>VXBT01003357.1:3141-15664 GCA_013400235.1 Oriolus oriolus | reverse complement strand
GGGGGGGGGGGGGGGGGGGAATGGGGTTTATTTGGAATTGTTATTCTACTTTTGCTTTCCCCTCCTCAAGTGGGAGGCGCTGGGGGCTCATCTCATCCCCCCACCGGCGAGACCCCTTCAGTGGAGTGTCACAGCTGGGACACAGCTCCCTAAAAACTGGAGGGGAGTTACCCCACCGCCTTCTCCTGCACCCCTGGAGATGCCGGTCAATCCATCTGCAAGGGCTGTGCGGTCTCCACAGGGGAAATTTGGGGCCAGGAGACTCAGAGCTCCCACTAATTAGCAAGCGGGGTCAGGATCTTAATTTAGGCATCTAAATAAAGATGTCCACGATAAATGCATCCCTGGGATATTCAGGAACAGCAGGCACATCCCAGGGAGGCAGGACACGAAAGCTCTGAGTAACCCGAGGAGGATTCTGGTCAGCCCAGCGCTCCCAGTGCGGCTGGGATCATGGATGAAGCGTTTCCAGCCTGCTCAGGGTTGGGAACCGGCCCCTGGCTGCAGGATTCGCCTCCTCTCCTGCTGGATTTTGCCTGACCCGGAGCAGAGAGCACCTCCCTGCGGGATCTGCCCGCCTCCGAGGACCGAAGGCAGGTTCTCCCTCCGGAGCAAACTGCCCCAGGGCAGGCAAACCGTGTGTCCGGGTTTGGCAGGCTGCACCTGCCGCAGGGAAAACGTGGAATGAGAAGGCTCAGGGAGCAGCTGGATGCAGCCTCTGGAGGCTGGGACATCTCCAGCCCGGTGGGGACAGGAAGGAGATGGAGAAATCCCTGCTGGGGGGTTTGGTAGAGCTGACGGTGGGTGGGGAGAGGGGATGGATTTGGAGCCTTCCGGGATTCCCCGGTGGAGGATTTCCTGCAGGTGAGGAGGAGCAGAGCTGGCTGATGGGGAAGGACACAGAAGAGCCCGGAAAGCTCCAGGAGTTTTTCTCGCTGTGCTGAAGTTCCTGGCTCAGTGCAGGAGGTGTTTGCTCCTGCAGATCCTAATTAGAGCACCAAGATGTCTCCTTCCACTTCCCTGCTCCTCCCTTCCCTCGTTTTGCCCTCCTGACGGACGGGTGGTGAGGCTCTCAGGACATCCCAGCTCTCTGAGTGAGGTCCTCCCTTCCAGGGCTGCCCCACGAGTATTTTCAGGGTGCTTTCACTGGTGGAGAGACACCTCAGCACGGAGGAACCCCCCACACCTGGTGGGTGGCATCCCGTGGTGGGGGATGGAGCTGGATGACCCTCAGGGTGCCTTCCGACCCAAACCATCCCGTGATGGGCTCAGCAGGTATTGGAGGGCATCAGCTCCTGCCCATGGGCTGCTGCCCCTTCCTGAATCCCAGAGGAGACCTGTTGGTGACAAATGAGGAGTCTCCACAAAGAAATCCTTGTCCTCATCCATCCTGGGCAGCAGAACCACCTTGCAGAGCTCCTGTGTGCAGGAGCCCACAAAGCTCCCCAGAAACCAACATCCCATAAAACAGGATATTGGGGGTGTTTTTATAATGAAACCCCATTAAAAAAAAGCCCCATTTCCATTCCCTCTCTACCTCTCCTGCTTAATTAAGGGAGCAGGGCGAGGCTCCCCGAACCCCTGTCCCGATGGGCTGCTGGGGTGGCAGTGCCCAGTCACATGCGGTGCTCGTGACCCAGCGGCTCTGCTGGGGACGTGCAGCGCTCACAGAGGGCCCAGTGTCCCCTCACAGAGCCCCTTTGAGGCCCCTCACATGGCCCAGTCAGCCCAAACACGCGTGACTGCCTCTGTCCCCAGGCCATCCTCCATTTACAAGGCAACTCCTCTTGTCCCTATCTTTTCCTTCTCTCCATCGGTGTCACTGCAGCCCCGCTCCAGCGGGATGAAAACCCCCTCTGAGCCCCCCTGTCCCCCCACGTCACCTGACCCACCCTGGGCTCTTGGGGTGAGCTCCACGCTGTCCCCCCAGCCCATCCCCTCCAGCAGAGAATCCGGGAATATCCCGAGTTGGGAGGGACCCCAAAGATCATGGATCCAGCTCCTGGCCCTGCACAGACACCCCAAAATCCCACCCTGGGCATCCCTGGCAGCGGTGCCCAAAAGTTCCTGGAGCTCTGGCAGCCTCGGGGCCGTGCCCATTCCCTGGGGAGCCTGGGCAGTGCCCAGCACCCTCTGTGGGAGGAACCTTTCCCTCATATCCAACCTGACCCTCCCTGGCACAGCTCCAGCCCTTCCCTGGGGCCTGTCCCAGTCACAGGGAGCAGAGATCGGAGCTGCCCCTCAGGAGGAGGTTCCAGACCTCAGTGTGGTCTGACCTCAATCTCTTCTTCTCAAGTCACCTCAGCCACTGCTCATCTGGCTTCCCCTCCATCCCTCACCATCTCTCAGGCCTCCTTTGGATGCTCTCCAACAGATATATGAAGGAGGATTTGCCCACTCCAGTTGGAATCCCCATCCCCATCAGGAGTGGGACACACAGGATCGCTCGGGAGACTTGGAGGTTCACAGCATTAAATCCAGGACTGGAACTGCTGAGGGCATGAAGGTCTCCCTGGGGCACTGAGATGGGATGATTCCTGTGGATGGATGGATGGATGGATGGATGGATGGATGGATGGATGGATGGATGGATGGATGGATGGATGGATGGATGGATTTTTAGCTGATGGTTCCTTTCCAAAGCCAGCTCTGCACACGTGCACCAAGCGCTCTTCCCACGTCTCCCTTCAGGAATCCCTTGAAGCAGCCAGGGAATTAAAGATGGGACAATTCTTGTCTTCCCCAGACTTTTTTGGGGACACTCCTGACCCGGAGACCACTGTGCCAGGCTGTGGTGGGGTTGCCAACCTCCAGGGCTCTCACCATCAGGCAGGGACATCCCCTGGCACGATTCCAGTGCTCCTAAAGCATTTTCCATCCTTCGTTTAATTGTCTCTTGGGGGTGGCTCCAACGGGCAGAGCTCCAAACCTCAGCTGGTTCCTGTGGAGCCTCCTCCACATCCCTGCCCAAGGTGCCGCTGCAAAACTCATCAGAAAAGGCTCAGATCCTCTTTAGGCAGTGGACAGGGATTCCTCGGTTCTCTTGGATGGCATCCGTGATTCCCTCTTCCCGCAGGGTCCAGGCTCAGGGGTGAGTCTGAGCTCAGCAGTGCCCAGTTGTGATTTTCCCACCACCTGTATCAAACTCCAGTTTTTCCTGGCTCGTCCCTGCGCTGGCCACCAAGGTATGGAAGTGATCCGGCAAATCCCGGAGAGAAGCCAGCCTGGAGTTCCTTGGGCCTCTCCTTCCCCAGGGACAACCAAAGCCCAGGCCATGGGAAGGACAGGTCCTCTCCCAGGTGCCAGGCAGGTGATCCCCACTGGTGTTTTCCTCTGCTTTCTCCTATTCCCAAACCACTTTTCCCGCTGCCAGTGAGGCATATTCCACTTCCCCCATTCCCGGCTGTCTCCGGTGAGCAGTGAGGGGGTGCCGTGGGGTGAATTTGGGGAATCTCAGCACTCCTGCCCTGCCCAGAACTTCGCAGGCTCTGAATTCCACACTGTTCATCCAACCCGCTGTCTTTCCTCATTCCCATTTCCTGGAGAGGTCAACGCTCCTTGAAGCTGTCGGTGGCTCTTGGAGGAGAGGCCGTTAATCTCTCTGTAATTATCTGCAATCATTTCAGGAGCAATAACCCATTTGTCCAGGCTTTTCTCAGAAGCTTGTTCAGCAGAAGGAGGGGATGGAAGGTGGGAGAGGCTGGGAAATGATCCAGGGACGTTTTCCGGGCCCTGGGGCTGTGGGAGCTCCGGCGCTGGCGCGGTCCTGCCGAAGCCACCGAGGGTCTGCCCCAGCTCACCCGTCACTGGAAAGATCTGGAGATCCCCCCAGATCTTTGTGGGTTTCACATGAAGGGTCTGGATCTACTCCTGTACAGACAGTGCTCAGATTGACTTCAATTCCAATTTTTTAGGGAGTTTGGCCCTGAATTCAAAATATTCACAGTTCTTGAGCTGAACTGTTTAGATGAAGTAGATTCCCCAAAATAAATGAAGATAATAAACAGCATTCAGACATTAAAAACCCCAAATCCACTTCCATTTTCCATCAGTTAATAACAATATTATTTACACACGTAGGTGTCTGTAAGCAAAGGATTATTTTTTAATAATCCTAATTTTAATTAATTTTCTTATTAAAGGTTATGACAATCACACAGGGCAGGGGAGTTTGCTCAGCTCTAGGAAGGCCAGGTTTAAAGCCCACGATATTTAGGATTCAGTCAAAGATAAATTAATGAAATAATTACATCCCAGCTCTGCTGCCGGAGCCAGCAACCCACCTTTAATCAAGCTCATTAGCAAATTGCACCAGTTCTGCCCATGGAGGGAGGTTTGTAGGAGATCCTCCCGAAACACCTTGGGGAAATGCACCTTGTGACACATAAAAACCCCGGCAAAAATCCCATTTCTGTATTCCTGTGCCTCACTCCCATGTCCAGCCTGGCACCAGAGCAGCTGTGGAGCAACCTGTGGATCCCGAGGAACCACGGCTCCACGCCCAGGAGAGCAGGGACCTCCCTGGGAGCCCTGGCAGAGCTCTGGGTGAGGAGGGACAATTCCACCAGCGCTCTGGGGGGGACTCTCTGTCACCTGAAGTCACCAACCACCCTGACAGCAGCAGTCCCGACCTCGTGGCTGTGAACACCAGGGAGGTGCTTCCCCTCCGCCTCTGGAGAATCCTCGGGACTTGTGGGGTTCCTGGAGAAACCAAGGAGGGGGTAACCGGCAGGGTCGGGGTCTGCTTCCAGGGAACCATGGGCAGGACGAGAGGGAGCGGCCTCAGGCTGGGCCAGGGGAGGTTTAGATTGGAAATTGGGGGAGATTCTTCACAAAAAGGGTTGTGCAGCCCAGGGCAGTGGTGGAATTCCCACCCCTGGAAGTGTTCAAAGCCACATGGATGTGGCACTTGGGGACGAGGTTTAGCGGTGCTCGTGGTGCTGGCTGATGATCAGAAAGGTCTTTTCCACTCTTAACAGCTCTGTGATTCCATGATTTTAAGGCCTGCTCCCCCCAAGGCCGGGATCAACATCCTCCCATCACCCTGCTTTCGACATCTTTGGAACTCAGAGATGTCCTCAGTTCCTGTGACTTCCTTACAGCTCCTGCACCCCAAGGGACACAGCAACCCCAGCCTCGGGTGTTTCGCCATCGGGGCCATCTGAAGACAACAAGAGGCTCATCAGATTTATCTGATTTCCAGCAGGGACCCCAGGCATGGCCTCAGCCCGAGCCGTGACACCGGGACGGAACGTGCGAGCTCCGGGGAGCAGCAGCCGGCCCCTGTCCCTCCCGCTGGCCCGGAGCTGCCCGCGCCGCCGAGGCGGGGCTGCAAACGCCCTGTCCCCCTCCAAACAACTCCAAACAACTCCAAAGAACTCGGCCTCGGCTGATAAGAAAGTTATGAGCAAAAAAACTTCAAGTGCGGGGTCAGCGCGGGCTCGTGGGAACAGCAGGGATCCGGCTCCGCTTCCCGAGGCATCCCCTCCTCCAGGGAAGGGACAGTCCTGTGTGCCTGAGCAATCCCGCTCCTCCACTCACCCACCCCAGCCAGAGGGAGGGGATGCGGCTGCAGACACTGGAATAATCCCCATTTCCCAGCTCTTTGCACAGGAG
This sequence comes from Oriolus oriolus, assembly GCA_013400235.1. Lineage (NCBI taxonomy): Eukaryota > Metazoa > Chordata > Aves > Passeriformes > Corvidae > Oriolus > Oriolus oriolus. The sequence goes on along the minus strand of VXBT01003357.1, from coordinate 10,048 downwards.
AACGTTCAGGGTTTGGGGGGATCCAGCCTGGAACTGCTGGAGTGTGGGATCCAGGGAGTTTCCCTGGAATTGCTGGAGTGTGGGATCCAGGGAGTTTCCCTGGAACTGCTGGAGGTTTCACAGTGTGGGATCCAGGGAGTTTCCCTGGAATTGCTCTTGGGCTGGCACGGGGCAGGGTGGGGATCAGGGGCAGCAGTATGGGAGAGGTGGGGGTTCCATCCCATTGCCTCCAAGCTTTCCCAAGCCACTGGGACATTTCTCCTGACTCATCCGAGGGGCATCTCTGAGACTTCAGACTCAGATCTCCAGGAGAAAGGGAAGGAACAGAGGAGGGCAGGACACGAGCTGGCATCACCTCTGGCTCTCTTCCCTCTTCATTGCTGCACTGCTGGGTTGCTCCAGGAGTTCAACCCAGGGAATATCAGCCTGGAGGGGGGAAAGGAGAAGCTCAGAGATCAGAGCTTGACTCGAGTGAAAACATTTGCAGAAGCAAAGCACAGCTGGAAAGATGCCAGAGCTGTTCTCCAGTGGTCCACACCCCTCTGGCATCAGAGGCAGGGCGAAGGGAATGCTGGCAGCAGGATTTAAGGAATATGACCAGAAATGCAGGCACAGTCTTCTATTTATTTATTTTAAGGGATGCCAGTGAAGGTGTCGGGCTGGGAGGCAGTTTCGGAGCGTTCCACATCAGCATTCCCAGTGCCCCAGAGCTAAATCCAAGCCTTCCCAGAGGATGCCTGGCCAGAAATACACCCAGCACTTCAGTCAGAGGACACCAGGCCTCCCAAAAGCAGCAGGATTTGCCAGCTGACAACCCTGGAAAAACAAATCCCGAAGGATCTGTCCCTGCAGGTCCCCAGCAGTCGCTTCTCTGCGATGTTTTACCTGTTTGAACTCCCGAGGGGCTGTCTCCGAGTTCTCCTGTTCAGGTCCCAGAGGAGAGGCTCTGTACGTGATGCCTCCAGGAATATTCCTTCCTCCCAGGCATCCGGGATTCCCCCAGGAATATTCCCTGCTCCCCGGCATCCCTGCTGTCCAACAGCCCCCTCCCTGTGGTTGGGAGAACACAGGCTCACACCTGGAGACCGGGACTGACAGGGGCTGGGGCTCCAGGGCCATAAAGACCAATTAGTGCCCTAATTAGTGCCCTAATTAGTGCCATAATTAGGCCAATTAGTTGGGGGGCCTGGGGGGCACCTCCATCCCCTCCTGGGCGCATCCCAGGGCGCACAGCTACGTTCTCTCTGCCGTGGGGTGAGCACCCAGATGTTGGGGGGAGTCAGGTGAACCTCCCAAATGATCCTTCCAGATGTTTCTCTGCTCCGGGACCGCGCCTGTGCATCGGATTCCTCTCAACCCCCCCACCCCAAACCGGGGCCCAGCTGAGCCTCTGTGGGGCCGTCCCACACTCGTCCACCCGCAGGTTCCACCCCGTGACCCCGGCTGGGAGCAGCAGCGGTTTTCCATCACCGGCCCTTGCTGGGGAAAGCTGCTCCAGTGGCTTGGGCTGCAAAGCCATCAGCACGTGCCCACAGCTGGCAAGGCCACGAGGGATGGACGCCCTGAGCCGTGGCTCTCCCCAGACCTCGGGGGTCTCTGGGCTCCCCTGGAAGCTGCTTTCCTGCCGTGGCACAAACCAAGGCGTCACTTTGGGGTTTCATTCTCATCGCTGGAGCCACTCAGCACCCGCCCTGGGCCCGGGTGTGTGTCAGGGCCGCTGTGGCTGGACAAGGTTGGGTTTTCCTGGGGGTCTCCGAGGGGTTGGAGCCATCCTTTGTCTGCGGCGGAACAGAGAGGGCCATTCATGCCCTGTCCCGTGCAGGAACGTGACTGGCCCAGAATAGGCTGTGAGACCCCCCCCAGGGGTCGGGGAGGGGGGCCCTGCACACCCCAAACTCCTCTGTTTTGGGAGGAGAGCCAAGGAAAAGCTGCAGCCCCTCCCGGAGGCCGAAGGGTTAAAGGGTGGTTGAACCCACGCCGTGGATTCTGCCCTGGGCAGAGGAGCCCTTTGAGGGGCTGCTTCCTGCCCTGCCTGGGGTGGACTGAGCAGGGGGGACAGGGCTGGGTCACCTCCTGGGGCCCTTCAAAGCCTCCAGCTGGGAATGGACTTGTTGGCTCCCACCCTGAGTCAGAGCAAAAGCCCAGCCCCGGAGTCCCAGGAGCGCGCCAAGGGGCAGAAATGACCCACTGAGCCCCAGAGAGGCAAATTGCAAGGTGGAGACATCTCTGAGTGTCACTGGCCAAAAAGAGAGAGCTGAGCTCTCTGAGTGAGGCCAGGGATGGGCTGTGTCCCTCCAGCCCAGCCCACCAAACCTGGCTCTACTTTCGTGTCCTTCCCACCAAACCTGGCTCTTCCTGCGTGTCCTTTCCGCCAAACCTGGCCCAGAGGCTCCTGTGGGCTGCACACACCCAGCTGAGATGGGCAAGGGCGACTGAGGTGGAGAACAGAAAGCAAAATATCTGAGTCTAAAACCTATCCAAGGAGAAGGGGAAATGCGATCCTCAGGGCCTCATGAAAATCCTTCTGCTCCTAGAAAGCGTAAAGTGACAGTTCCAAATGAAACATTCAGCTTTAAAATGAGAACACCAAAATCACCTCCCTCAGCACCTGGGCTGGAGGAAGGAGCTGCTGGGGCCGTGTCTGTCCCCGTGTGATCCCATCCCCATCTACAGGGCTGGGAAGCCACGGAGAGATGGGAGGGTGGCAGATCCCTGAGCTGTGCCCTCCGCTTTGGGATGAAGAGGGAAGAGTCTGGATGAGGTTTTGTGCTCCGCTCGGCTCAGATCAGCAAGGGCAGGAGTAAATAAAGATGTAACTTTCCATGGATTGTCCACAGCTCTGATCTTCACGGAGCCATGGAAAGTGGAGAGACACAGATTTCTGCTCTCGCACAAAGAAGGGAGAAAGCACCCAAACAGCCAATGCAGGTGATTTCTACCCCATTTACAAACCTTGGCCACCGAGAAAAGCCCGGCTGGCCCAGTTCCCATCAGCAGCTTTGAACAGATCTTGAGATGAGAGGATCCCGTCACTCACGGAGCAGACGGTGCCACCCCCCCGTCCAGCTTTATTTGTTTATCATTTTCACTCCCTCCCAGAGCCATCCCGTGTTCCTCCTGCTTTTCCCTCCTCCATCCCCATCCCACCCTCAGCCATTGGTCGCAGGGGCTGCGCTGGGGGAGCCCCGGGATGTTCTATAAAACCTCCCACTGCGGGAGTCACGGGACGAAGGAGCGTTCCCCGCAGCACCAGCCCCCACAGCCCGGATCCAGACCTCTGCAGATCTCCCAGGACATGCCCAGCATCCCGTGAGGGGGAAGGAGCAGCTCCCAGGAGCACCCAAATCCCATGGTCACCAGGAAGGTAACAGCTCCGGTGCAAAGCTTTGCTGTTCCGCGCGTCGATCTGTGAACAAAACGATTCCTCGTGCTGGGGAGAGTTTTTGCAGGGTTTACATCCCCCTCTGGGGAAGGCATGGAAGGGACCACGGTGCCTGGCCAAGGTCTGGGATGTGGGCAGGGAGAGGAGAAACCCAGCACAGCTCTGGTGGGAACTGCTCCTGCTGCCGCAGCGGGCTGGGCTCGGGGCAGGGAGCAGCGGGATGTGCTGCTGCCACCTCTCTCCCTCCTCCCCTCCCTCCACAGGGATTTTGCTGCAATGTTTATCCACGGAAAAGCTGTGTTGGGTGTCTGGAGAGATGAGTGTGGCAAGGTGGAGCTGCTCTGGAAGGGAGGGAGAGGAGGAGGAGGTGGTGGAGGATGCAGGCAGAGGCTGCCAGGGGTGAGGGCGCTGCCCTGGGCTCTCCTGGGCTCCCAGGGAAGAGGGATCCCAAGCCCACACACGGCACCTTTCGGGCAGGACCAGGCTCTGTAGGGTTGTGGTGACAGTTTCCAGTCATGTTTTCCCTCTGGGAGGCACCCCCTGATGTGTGTGCCAGGATCCCAGGGGGTTCAGCTGCGGTTTGGGCTCGGCACTGTTAAAATTCCCACTGGGATGGGTGAAAGCAATTCTCCAACAGCAGCAGCTCGGCCAGGCAGGCGGGATGGGGACGGTCCCTCCAGGCACAGCCACCTCCCTGAAGGATCAGCAGCACGAGCAGGGCTCAGAGGATCTGGGGTTAAGCCGTGCTGGGGTTGGTTCCCCACCTCAACAAGTTCTCGGTGCTCCCGTGCCTCAGTTTCCCTCAGCTGAGGGAGGGCTGTGCTTCCAAGCACTCCAAGATGGGAAGGGCAAGGAGTAAATGGGCAGCTGGACAGGAGAAAATTGTGTTTCTTTTTGCCTAAATTTCGGATTCAGTGAAAGACTGGATGAAGTTTAAGGCGAGATGGGGAGAAAGTGTTTTTGTTCTCCGGTCGGAGGGGCCGGGCAGGAGCCGTGTCCTGTGATCCTCCCTCACATGAGCTCCTCTGCCAAGCCCCAGGGCTTTGATGCTTCTGCGTTTGTCTTTACCAGAGCTCTGAGGCCAGGCTGGGCAGCCAAAACAGCCCGGGGCTGTGGGGGGCTCTGGGCACGCCTGGCTCTGGCAGCCTCTGCCAGTGCCACCGCTGTCCTCCAGCCACAGCTGGGAGCCCTCAGGGACCCCGGGCAGGAATCCCGAGCTGGGTCTGCCCTCTCCTGAGAGCTGCAATCCTGTGAGCAGGGTGGGGAGGAGAGGCCAGGACATCCCCCAGGGACACCTGTCCTGCTGTGGGGGCGGGGGGACAAGGGAGCCAGGTCAGAGCAGGGATTTGTGTCCAGGTGTGTGATCCTTTGGGGTATTTATCCATTCTCTGCCTTCCTTTCTTCCCCCCTTCCCTTCCCAGCCCAGTCATTTCCACAAAGCCTGAGTGGAGGCAGTGCTGAGTGGGAGCTGGGGGCTCCTGGCTGGCCTGGCCACCTCCTCCCGGGGTGGGAGCCGTGCTGGGCCCGCGTTTCCCCTTGCCATGGGCAGGGACATCCCTGACACAGCCTGGGAGTGCCTTGGCTGGACGGTCCTGGGGTCAGATCCCGGGATACAGCGGGTTTGGGGTCAGATCCCGGGATACAGCGGGTTTGGGATCAGATCCCGGGATACAGCGGGTTTGGGATCAGATCCCGGGATACAGCGGGTTTGGGGAGATTTACACCCCTGAGCACGGAGCCGAGCGGGCACGGGGAGTGTGGGAAGGAAGAGGTTCAGTTAACGGGGATGGGGATGGGGAAGGAGGGCCTCACCAACTTTTCTTCCCTCCCTGGTCCCACCCCTCCTTCCTCTGCTGAACAATGTCTCTCCCCGGTCCCTTTCTCCACCGGCAGATCCCAGCAAGACCCCGAGGACATTCCACAGGCGCCATGAGGGCTCCCGCCCCCCGCCTCGCTGCCCGCTCCTCGGCAGGCCCAATCCCAGCTCCCACCGCCCTGGCCATCCTCCTGAGCTGCCTCTTCTCGGGCACGCACAGCCAGACCCCACGGGCCCTCCAGGAGAGCCCCGTGCCCCTCGAGGCGCTCGGCCAGGAGCAGGCCTACAGCCTGGTCCAGCCCGGCCTCCTCCGGGGCGTGCCGGCGTCCAACCTCTCGGAGAGCGGCCCCTCGGAGCCGCCGCTGCTGCCCGTGTGCGCCAAGCCCGCCGACATCCGCCACGTCTTCAAGTACATCAACACCATCGTGTCCTGCACCATCTTCGTCGTGGGCATCATCGGCAACTCCACGCTGCTGCGCATCATCTACAAGAACAAGTGCATGAGGAACGGCCCCAACGTCCTCATCGCCAGCCTGGCCCTGGGGGACCTGCTCTACATCCTCATCGCGCTGCCCATCAACGTCTACAAGGTGGGGTCCGCGTGGCGCCGCTGGGAGCAGCTCTTGGACGAGCTGTGGCTGCCCCTGGATCCCTGGAAGTGTCCAAGGCTGGGCTGGATGGGGCTTGGAGCAGCCTCGGACAGTGGAAGGTGTCCCTGCCCATGGCAGGGGTGGGATGGGATAGGATGGGCTTTAAGGTCCTCTGAAACCCCTCTGGGATTCCATGATTTGTGTTGCTGCTGAGGCCAAAGGAGAGAGCTGGAACGGGGCGTTGGTGCTGGGGTAACCTCGGGAAGGGCCCCGGCGGTCAGGGGGACAGAAGGGGACAGAACTCAGGCTCGTTCTCCTCCTCATGAATGAGTGGCCTGGATCTCTCCAGCCTTCAGGACACATTGTCCCCACCTCTGCTTGTCGCAGATGAGCGTGGGGGCGCAGAGCCCGGGGTCTGTCAGGAAAGTGAGTGTGCTTGGGGGTCAGAGTCTGCAGAAGGCTCAGGACACACGGCTTTGGGGCTGTGCAGGCGGGGTTTGGCTGTGCCAGAGCACGACTTTCATTCTCCCTTTGAAAACAACCCAAAGTAGCCCCGTGTGGGGTTCAGGACTCAGATCCATTCCAAACCCCCCAGGGTCTGGACTCAGGACCGGGTGTCTGGACCACCCTTCATCGTGGGAGAGCACCCACAGCACATTCCCAGTGCTGGGCGCCTCAGAGAGCTCCCCCTGCTCTCTGCATCTCCCCGCACCCTGTGGGTGACCCCTGCTCTCACGGGGAGCTGGAAGCACATTCCCAAAGCACATTCCCTGCTGACCTGTGGCTCTTCCTTCCCCAGCTCCTGGCCAAGGACTGGCCCTTCGGAGTGCAGGTCTGCAAGCTGGTGCCCTTCATCCAGAAAGCGTCCGTGGGCATCACGGTGCTCAGCCTCTGTGCCCTCAGCATCGACAGGTGAGATGTGGCAGCCACGCCTGCCCTGCCCTGCCCAGCCCTGCCCAGCCTGACCCCGGCCCTTCGCTGCCACCAAACACAACCAGGAGCTCGTTCCCAGGCCGGTGCCAAGATGGGGACAGGCTGCTCTCGTGAGGAGCTGAAATCCAGCAGGAACTCTGTGGTGACAGAGTAGAAATCCTGCAGGGAAAGGCTGAGGGGAGGACA
>VXBT01003356.1:37040-79642 GCA_013400235.1 Oriolus oriolus | reverse complement strand
GGCAGGGAACAGGCGCCGTGACATGCAATGTTATTCATTGCTGCACAACAAATGCATAATACTTGAAATATTAAAATCTATCAGGCTTTCTTTTCTGTGTGACTAGCCCTTGAGTTGCTTATCTTTCTTTGTACACCCAAGATTTGGTTGGGTGCTGCCCTGGTGTTGCTGTAGAGGTCTGGGCTATGTTCCAGTTTTAAAGCCGTGCTCCTCGAGGGAGATCCCTAAGCGGTGGTATTTCTCCCTTGGTAGTGGTGTATTCCCAACAGATATAAAACATGTCGTGAATCTCTTGTATGTGGGAGAAACTGTTAACTTGGAAGACTTACCTGAAAGGAGCTCTTGAAGACTCTTGCACAAATGGGAACTTGTCAGCTTGCCACAGTTGCAATGGATAAGAGGAGGAGGACTTTCCCCTGTGTGATAATCATAAACACTGATGGAAGAATAAAAACCCTTAAAAACTAGCTCTGAGCCCATCAGAACATACTTGTGTGACTAAAGGTAAATCTGGAAGTAGGGGAGGTAATACAGCCCCATGTGAGTAATTTACAAGGTGTTATACCTTTTAGGCTTTGGAAAATGCACAAAACACAGCCTCAAGCTGCACAGAAAATGAGATTGTTAATTTAATTCTGAACCAACCTCCATGTGAAGAATAGCTAACTCACCAGCTATCACACTTGATCAGCAGTCTGTACTGCAAGGCCCCAGGAGACATCCACAGTTTGAAGAGTTGATATACTTAGTGAAGAATGACTAACACATCAAGTGTGTATTTGTAGGTGTGTTTCAAGGAATTTGTGCTCATAAGGTACATTTTGCAATATTAGGGTTCATTCTTTACATCTTTTATTTTAGTTTAATTTAAACTAAAAATTGCAGAGAACAGGTGTGATTTGTTTTGTTTTGTTCCAGTCCTGCAGTATGTATAATTTCCACACTTTCATTTATGGACATGTCTTCTTATATTGTTTGTGAATTGAAAGAGGGCACGCTTATATGACTACTAGATATTTTTCTTGTTTAGTGTAACATATCCTTTCATGGCCGATGTTCTCAATTCCTTTTTTTCCTTTAGCACCATTAAGTGACATTTTTTAACCATGAGGAATAAACAGCGTAACAGCTCCTGTTCCTCACCTATCTACAGCAAGAGAATTTTTATTGCTCCTTTGTATTAACTGCATTACTGCTGTTTTCCATTAAGCTGAAATTTCACCATATTTCTACAAGTTCTTTTCTCAAGGTTACTGTTACAAAATCTCTAACTAATTCCTCCTAGTTCTCCTTTTTCTAGGCTCTTTTCAGATGTGTGTTTTTTCTGAAGATCTGTGAGTTGCTCGTAAGCACAAGCACAGGATACCTTTGATATGAAAGCAAATTCCTCTCACATACTCTTCTACCGACCCTACAAATTAATATTTTCTGACTTTCTTTCCAGGAGCTTTACTGGTCCTGAGCATAGCTCTTTCTTCACTGGTAAGCCCTTTCTTCTACTACTTTAAAAGCCTTTGCATGTTGTGCATGGTCTCTCATTTAGTAGACCCTATTCCTGATTTTTAAGGGAATGGAGAATGAATGCTATTTTTTTCTGGTTTAGTACAGTTCCTCAAGCACCACCCACCTTGGAGTCTCACAGTATATTCAGCTGCAGCGGGTAAAAAACAATGTGTACTAAGGTTTGCAGTTTGCCTGCAAAGTGAGATGAACAAATATTACACCAATGAGGGAAGGACAAACTGAGGCATGGAGAGATGCTGCAACTGAGTGTAGCTATATATGGAATAAACTCAATATAATATCAAGCACAGAACAGTGATCATAATTGTTAATTATATAGTTATTACTGGTTTAGTTGCTGTAAGTATATTTCCAGCCACTGAAATCATAAGGTGTGGATCTTGATTTTCACTATAGCACAAAGAATACACTCAATCAATATATGGCTCTGACTGGAGATCTATTGTTATTTAAATAAAATCAGAACAACCGAATGGCTACAGGTGGATAAACAACAAGCATACCATTGCAAAGGAAGACTGAGGCTGAAGTAAGTAGCTTTCTGCTGTTCTGTGAGCACAAGTTGTAGGATTTTCTTCTGAGCAAAATGGCAGTCTGAGGCTATCTGTATAAGCCCAATGACATTAAATCAACTTTGTATCAATTCCCTCTAAGATTTTCTTGTTCTGTTCTTCATGCTTGCCCTGCAGAGGTAGGTGTAGCTCAAAAGCTAAGCAGCAATATTTTACAATGTCAAGTGACTTGTCAAAGCTTCCCAAAGTTGCTTTTTCTTTGAACTTTCCTGTTAGTCACAACTACTGACTGCATCATTGCCTGTGTTTCACTGGCTCTTTGCTCTTTTTATTCTAAATTGAGCTTGGTTTTAGGCATTCAGTCAGATGCTGTAGGTGGAATCTGGAGAAAAAAAATCTGCTACAGCCTGGCTTTCTAAAAAAAGTAGAGACAGAATTTATTGTTAGAGTAAATTAGTACCAATAAGCATATGAATGAAGGAAAACAAATACCAATAAACAAAGAAAAGAGACGGAAAAAATAATCCTCTTGGTCTTGGAAAGCACAAGAAAAGGCTTGGATCATATTTACTTGGGTTATGAGCTCTCTCTTGAGCCATGTGTAGGAAAGAAGGCATCAGAAGGACTACTTGTGGTGAAAAGTTTTTCTGCTGGAATTATTCTTCCTCATTTTGGGATTGATATATAAAATTATGAGGGAAAAAATCAGATTGCAGTCCCTTTTTCAATTGCTCTACAAACTGAGTTTACCTTCTCAGAAGCAAGAGCCTACATGTCTTCTCTTAAGCCCTTCCCAAAGCCTCCCATCATGGAAAGGTGTAAAGCTGGGTTAGACAAGAGTTGTATCCCCCACTTCAAACTATTTATAGAGGGGTGGGATTTAGATCTGTTCATACAGGATACCATGCTCCTGTCTTGCTGGATTCCCAATATGGCTCCCAGAAATTCATCTCCCAGCTACCAGAAGTGGCTCTGCTCAGCTGTTCACCTCATGGGAGACTTCTCTGATGGGCAGAGCACCCAGAGCACCTCCTGCAGTCAGCACTAGCAATTAGGAGAGTCAGAGATAGGTCCCAGCCTCTGGCAAAGCTTGAATGTTGGGATGGTTTCATGGCATCATGGTGGCAAGTCCCTTCCCATTCTGACCCAAATGTGACACACTTCCAAACCAGATGTGTGATGCAGCTTTGCTGGAGCCCGCATTGCAAGGGTGCCTGGGGTTAGGATCTGGCTTCTAATATGAAAATAAATCAATTAAATGCTGCCATTCTGTTGCTCTGCAAAACTGGTACCGAACCTAACATAGGTGGTAAGAGTGTTTCTCTAGAATTAGTGAAGTTAATTTTTGGCTTGGAGATACAGTGTGACAGGACTGTGGATATAGGAGGAAGCTGCTATTGTTTGTCCCTTTCCCAGGCTCAGACACTTTAAAAACTGCACAGGTGTTAAGAAGCTTGTTTCTTGTTAGGTTGGTGCTGCCAACACCATTGCTCTTGCTGTTTGAAGAGTCTCACTTGCCAGTGCAAATCTGATCACTTTGTTCCTCCTCAGAGTCCCCCTTTCTCTGCCTCCACCCATCCCATCTTCTCCTCCATGTCTTACTCCATTTTTTTGGTGATAACACTGGGCTAGACTGGCCAGTCACTCTTTGTCACCCCTACAGAAACCTTGCTCGAAGTGAGATGCTGCTGCAGTAATTTAATCTGGAATTTCATAGCAGATTTCAGCAGCTCAATTGGATCATCTGCCTGCCTGAAGATGCCTACACACTCTCCTGCCAGCTTGGCAGAGCAAAGCTTAACCTCTTCCCTTCACATCCAGGTCTAGCTAACATGGGATGTAGTTTCACATGAATCAACTCAGAGCTGAAGGAAATGGAGAAACCCACAGAAAACACCCAACAGAATTTGGTAAGGTTATACTAAATATGAACTATTAACATCATCATTTTTTATATATTTCATTCTTCAAGCTGAAGATTTTTAACAGCAGGAAAAAAAACCAAATTACTTTTTGTCCCCCAGCAACCAGAAAGTGGTCACTCCTAGACTGTGTCCCAAGGTCTCTCAATACTCTCTTCCTTCAGTCTGCAATTACAATTCCCCTCTTTCTGCTTGAACACATATTAACTACATCAATCAGGAGAGATCATTTCTGTAATGATTCTGTTACTACCACACAGAATTATTTGGGAAAGGACATAATTATCCATCAGATTGAAAAGACTGGTTTAGAAGCACCCACCCAAAGCTCACACATTCAGTTGACAAGACTTCTTCCCAAGAAGATTCTATATGCTTGTGGGGTGCTCCAGGGCTCACAGTGCTTGTTCAGTCTACACGTTCATACCTCAAGCTAAAGTAGATTGAAGAAAGCTTTTAAAATCAGTGTACAATTCATAAAACATAGCACTTGCTTCTCATGCCATAGCAACTCTCTTGGTTGCACTTACTGTTTACTTCAGCTGCTGAACTCACAGACAGCTCTGCTTGTAAATTGTATTAGGTGCAGCACATAGGTTGTCAACTACCCTGGGAGGTAGTGTGCTGCTAAGTATTTAATGTTTGCTCTTATCATTTTCCTTTTCTTCTTCTTTTTTTTTTTTTTTTCCTTAGAAGATAAGTTTCTTACTCTTTCTTTCCTGGCTTCTTCACTAAGACACAGTCCTTAGAGTCTGACAATCTGTCAAGAACTTCCTGAAGTATTTATGGTGAGGGTGGGAGTAGAAAACTTAAACAAGTTCATGACCACTTTTTCTTGGAACTGATTGTCTGGGTTTTTCTCACCCACTTCAAAGCTAGATTCAATTTTAAATCTTGTTAGCTAAAACACTGTGTGAAATACTATGGATAAAATAATTCTTCCAAAAAGTATCTTGGCAAAATGTGCACCCCATGTTCAGCAGATGCTCTGTTTAACAGTTTATTTTGCATTAGAATTCTTGCCTCATACTACCCTTGCTTTTTATCTTACAGGTTTGCATATGTACATGTTCCCTCTGTGATGTAGGTGGACATCTTCTTTAAAGGTCGGGCTGTTTCTTTTTCATTTCCTCTTCTTATCAATAAACTCTGAAATCCTGACATTTGTGTCCAGCTTTGAAACTGATGATGTCAGGCCAAGTTCAAACTGAGCAATATGTGTGAGCATGTGATACTTTTAATGACGATTTGCCAAGTCATCACCATCAAAGCTATGTTGCAGAGACTTAACATTGAAATCTTGCCAAGGAAAACAACTCCATGAGCTTTTATTACTGTCTGTTCCTAAAGGAGTAATGATGATTCCATGGATCTTACCTCTAAGCTCTTCTAATCATCTTTACTTTGCTCATTGCTGCCACAGGTTTTACACTGTGAAAGCAGATGAAGCAGAGGTGGCATCCGCTTTTCAGATATAGAGCAGATCAGACTAATAAATTCTCTTTCAAAGAAGGATTCTCTCAAAAATGCACAAGTTTGGTAATGGAACAGCTCTGGTGATTCATTAGCTATTTTTTTTTTACACTACAATATGCAATATTTTTTCTGAACGGCATGTAGAAAACAGGCATATTCCTCACTCACTACTGGGTAGCAATAGAGGTCTGCTTTATATATGAGCCTCATTCCCACCCTGCCTACATTACTCTTACACTTTTCAAAATTCACAGACCTATGTAGAATCCAGTTATTTAAACATGCGGTGGTTACATGAAAATGAACAAAATCTGATCACAACAAGAGAAGACACAAATTTATATGCCCTCTTCCCACCAATAGCTAAACAGATCTCAACATAATATATGCATTTTTAGTGAAAATTAGCATCTGTCAAAATGTCTGAAATGCAAGGAGCTTCTGAGAAAAGTCAGTGAGATGAAGAATCTGGACATTTAGTCCTGTGGCAGTCTTGTTGCAAGGTGGAAGCCTGGGCACTGGGACTCCTGTATGGCCTACCTGTTGTGAAGCCAGGACCTCTACCAGTCACTGAGGGACTCCTTGGTGCCTCTGAGGGCTCCTGGGTGTGTAGTTCTTCTCTCAGGGTGAAAGAGTAGAGGATGTCATGGCTGAGCCAAGGACTTTACATCTCAGTCTGACATCATTTCCTTCCCGAACAAAACTTGAATTTTTTCAAAATTACTCTTCTGCCTAGATGTTTTCCTTCACAGAACGTTTCAAATTTTCTACTCTGTGCTCCAAAGCATAGTGCTTTTCCAGGATGTTGAAGTTTTAGAATGGAAAAGAAGATTTTTGAATAGTGACGCGCTAACGAGTGCCTTTGTAATGGTGTTGGCAGGAGAGCCGGGGAGTGAAGATACCTAGATCAAATCTGAGGGGCAAAGAAAAAGCAAGGAAAATTTCTTAATGGTACTGGTGATGTGCAAGCCTGTGAATACAGGCAGAGTTTATTCTTTTGGTCTATCAAATAAACACCATCCATGTATATTTAGTTCATCTCAACTTCATGCCCACCCTTCTTCTTCAGACAATATATAGGAACTGCACGAAATGTTAAAGTTCAGTGCTACTCAGTATAAAACAGTTCAAAGCCAACCACATGGGGATTACAAACACACAAGGAATTACAGCTACGCTCCTTGGTGTAGTCTTTAGGTTGGTATGTGGTCACTCTCCCCAGTTTGAGTGGCCTAGATTCAAGCTGCCTCCCACCTGGGAGATACATTGCTTAGCCCTGACACCGAGCCTCATCCCTCACCCCTCCTCTCTGATTTTACAAGACTGATATTGGTCCCCAGATTTCCAATCACATAGTACAGCTTGACCATCCTTGCATGTCTCCACATCCTCCCCTTTCTCATGAGTGTATGCTGCAAAAGAACCTGCTGTTCTCCCTGCTGAAGAGACAGTCATTGCTCTGTGCTTTTTTTTCTCCTTCTAGAAACCTCCATTATCTGCAATGCAGCCCATTCTGCTGGAACCAGCTGCTCCTTGCAAATGGATGAAGCAAAGATTTATTATCATCAGAACACGTGGAAATTAGAAAATGCACTAATGGAAACCATTAATGTCCTCCTCTCAACAATCGGATGAATGGTAGATCAATGCAGTGTATTAATGTATTGAAAATGATTTAAGATGATAAAAACATTAAGTCTCAGATATTAGATGGGAAGAAAGCAAGCAAGACAAGGACAACACTCTAACACTCTACTGCAACTATGAAAAAAAGACCCACCATATTTTAAGACATATTTCCTGTCCAGTATTTTGATATCTTTAGAGATAATAATGAAAAACTGCTCTGTATCCTTCCATAATACCATCTAACTTTGATATGAAACAGTCTGTCTCCTTAAAAAGCAAATCTTTTTGCCTGTAACAATGAATGAATTCTATGTATTTTACAGGTAAAATAATAATACTCAGAGTTTGCAGACAATAATTGTTACTTTTTTAATATCAATGACTCTTTTTTTTGCAGTTTGTGTATAACATTGCAAAAATAAATTACTAAATATGATTCATATAACAGTTGCAGTACCCACACGCATTCTACATAAACCTCAAAGGAAATCCTCAAAGAAGGAAAGAAAAAAACTATAAATGAAAATAACTGCACAAGTATTTTATATTAACCTGGCATCATGCATAAACATAATATAATGTCTCTAAGTGAGTGATTCTTAAGCTTTAGGGTTTAACTGAATTTTTTATGTGGTTACATTTTTTGGAAATTTTTAGAAGCCTTAGGATTCAAGAAATCTTCCTTCTCAGCTAAAATTTTGAGAAGGTTAGTCCATTCCCATTTTCCAGACTTAATCAAAATTCCTCAATAAATTCCTGTTGAATTGCTTTGTGTTGTTACTTGTGGGAGCATTTATGAAGGCCTGATGATGATTTGAACTACCACAAATCCCATAAATGAGAGGTCAGAAAGGTTAGATCATGGCACTTCAGTGAAGAAATGAAAACAAACCATAAATTATCTTCACCAGAAGGACAGCATGTTCAGCCAGATGCCACAGGCTTTGTCTTTCAATTGCTCACAGCTCTCTGACACTCTATCACGTTGCTTGGTTTTAATCATGTGTAATAGGTCACTGTGATCAAGAGAATTCAGGGCTCATGTGTACATACTTAACATGCGAAGCTATAGCTGGGTAACGGGGGGAATTCTAACGGGGTGGATACAGTAAAATATGTTGCTGAATTTATTTTTTTCAAGTTGCTACTAGTAGAGAAAAATGTGAAAAAAAATCTATGCTTCACTTAATTTGGAATGAGGTTGTTGACAAAAAAAGTGGCCAAATAATCTTATCTGCTAGTGTTCTTAGTGCATCCAGAAAAAAAAATGAAGCTAGCAAGTTTTAGAAGCTGTTTCTTATTATTTCTGGAGTTTATAAAAAAACACAAGGGGAGGACTGTCTAAAGGATTCAATGTCACACCATTATGATGGGTACTAATTTATTTCATAATAAGGTTGGATGCTATAAGTGCCTTCATTGCTGTTAAATCATACTTCAGGATAGCTAAGTGTGCTATTAAAATCATGTATTACCGACAGAGGCAATATTTATTTAATTTAATTTTATGGCACATATTTCAAGCAGGACAAGAAGAAATACAGTCTGACCTTCCCCATGGCCAGGAAGTTTATTAGCATTGTCAAAGAGAGTCAGAATCAAACTGCACCCATTAATACCAAACCCACTGGTATTATGGGATGTTTTATACTGAGAGAGGGTAGACAAAGAACAGAAAAGACATAGAACTCTTCTGGTCCATGGAAAGCATGGTCATACCTAGAAGAGAGAGAACTCAAAAGGTATAGTAGAGGTTCTGGAATATGTGGGTCATGGTCTATTGAGGAGCCTAACTCTAGTTCAAGGATGATGAATAAAAGCTCGGAAGAGGAATGAAAAAAACCCAAAGATTTAAGAAAATATGTAGTGAAAAAGAGAGATGATAAAGTACACTGAATGTCTCAAGAGACTAAAATACTGCCTTTCATCTCCAGGTCTTTGGTTCAAATCCAAATTAAGGCAGTTGTGACAAAAAAATATATTGCCATCAGATGTTGGCTTCTACAAATTGGGAACGTGGTCCATGACAAGATGCTGTCAGAGAGGTACTGCAGCAGCCAGCATTAACCAGTCCATGCTTGCATGCTGCCTTACAAAAAAATGCAATACCTGAATGATTTGAGCAAAGAAAAAGCTTTTAGACATGAGAGTGGTTTCTCTTGTGGAGAGAGTGGTTTCTCTTGTGTTCTATCTGAACAGGATTGGGAAAATTTGCAGTGCTGCCTGTGTTTGTTACTCCCTGAACACATGATGTTCAGGGCTGTGAAAATGTCAGCTTCTGCAATGGTTAAAAAAAGACAAATCAAAGTGAATCACTGAATATAATCACAAAAGAATGGCAAGCTGAAGTTACACTGGAAATGACACGAGCACAGCAAGACCAAACTAAGTAAGCCTGTGTGTTGCTCTGAGAGCATGGAAAAAAGGCACTGGACTACTCATACATGTTGGAGAACATGCAAAACATGAAGAGATGTGCTGTAAGATGGATCCGTGACAATTACATGTCATTCATAAGAAAACACTGACTTCTTGCTGTCAGATCCAGATGCCTGAGTGTTTTACATATATTTGCTGCCTTCTTAAAAATGTCACTACTGGTTAATTTCAAGAAGTAAAGCAAGATTATCCAGTCCTGACCTGAATACTGTAGGCAAAAATAAGAGATGAAGGATTATTACTGGGGGGAATGAGATCCAGAAGGAAAAACTATGGACCAGTGCCAGTAACTCTTATAGAACTAATTTCAAATCTGAAGGTTAAAAAGGACCAGCCTACTAGCAATTCAGTCAGGATTTAAGTTACAGTCATGCAAGTTCTGAGCTTAAACTGTCAAAAAAACCCTTGTTGATGCAGGTTAGAGGAAGTGAAATAACAGTGTTGATTGTGTTTCATATCTTTACTTAGACATGTGAGGACAGATCTGTAAAGGTATGTAGGTACCAGAGGAATCTGATAAGGGCCTCCTCTGAAAACTCACAAGGGCTAAACCCACAGAAATTAATTAGATGTTGACACTCAATTAAGATTCTTTAATTTTACTAGAGATAGGTGCCTAAATACTTCCGAGGATCTAGGGCTACGTGTCTATCAGCATCTGTGGCCACCTAAACATCTTGCAAAACCTGTCCTTCACTGGATAATTTCTGCATGCACATACCAATTTTCAGAGCCAGTTCCTACTCACATCTCTGGAATTTGCTTTCTGGGAGCAAAGAACTCCACATCATTGTTTTTTCCATTTGTGTAGTACTGGAGTTAATTTCCCTCTCCGAGCTATTTCTCTCTATCTGCCTTCCCTCCTCTCTCTGTACACTTCTGTACATGCCACAGGGATGTGAGAGGGAGCAGAGTACATTGCTGGTGGCTGGCAATGCCTTGCCCACAAAAGAGGACACCAGCTGTTTCTATATGCCAAGCTGCATCATGTTCTGAGGAGCAGCATGGTGCTGCTGAAGAAAAATGTCTTGGGAGAAGGGGCAGGCAGGGTCTTGGCAGAACTTGCCTGTTGTCTGGGTTGGCCCCCAGAAACTTTGTGCTAGAGGGAGACAAAAGAGTTGAGTTTCTCTCCACTCCTTCAGGTGCTTCCTTGGTAAAGGTGAACCTGCATCATAGCATTAAATACCCAAGCACTTTTTCCCTAAAATTGTGAGCTTGAGATAACAAAAGAAGACAAAGCAATGTGGGGCACTTAATCCAAATGAGTAGCCCAGTCTCACCAGTTACAGCTTCAGATGACTGAGCACAAAAAAAAGGGGGCTTTTATGTTAATAGAATGAAGGAACCTTTCAGTCATATTTCTGTGGTTTACACTATCAAAATACCAACAAAATGCCTCCTCTTGTTCCTTTGATATATACTGTGTTTGTGAGGTTTACCATGTGCATTAAAAACAAGAGAAAGACAGCCGAATTAAACTCATTATTAGCTCCACATTTTTACTTATACGTTTGTCTGTGTGTTTAGGCATATATAATTGCATGCCTATACCATGTGTACATGTCTGTGCCTTTTGCATACTAGCAGAAAGAACTGTAATTCACTAAGTGCTACCGAGGTGTGTAAGTTATTTACCTTCTAGAAATGACCAGCTGGGTAAAAGAGTTACTAGCTATGAAGTCAGGCCTTCTGAAAATGCTGTAGATGGAGAACCGCAATTTTTTCATGCTTATGCTCAGTCTTTACATCAAGGGTTGCTGTCAGCTCCCTCTGGCTTGCGCAAGCTGAACACCTTTGGGTAAACTGAGTGATCCATTTGCCCATAGTTCAATCAGACACTGCAGAAGGCCAGTCCAACACATTCTGAACATTTCATGTCCCTCTCTGTGTATCTTACACTTTAAAAGCTGATGCTAAGCCTTCTGATGATCCAGGCAAATCATCAAGTATCTGTTCTGCCCACAGGCACCCAGATAAAAATAGTCATGGATTGCTTTGTTGATCCTGCTGTTTGGCTGCCTTGGAGATAAAACAGTTCCTGCAGATTCAGAAGCGATTTTGTTCTAAGCTATGTTTAAACATAGGAGGTTTTCTTTGTTTGAGCAGAACAGTCAAAAGAGGAATTAGAATAAAAATTACGATAGTTTGAAAACCACGATGTCAACCCATATAGTGACACAATGCCTTAGGGAGTTGGAGACAAGCACCTTGAGGAACCAGCTGCTCACTCTGCTATAAGTCAAGGACACTTCTGCTTTTTGCATTACCTTGAAAGTCCCTAACAAGGTTCTTCCATGTAAAAATTCAGCCTGCCTCACTGAATACAGCTGCAGCTTTATTTTGCAGTTTGCCTCTGCCACTGGACAGGCCCTGTAGAGTGCAGGCTGCTCATTCGCTGAGGTAGGGTATTTCTGCTCTGTTGTGTTAGATCACTTACTAGGCCAGATGGCTTATGATGCTTGCAAATTGCAGAATATACCACCAACTATTGAAAACAGTATCGGAACAAAAAAAATGAGACCTGCTTTCTTGCCCTACCCCTTTTTAATACATCCCACCAGGCATTAAAAACCCCCTAAAATCAAGCAGCTCCTAATCTAGCTGAGGCCCTTGGGTACAAAAACTAACATTTTTGAAACTCTTGGCTATATCAAGACAAGCTATAATTGACTAAGGCTGCGAGGAAAGTAGGTAGACAGTGATTTACACTGAAATCATAATTCTTCCAATATCTGAAAGAGATGCTGACTGAGATATCATCTGGCTAATTTCTTACCTGCCGAATATAATACATTAATATATTTTTAAGTACAGCGTGGGTGCAGAACTTGATATTTATTAAGTTGAGCAACTGAGCTCACTTTGTGGATCTGTGAAAAGTCCTATTCCTCTAATTATGAATCAGCTCACCAGGAGGCAGTTGTTGGCTTTGTCTTACCTGCAAGTCTCAAAATGTGTGAGCTTTTTTGGTGCATGCTGGTTCAGTACAGCTGGCACACAACAGATGGCACGAGGGAGTCCCTAGTCAGAGGATGCATATGTGCTCATCCCCAAAGTCAAATCTGTGTTGTTATAAGCCAGGGAGCTTCCAGACAGAGCCTATGAACATGTCTGCAAGGTGCCAAGAGAAACTAGAGTACAGCTACTGACTAACTTTGCCTTTTTTGCCATGGCCTAAGGGATGCTGTAGTTTAATCGGCTGTGCTGACTCATTAGAGGTTTGCTTTAAATTCTGCCATCATTCATTGTAGCTAAAGGTATCAAAAGAACCAAGCACTGAGGGACAGCACAGTGGGCAGCTTTTAGCTCTTGGCTATTTTACAACATCTAGGAGCAAACCTCTGCAGGAAGCTGAAGGGTGAGAAATAAATTTGGAACATACCTTGCAGAAAAGGTAATTTGACTCGCTTGCAAAGAAGTAACTAAATAGAGGCATTTCCCGTTCAAAAAGAACCAAAGACATTCAAAACTTAAAATTTACACAGAAACCCAGGTGACTGCACGTAACCAGGAAGCAGGTGCTAGTTTTAAGCAAACCTCAGGGCTTGTTTAATTGAAGCACATCTGGTCTTTAAAAGTCAGCCCAGGTGTTTGCATTTTAATTGCACAAATCTATCCTGCTGCCCCATGTTATACCCTGGAAAAGTCAGAAGTCAACTCTGAGATAGCTGTGCTATTAATACAGGTGTCGCTAATTGATCACATGTTGGACATGAAATAACAAGTTCAGAACTATGGCATTGCCTCTGTTTACTCTTGTGGTTCTTTGTCATATTTAATTTCAGAAAGATACTCTTGTTAATTAATTTTCTACAGTTTTTTGAGTTCCTTTAACTTTATACCGTAGCAATACCTGCTGTGATCATCATTTCATTCTATGGCTTGGCAAAATGAGTGTCATTGATTTTTAGAGGTTGCGAAAATTCTTTGTCCATGTTTTGATCCCTTTGTGGACTAAGCTGGAAAATATGAGAGAAGGCGAAAAACATCTTTAAATGCAAAATGTTTTGACAGCATGTTGGGAAATCATAGAAGTGAAGAGTTGTGATTTATTTGCTGAAGATTATTAAACAGTCCTA
Source organism: Oriolus oriolus (assembly GCA_013400235.1). Lineage (NCBI taxonomy): Eukaryota > Metazoa > Chordata > Aves > Passeriformes > Corvidae > Oriolus > Oriolus oriolus. The sequence goes on along the minus strand of VXBT01003356.1, from coordinate 66,061 downwards.
AAAATAATGAAAGATAGATACATTAAATAAAATTCAGTGATGAACAGTGAAGCTGATAATGGAACAAAAATGTATTGGATTAAGATAGAAATACTCACTAAACCTATCTGAACCATTTCTAGGTACTTGAGAAGGAAAAGTGTCTGTCTAGAAAATCATTTGGACAAGAACAAAGCAGGTATTACTGGAGAATACAGGAACGCAAAAAGCTGAAGACTAGAAATAAAACGAAAATTTGGTAGCTGTTTTAGTCAGAAGGATACCTGCATGCTGCCAAAGACTCTAATGTAAGAACTTAGGGTAATATTAAAAAAAACCCCAACTAGTTCATGGATCAAAAAACTCCACAACAGTGAGGTATTGATTTTCTGTGGATGCTTTATTAAGGTGACTAGGGAGTGTGGAGTTTTAAATGATCTACAAAGTTCAGATATCAACGTTAGGCTGCACTTTGCAAGTTTGAAATGGCTTTTTTTTGCTTTCAAGGTTTTGTTTGTCAGGGGGCAGGGGAATTGTAGGATATCTTTTTCTTTAAGTTTCAGCTCCTGAGCTGGCATTCTGATTGCAGCATATTTCTCGTAGTATCCTGTGCAGGTGGCATACTTGGAATCAAGCCAATTTAATAACAGAGGGATTTAAATCAGATTTAGTTGAGATAAAAATGAGGATAAATTAAGTTGGGTATATTTCCTTCCTGCCTTTATCTATGTAACACTTCACTACAGCAAAAATTATGGGGGAATGAGTCATTTTCAGAAGAGACCAAAGCATCCAAGAGATATAACCATAAGTGAGGAGGGAATATATGCTTTAAAAAATATACTTTTTAAAAATGTATTCTCTTTTCAAACCTGTCCTCTCTGTTGAGAAGGAAGGCCAGGTGAAGGAAAGGTTTCCTGTTGAATTTAGAGATGGCAGAATCATCCTGGAATAGTAAAAAAATGCTTCTCACAGGAGTGTAAATCACTAAATGCATGAAGCTAAGAGAGAGTCTGACAAAATCAGATGATGTTTGAAGACAAATAAATACATTTTATGGCTGGGAGAAGACAGAGGTAGGACAGATGAGGAGCTATGCTTATATGAGAAGTTTCATGCATCCGGAGAATGCCTGACCGGCATAGAGCAAAAAAAGGACTGTTTTAGCCACGGGGATCTCATTGTGAGGCTTTGAAAGCATAGCAGGCTTTTTGAAAGGGATAGAAGCTGAAGTCAGAACCAAATTTAGAACCAAATTTAGGTTATTCAGCACAGTTATCCCAGTGACAAATGTGAGAACCGAGCAAGCAGAAATACAATGGAAGGTATTTAAATTTGGATGGGTCTGAAAACAAAAGCTTGATGAGGTTCATAAATGTCAAATGAACAGATGGAGCTGCGAATGAAACCAGCAGGGAGATAAGACAGAGATTGCTGTGTTCAAGGGGTGGAAAACAGGAAACTCCAGTCGGTGGGTTACAGGGTGAGGATGGGGGACGAGGGACTGCCAAGATAAAAGCTGAGACAAAGGCAGTCCTCAGGCTGCAAGGAAGAGCAGAGGTCAGCATAGTCAATTATGGGAAGAAAGACCTCTGCTTGCAGATGCTGGGACCAGACAGAGGTGTTGGGAGTGGGGTATGCATGGGATCCAACTCAGAGCCAGGACGCAGGTGAGTTTCCCTGCAGATCCCTTTGGTGGTTTGTGTGTGGGACCATGTCCTTGCATCCCCAGGTTTCATCAGCAGCCTGGGGAGGTCCATATGGCCCTGACAGAATGCTCCTTCCTTACACACAACTGTTGCTGTGGGGTAGATTTATATATGGCTGTGCTGCTGGAGCTGCTGGAAAGTAAAAGCACTTGCTGAACTGTGCTTGCATTCAGGGTCTTGCGCAACACAGCTGTGTCCTGCTCCCCAGGGCCACATTGTGCCAGAAGCTGGATAATAAACAAACCTACATATTTTTGCCCTGGTGAAAGGAGTTTTTTTCTTTTTTTCTTTCTTTTTTTCTTTTTTTTTTTTTTTCCAAAAAGAGAAAAAAAGAAAAAAGGAAAGAGGAAGATGTAGCAACTTCATTTACTTTCAAGCCATGTGCTCCCCAACACCATCCCCTTTATGAGGATCTCTTGATCTCTTGAGATTCAGCTTTAGCTTTGTGCTGTCTACCATAAAAATTTAGCCTAATGAGTGCATATGCAATGCAATGAGCTGCTGGTATAGAATCCTCACAAGCAAATGTCATCTTCACTGTAAGGCTGAGCTACCTCATAATCCTAATGAACAGTCTGGCCTATCTTGATGATGCCTTCCAGTAACTCCTGTACAACAGAAGCATGCTACAGGCACAGGACTATTGACTTCTGTAATTTTCCTTCATGTATATTGCAGCAGGTTTCAATGGGATGTTCACTGGCTCTTGAAACTAGGCTGAATGCACAAGTATATGTTGACTTCTTTCACAGCATCAAACATTAAGGTTTTGTCTGTGTGTTTATTTACTTTACAAGGAGACATACAATTTGTAGATCGTATTTACTGGTTGGCTGGTTGATTCACTTTCACAGTCTGATTGACCATAGCACAAGAAAAAAGACATGAGACTACTGTTCCAAACCTTCACCTTCAGAAGAGCCCTTCAAATTAATTCTCCATTTCATATTATTTTTTTTATTTTATTCTTGTTTATTGTGTTACAACCACATTCCTTGAAAATAATGTGGCCAAAGAATAAGATGGTCCTTTATGTCTTTAGACTGTTTAACCAAGTTAAAGTATGCTGAGTGTGAACACAGTTGTTTGCTGTCTTTGGACACTGTTTAGGAAAGAACACTTAATTCTCAGGCCGCTTGTAAACTTTGCTGTTAAGCCTTCTGTGTCTCGGAGAATGGGATATGATTTTACGTGCCTCAAAACTCAGCAGGTAAGAAATTAAGTACCACGCTGACTAATGCTGTTCCTTCATACAGTTACAATACTAAGGCATGGCACTAAAAGCCATTTATTTTCCTCTCTTTTCCCTTTTTTTAACATGAAATTGCAATTCTGACAAAGTGCCTCTCTTTTAAATCACACACACAAAGTACAGGAAAATAAGACAGAAATGTAAAATCTGCTTAGTAACTCCAAACACTTTTGTGTTTGACTACTTCTGACACAGGCATGTTTCTTTTAAGAAGTAGTGTATTAAGGCTTCTGTGACATTCTAGAATAATCACTGTATATTGAGAAGAAAAATTAAGTAAAAAAATTTTCTATAAAGAGTAAATGTTTTTTTGCAGCCAGATAAAAGCATGTGTAGATGAAGGCTGCTCCAGAGTTTCTCTTTCACTGTAAATGGTTCTAGTCCAATATTTCACACTCCTTACACTCATTTAAAACTGAATTAAAATTCAAATTAGGATTAACCGCCCGTTGAGTCTGGCATGACAATAGAAGTAGTCCCTAACTTTTTTCCTATGTGTTATTAGTAGAGGGAATTTAGGTTAAAGAGTTTCATTAGGAAAATATAATTTTTAATTCTTGACTGCCTGCCTTTTTTTCCTTCCTTCCTTCTCAGTGACTGAAGTTTTCACACACTGCTCTGGCCCAGGGTGATCTTTATCCAATAAATATTTCAAACAGTGAATAACAGACATACTGATGAGCAAATGGAGAAGTGACACAGCAGGACGAATAAATTGGTTTGGTTTGCTGAACTGGAGTCTAGTACCAGGAGAGAAAAAGAAGCAATTTCTTGTCGATCAATCTTTCACCTTTAATCATTCATTCAAAACAGTTAAAATTGGACAAAGGCAACAAATGTTCGTAGACATTTACAATGTTTTTCTTCACATTTAAGAGGACCTTTTCCTTCATTTATTTTGAATGGTATTTTGTTTACAATGTTTTTCTTCACATTTAAGAGGACCTTTTCCTTCATTTATTTTGAATGGTTGTAGCAAAAGAATAAAGAAAATATTAAAGTTTGAATTATCAAACACAGAATTTAATGGACTGAAATAATAGTGCGTTTCACTCCAGCCAAAGTTTCAGATGTTAATGTATTAATGGATGGCTGAATCTTGGATGCTTCGGTCAACATTAAACACAACTATATAAAATTACTGTTATTAAGCTTCAGAAGGCATATCCAAAAGTGGAATTTAGCCAGGTTAATCAGTCTTAATACATGGGTATCTGCATATACAATATTAATAATGAGATTACAGAGGTAATTGCTCACATATGTAAATATCTTCAGTAGAGTTTGGTACTATTGTGACATAGCCTGAAAATGTTATGAGCTGGTCTGAAAAACTGCTTCATTTAAGCAATATTCAATTCATATTTATATTCAATAAAATCCCAGTTGTTCTTAAATAAAGCAAGAATTTTACCTTTGAGACAAGAGCAATATATTATTTTCCCCCAAACTGCAAGGAAATGATGGCAGTACTCTGTGTTAGTGAGTGGACTGTTTATCAGGGTGGTTAAGAAGAAAGCACTGATGAGGGCGTTGGCCTCCTGAAGTGTGATTTAAGACCTCATCAAAGACTGCATGGATGTGTAAGTATAGGCCGAGCAGTAACTCAGTACTAAGACAAGATGGAGATAATGGGATGATTAAAATGGAAGTTCGGCAGAGGTTTACAGTTCTGGTTTATATTACCCATGACTTGCAACAGAATTATGTTGTTATACTACGTAATTTCTTACCTAGGTGTAAAAAAGTGTATTTCTTGTGAGTTTTAAGCGCAACTGAAAACCCTATACAGGGGCTTGGCCAATTAACAAGGAGTTTCCTCCCTTTGCAGTAACAGAGCTGCATTTCTAAACCAGTTCCCTCCTTCCTACTACCTAAGTTTCTGCATTTGTTTTTAATTCCTTAACACCTAATTCCCAGTGAGGGCATGTGTAATGTAGCTACAGAGGATACCAATATGAATTGTATGAGCTGTGACTGGCATCACTGAAGCTGTGCAGATGGAGTGAGACTAAGTTTTTGCAGAAGTGGAGCTGTAAGTTTTATCACTGGGTATCACTGGGCATTCTCAAGTGACGATTTTGTGACCACATCCTCCTTCCCACCTTTTTTTCCTGCTAGGTAGCATGGTACAAAAAAAGTAAAATCCCATCTCAGCAGGAAAACCAGTTTTGGAAAATAATTCTTTCAGTAGCTGACATCCTATTTAATTATGAACAGCTCATCTTTCAAGTTACCTATTTTCCCAGCTTTGAATTTTTTGTCTGAATGCTTCATTTGCAAAGACATAATGTTCCTAGAATCCTAGAATTATAAATTGTTCTCTGATTTAAAACTAAACAAAACAAATACCCTACCAAAGCTAATTTCCTTAATTTTCTCTTGGCCAGACTGCTATGTTTCCATAGTATTACATCCAATCCAGAGAACCAGCTATGCAGCAGCACTTTTTTCCAAGCATTCATAGCTTCTATTGTCTTTGGATAGAATTTTCTTTTGTGCAATGAGCCTGTTTGAGACCTTACGTTACCTTACATTGCATGTAATGTTTCTGGGGTGAGTGATCAAATAGCACAAAAATCTTCAGCAGCATTCTGCTAATTTTCAAGTTGTCCTAAAGAGATCTTGCTCACACAAGGAAATGAAGCTTCAGTATTCATCATTTGAGAAGTGACAGCTTTAACTGCTGTTTCAAGAATGAGTGCTGTGCCATCACGAGGGATAGGGCCAACATTCCTCTCCAGTATCCATGAGCATTTCACATAAATTTGTTTTCAGCTTTACCTTGCTTTCAGTTTTCACTCCTTGCTCATGTTTTGCCTCAGATTATTGCTGTAAGCTACAAGTTTTAAGTGAGTATCTCCAGGTAACCAAGAAGACTGAACTTGTAAATGTGAAATCTTTTCTGTGATGGTTGAGCTTAGCAAATTCAGCAGTGATCATGTGGCATAACAGGGAGGCTGTAGGTGCAAGAATGAACAGTAGATATGACTATTAAAAAATATGTCACTTTTCCTTCATCAAAGTGTGAGAATTGCTTTGAGCAGTATCACAATATCATAGAATAGTTAGTGTTGGAAGGGACCTCTGAAGATGATGTAATCCAACCCCACTACCACAGGAGATTCACCTAAGGCAGTGTTGTTTGATGGCCACTGGCAGTACTGACTGCCAGCTGAGATGTTCCTTTCCCTTATCCATCCAAAGCTGAGCTAGACATTAGCACACTTACAGCATGACTTGCGAGGCAGCTGGAAGTGGGTCATGACCATTGCACTGAGTAGGATCTGTGGTCTTGCTAAAAGCCATTCAGACACATGGGCTCGAGACTGTGATACCTGGCAAGCCCATCCAGTAATAAGTTTAAATGGAGAATTTGGAGGATGAGTTGAGCTAGCTGTAGTATTCTTCACTGCAATTCCTGTACATCTGACAAAAGCTGAACAAGACAATCTGATCTTCACATTGCCAAAGTTAGAGGTCCAACTACTTGTCATCAGGTGAAGTGCAAAGCAAGAATTACACACAGTAACAATTTGGGAAAAACTTTCCCAGAAAGTATATTATTTCAGGAATTTTATGAATGGCTAGAGTAAGAAATTTGCCAAGTGAATGTTTTTCTATAAAGTATTTGCTTGTTTCTATTTAGTGTTATAAAGCTGGTTAGTCCACTTGCCTTCCAAGCTCACGTTGTATTGTGGACCTACAAACAGACTGAAAATGGCTAGCTAGTTAGAGAGACAGATGGAACACAGGGCTTTATTGTTCCTTTTTTTTTTTTTTTTATTAAGAAAACGGGTATCCAAATGAAGTGCTCAAATTACCATGACCAACTCATGTATGCTATTTGCGTGACTTGCTAAGGCTTTTGCAGATTTCAGGAAATTCATTTGCCTTTTGAAATCGAGGCTTCAGTGTTCAAATAGAGCACTTACCCTTCAACTCAGTAGGTGCTTGATGGAGCTGAACAGCTGCACCAGCTTGAAAAGAGTTACTATTGTGAATTGCACATTATGGTCCTGAAAGCAAGAACTGACTGCTGCCAACCCACATGGCTCTTCACATTCACTGCTGGTAAGTACCCTCCAGTTGAGAAAGTGATGCTACTGAGCGTTTTCGTCTAGCTTGCTTTCCCCCATGGTGATATACCTCTATGGACAAACCTTTTCTCCTGCAGTTACCATCCTGAAGCTAGGAGGACTGTAAAGGATGCTCTTATGGATGATACAGGTGGAAGACAAAGAGCTGATCTCTGATACATTGTCATTAACTCTGTGCTTTTTCTCTGGCTGTAATCCCTTGATGACACCCCTGTTTAGCCAGCATTAAATACTCACTATTTAGTCCACACTGTCCATTGAGAAAGAGGAGGACATTGTATCGCAATGGTTGACTCATTTTGAGTGCCAAGCGCAATAGTGCTCGTCACAAAAAATAATGCTATATTCAAGTGCACTCCATGCAGTCTTCCCGACATGCTCTTTAAAGCATTGTATTCTAACTAGGCAGGAGGCTCATATCTGATGATGACCAGTGCTGGCTCCTTGCTCTGCCGGCTGGCAGGTGCGGGTAGTCCTGTGGAGGCAGCACAATCAACCCCTGTGGAGGAAAGAGTCCTTCACACCACTCAGTGGCAATCTCTCCTGCCAATTAAGGGGATTTGTGGATGCAGTCCAAGGGGAATTGCAACTCATTTGCCTTGGCTGGGAGAATGAAGGCTCTGGTCGATGTAGGTGGGGCTATAGGCAGGGAGAAAAGGAAAGAGCTGTTTGCAAACAGCTCCCTTTTGGGAGACATACATGAACTGCAGGCTATTTTAAGCTTAAAACCAAACTGGAACTTTTGAAAGGACAAGGAGAAATTTTTAACCCTTCATCTCTTGCTACAATAGCAGGCACTTGCAGCAGACTACAGCACAGTGTTTTTAAATGCACATGTCTCTACTACGGTATGTAAGTGAAACTGAGAATTTGAGCACTGTTTATTCACTTTTGGTCATAATGACATGATTTTGACATTCACATCACAAACACAAGTCTGGAACAAAATACAGCATCAAGGCAGATGGATATCCAGCAAAAAGGATGTCTTCTGTGCACATAGGAAGTAGAGGGGAGCCCCAAAAGACTTAAGTTGCCCACTATACTTTCCACTGTCAGTCAGAGCCAAGTGAGAGAAATCATTTAGTGATTTTAAGTGTATGCATGGAATACCATCTGGAAAAAGCACCAATATTTGACACTGTTACCCCCAGAAAGGTACGATTTAAACTTTTTTGGAGGTAATATCATCACACTAGTTCTTTGGCTGCTCAGTGGCAGAGGTACTGAGCTGGGCTTCTCAGGTAACATCTGGGGTTAAGTGAAAACCCAATAGACAGAGAAAAAAGGCTATCTCTGCCTAAAATCAGAAATCTTGTCCCTCCTTCTCCTTTTCAAAAGTTGTCTTAGTCAAACCATTGAGACTGTTTTGTAGTGCTGCTCTCTGACAGATCAATAATCATTGCTACTATATGTTTTACAGCATGTGAATTTTGAGATGGTTGACTCAAAACAGCCTTACAAAAAGAGGCATGAGTATGACAATTTTTGCATGAACTGATTTTTCACTTTAAGATACATCAGGTAAGGTTCAGTTGTCATGAATCACTGGACCCATGTCTTCCCTTATCGTGCCATCAAACCACTCTCTCTCATAGCTAGCAAAATCAGTGAAAGTAATTTGTCCATGGTCAAATGGCCCTTAATCAACACCAAGATGTTCTGTTGCTCAGTGGCAACATTTCTATCTGTGAACGAAGGAGTAAAGGGTATAACCTGTTAGTAGTTCTGCAGGTTTAATCCTGAAATAACACTTTAGCTTGTTCTCTAAACAGCCTTATCTCATTATATTGAATTTTAAAGTTGAATAAAATATACTTCTTAGAAACTGGGATGCATAGAGTATCCATTAAACATGTTAAAAAAAAAAGTAGTTTTGCAGTTTCGTGTCTTCCAGAGAGGAATTGTGCCTTTGCCATTCCTACAAATGAGTCTCCCCTTATAATGATCTCCATCCATTCAGCTATTGAGATCTCAGAAATCTTTTTCTTTTCATGGTGAGGGGTGTTAGGATAAAAATAAATTTTTAAAGAGTTAATAGTAATTGTATATCTCTGTCATACTTGCATATCTCTGTTGGCACCAGGCACTGGTAGAATTATGCCTAGTGTTACATTTCTACAGTAGCATCTCTTGGCTTCCAAGACAAATACAGCTTGTATATCTGCTGTTAAGAAACAGGATGTCCTGACACAGGACCTCTAGAAGCTCTCTGGACTGCTTGAGGACGTGCTTGTGCACAGGAAAACTGCATTGTGAACATGGCATGGAATCAGTTCTTAAAAATTCCTAACAGTGGTCTTTAAATGCTCCTTGCTGCTCTCTTCCTCCACACCTCCGTCATCAAGTATGAGATGACTAGAGGATTTTTTTTTTTCTTTCTTTTTTTTTGCCATTGAGGTGCAATGTTAATTACAGGATTATCCTGAACACTCCAGGACATGTAGGCAGCTGGTCTCACTGCTGTGTGTGGGTAATAAACACCATGCACATTTCCTGTTTCCTGATCTCACACTGAGTATATTTATAAGTATGTAGATTTGATGGTTGATTTCAACATTTATCATTGTTTCCCAGATCATTTCCGTCTTTCCTTCTCCCCAAAGAACATTCCTTCCTGAATTGTATCAAAGTAAAGTACATTTCTGGGTGGTGAGCATTTGTTTCCGGACAGGTAACACCCAGCAGAAATAGATAACTCCATAGAGTTGGTGTTTCAGCCTGCACATATTTTTGCAGAGACACGAAATCCCAACATAGCTCCTGCACGTCCTACTAATGTTAGCATAAAACCAACTCTTTGCCAGCTGGTATGGATCAAACTTTTTTACTGTTCGTTTCACTTTCAGCTACATATCATATGCCAGTTGGTGGTGAGCTTAAATGTAAAGAAAGAACAGAGATTTATCCAGACGGTGAAGTTACATCTAAGCCTTCATCTTTGCCTATGTACTGTATTTCCAGAGATTCATCTAGTCTTGTTTCATGTCTGGCATAAATGTGATGGTTCTTCATTGCACATGGGATAATGCACTAATAGGTGCACAGAAGTTTTGTTCTGTTGGAAGCTTTACATTCATAAGGTCTGCATATTATGTTTTGGGGTTTTTTGGGATAGGTTTTTTCATACCCTTCAAGCTTGGGGTACTCATTTTTTACCTTGTCTTAGGCAATTCCTTATCTTTAAAAGATGTTTGTTTTTCAAAATAAGCCCCCGTTTCTGTATAAAAATCTTAGTCTGGGCAGAAGATGATATTTTGATGACAGTATTCACTGTCTCCTTTTTCCCCAGTAAGCTCTTCTTGCATGGACGGTGGCCAGATCTACACACAGTCATGACTCTCTATTGACCTACTCCTGGGTAGTAGGAGCTTTTCAAAAGAATTCTGTACTTGCACAGTCTTGTTTTGGATCCAGCTTGGATATTTAACAGTTTTTTGCTTATCTTGGAGATCTGAGAAAAGTCCATTTGATAAAGGTCACTGATGCAAATTTGTTCAATACTGCATTCTGATTTCAATGATTTAAACTGTTTACCTTCACATGAAGGACTTTTCAGGCTCTTAGTTTTCTCAAAACTTTCCTTAACATTCAGCCAACCTGAATTTACACCCAGAGTCAGTAGTAGGTCCAACGGTGTTTAATGCCTGTTTTAATGATCTTAATGATGGGACAGAGTGCACACTCAGCAAATTTGCTGAAGATACAAAACCAGGAGGAGTGGCTAGTTACATCAGCTGTCCTTGCTGCCATTCAGAGGGACCTGGATACACTGGAGAAGTAGGATGCCAGGAATTCCATGAATTCAAATGAATGGGAAGAAAACTCTGTATCTGGAAAGGAATAATTCCATTCACCAACAAAGACTGAGAACCAGCCAGCTGGAAAGTAGCTTTGCAGAAAAGGTACAGGGGGTCCTGGTAGACAGCAGTCTGACCATGAGTCAGCAATGTGCCCTTCCCATGAAGAAATCCAACAGTATCTTGAACTGCATTAGAAGATGTGTTACAAACAGATCAAGTGATGTGATCTTTTCTCCTTGCTTAGCACTGTTGAGACGCTCCCTGAAATGCTGGGTGCAGTGCTGGGCTTTCCACTACAAGAAAGACATAGACATTCTGGAAGATAGAGTGAAAGCTCACTAAAATGTTGAAAGTACTGATGCATCTGCCACATGAAGACAGGTTGAGACTTCTGCAACTGTTTACCCTAAGGAAGGCTCAGGAGACTCTAATCTGTAATACCTGATGGGGCATTAAAGAAGATGGAGATGCAATCTTCTCAGCTGTGCTCAGTGACAGAATGAGAAGTGGTGTGTACAAACTGAACTGAAATGCAGTAAATACTGCTTAAACATAAGTTTTAAAACCCCTTTTTTTTTTTTTTTTGTAATGGCAACGACAGTCAAACACTGATGAAGAGCCCACAAAGGCTGTGGAGTCTCCATCTTCGGAGATAATCAAACCCAACTGGACATATCCCTGAGCGACCTGCTGTGGCTGTCTCTCCTGTAGACTCTCTGCTCTGCCTCTAATAAGCAGAAGTAGGACTGGCCAATCTCTAGAGGTGCTGGCTAGCCTCAGCCACAATGTGATTCTATGATTCTTCTACTGGAAGGTGCCTCTGACCACAGCACAGGGGTTGGAACTACATGACCTTTAAGGCCTCTTCTAACCCAAAGCATTCTGTGATCCCATGATTCTGTGACTGAGACAATTAAATCCAATAAAAAAAAATTTCTTTAAGTTTCTAATTAATAAAAGAAAATGGAGCTTAAGAGCCAAAGTAACTGTGTGGGGAAAAAAATTACATGAGAGATGGGCATTCTTTTTGGAAGTTGTTTCTGACCAGGTTAGTTTCAGTGAGAGAAATTAACAGTGCAGAGAAGTGAGTAAATTGTAAGATCAACTCCAAATGCTGTTATCTCTGTATTACATTTGTGAAAAATGTTTCCTTGCTTGGAAAGTCCTTCTTAAGACTTTGAAGTTCTGTATTTGAGATTAAAAATAAGATACCATATGCAAAACAGAAGAGATACTGTATGTCCTTTTAGTGACTCTTCCCAAATTGCTCATTGAACATGTTTAAGACCTAGATTACATAATTCTGGTAGATTACTTCTGGGTTAATGCCAGCAAGTTGCACACTCTGAGAAGGTGAAATTCTCCCCAAACTACAGCAAAATTACTGCTGCTAAAACTGTTGAATACTTTCCAAGAGTATTTCCAAATAAAACTCCTCCATTACTCATTTGGATGCCAATAAGAGGTCAAATTTAAACTTTGGAACTTTAAATGCAGTGAAATCCAAGAGCTCATTTGCTACATTTTCGTGACTGGCAAGATTTTTTTTTTTCTATTTTTGTTTTAGCTTTTAGAGGACATTTTCTATATTGAGAAATAAGTTGCTTGTCCTGGCTTTACTGAAGTTATCGAACTTTTTGTGATCTTACACAGAACAAAAGAAATGGAAAAAAATTACTAAGATTAATTGCCTTCTCAATTGAATTGGTGAAAAAAAAGGGTCATGATTTTGATCTATACTATTGTAACTGAAGAGATGATGCATTTTTCATTTGGAAGTTTATTATGAGTGCTTAGAAATCCAGTTATTCTTTCTTTTTTTTTTTTAATAGTGAAAGTTAATTTAATGATTAAATGTTTAGTAAATTAACTCAAGACACTGCCTGTATCGAATACAACTTGTCAGGCATTGTGTGTTTAACTTTGTGAGTGGAACATCCTACTAAATAAATGTAACAATAAAAAATAATAGTATAAATTCAAATGATACAATTAGGAAAAAAATAGTAATCAGTTGTGCATGAAATTATTTTTCATTTTTAACACTCATTGTACTTCATAAATCTAGGTCTCTTATGTCTTTGATGTCTACCAGAAAACTCTCTGCCAGATTTTGCTTTTGTGTTAGGAAACTACTCAGGGATATATTTGGCCCCCTATGAGACACTTTTGCAGGTGGAGAGGGCAGTTGACTTTATACAATCATGCACATTTAGCTGTGAAATTTTCAAATATACAACACTAAATCACATTACATGTCACATATTAATGTATATGGTATGGGTGTTTATGGATCTGCTGAAGACCAAATGGCTTCTTAATGAGAGCTCCATACACAGCGAATGATTTTAATTTTTAGTCTGTGTAGACACACTGTTTTCAATAAGTAATCTCTAGAAAGACATTTTAATTCTAAATACAGTGAGACTTTGAGGACAAAAATGTGGAAGGTAGAATAAGAGAGATTGAACTGATCCACTCTCAAAAATGGAATTGAAATGGGGAAAAGTTCTTCACAGAAAAGAATTCTGAAAAACCCTAAAACAGTTCAAAGAAAAGGCTAATGTAGGACTGAGAAAAATGATTCACCATTATTTTAGAGGGGAAAAAGCAAAATAGAATCAAAAAGCCCCCAGATGTTTGCAAGAGAAAAGTAGGATTGAACAGAATGGCCTTAATAAAATTAACTGTAAACACAAATTGAATTTAAAAAAAAAATCAAAGAAATAACTAAAGGAAAGACAAAGGGGGGAAAAACCTCAGAGATTAAGCATTTTATAACATACATACAGTCTGCTCTTGATTTACAACATGACCACACCAAAAAACCTCTGTTCTTTGGATTCCACCAGTGCAGTGAACCTGCTAGAGAGATCTGAGATCCACATCTGTTCTGTGATCTTGACCATAGCAAGATTACATAAAATTTTCCATTTACCCATCATATTCTTCTTAAATGCTGTGAATGACCTGGGATTTTAGCTACACCTGGACAAGGGCAAAAAGAAATCCTGATCTATCTCTGGTCTTTCTTGACCCTTATCCTTAGAAAGTGCTAGCACAGCTTTTTGAAGGGCTGAAATGAATTCTTACAAGGAAGCTCGCTGACTCACTTTAACTTTGTTATGAAAGAAAACTTTCTCTCTTTTGTAGAAGGAGGGAAAAAAAGGGTTAGGAGGCAAAAGCATGAAGAATCATACATCATGTGTGTATGGAGCATGTGGGAGAATCTTTTGGGGTCTCAAGCAGAGTCAGCAGAGAGCATTCCTCAACAGCATCAATCCCACTGTATGGAGTTAACCACGCACTCTGCTGCTGACACGTCTCTGAACCCATGCCTGCTAGTGTGTCTCTGCTCTCCTTTCTGCTAGCCGGGCTCTGATCCAGAAATCCTTATCCTCATAATAGAGAAAGATCAATCCTTTCTGCTGCTGGAGTAGCTCCCACCACTTGCTTTCTCCAAAACTCACAAGGAAGCCTGCCCCTTGCTGCCCAGCTAGGCATTTTCAAAAGGACATCAAGTTCCCAGTCTGTGGTAAAAATCCTGATGCCAGCAACACTATAAAGTATCCATGAAATCATCTGGAGGGCAAAGGAGCATGGCTGTAGGAGGAGGAAATGGGAGAGAGGTCAGGAGGAGAGTGCATGAGGGGCAGGCAGGGTGTGGGAGATATGGTCAGCTGTGGGAGGAAGGCCAGGGAGAGAGTTTTGTATGCTCACAGTGCCTTGCTTTACTAAGTTCAGTACTGTCATTTGTCACAAGTATTTTCTTAACTGTTTGTTGCGACAATTTTCTGGTGCTTTATATGCATGTTTTGATCATAGCTGACGGGACACGCACCAGTGTGCTAGGATCCCTGTGGGCTAACTCATTGATTGTTTACAGCTGGCTATGGATTCAGAGGTAAATACAAAGCAGTTTTTTAAATAAAACTTCTTTTTTTTTCAAAATCCTAGAGCTCTTCTCCAAATAACTGAACCTGATATTTCAAAATATACCAGTGAACTGATTTACTTTCCACATAAGAATTGTTCTGACTTTCCTACCAGTGATATTTTCCCTGTTGGCTGTGTCTAAATACTTGCCTCTGTCAATGCTTATGGCGTTGTATATAACTTGAGCCTGTGGAAGTCTGTGCGATACGGAAGTAGCTTCTTGGTCCTTTTGTCATCACCCACTCTGCTTTGTGAATTTCTCTTCACAGCCCCAGGCCAAGACAGTTAAAAACAAACCGAAAAAAGTCTGCTCCCTGCACTGCTCATGTAAAAAAACCTGAAGTGACTAATCTGAAATAAAATTATTTCCATTATTATTGCTGTCACAGAGAAGTTCTAACTATAGCACAGCTTTTTGGAAAGATAATTCAGCTATGCCATAAATTTCCACACACAGACAAGCACTGAAAACGGAAAACCAGGATATAAAAAGAGCTATCCTTGCAGACCCTTTGTGTAGCTCTAGCATCTGTTCTAGGCATGCCAGCCAGCGGGGACCTCTAGAGGCTACTCATGGCTTCATCCTCCTGTGCGCTGGCATCCATCATACAGGAGATGCATCTAAATACTCCACCATCTGTGGGACAGCCATTTGCTCCCATGGTGCATACATGAAAGTCCCACAGCTTTCCCATTCTGGACCATATGCTGCTCTCATTTATATCCCATGGATTTGGAACTGAGGCATAATGTAAATGGGAAAGCCTAGTTATCAGGATCTGCTGTTTAATTTATGCAAAACTGGGGCATTGTTACTCTGCAAATCATATGTTACACATTTTAGGAATCTATCATTTACATAAAGATGGGGGTGCCCTCAAAAGTAGTATGTGTATGAAGACACACATCTGAATCACAGAATTCACACCCAGATTTCTATTACTACCTCACCTCCAGGCTCCGTGATGCACGTTTCTCACTTTTAAGTTAGATCATTACAGACACAAAGACAAAATTTGCATCTAGGGTAGGTTCCCAAATGCCTTCAATATTTAGTTGCATCTGTAGTTTTCAGTCAGTCACTCTCTATTTAAAAAAAGTCCTTTTCACAAAATTATGGGAAGACTCTACTTTCCGTCTTTTAAAACTATGTTTTATTCATGTTTTTGTGAATTAAAATAGTGAATTGGCTCTACCATGGACACAAACTATGTTATCCGTGTTTCAAGTCAGATGATGTGGATTTTTTTTAATGTATTTGCCTAATGGGTCTGGCCAACGTGAGCAGTCAAACTCATCTTATTGCTTCCATCAATGCACACTCATATGCAATTCTATTCCTTTCATGATGCATACTTTCAGTATGTTTGATTCCCAGTATTTTAAAGTGTTGTGAGCCTTTTGTTGATGCCAAGTTGTTGGGACCATAGCACTGCAGTCATGAGGGCACCACCATGTAGCATGAGAGGAAACTGAACTTTGACTAAGCTAACCTTGCTCACTCTTGTATGTGTCAGTCTTTATTAGTTAGGCACCTGGTACTGGCTAGAAAAAGAAACAAAAACAGGAGGCTACAACAGGGTAAGTTCCTCTTTGAATTTATTACCAATTTCCATGTCCTTATGCTTTTTTCAGATGATGTGTCTTTTCTTCTGTTGCCACAAATGAAGGTTTGTGCATAATTCACTAAACTGTTAGAATAATAGATTCATAAATTATCCTGAGTTGGAAGGGACTTACTAAGATCATCAAAATCCAACTCCTGGCCTGGGGCCGGACAACCCCAGGAATCTCACTGTATGTGTGAAAACACTGTCCAAACTCTTCTTGAACACTCTCTGCCACCTCCCTGGGGAGCCTGTTCCAGTATTCAACCACCCTCTGGATGAAGAACCTTTTCCTGATATCCAACCTAAACCTCCCCTGACTCAGGTTCTTGGACAAAGTAGGACTGGCAGTAGATTAATTGCTGCACTGGCATTTTTTACTCAATAGAGCAGCTGTAAAAACAACTGTCTTTGTAGCACTGGAGAAAGCAACAGTCTCTCTTCTTTCCAGCAGTGAGAATTAGTTTTTATGTAGTTAAATTGGCACAAGGTTTTCAAGGACTTTCTCTGCACCTCAGAAACTGTTCAGTACCATAATGCTCTGTTTGNGGCACTGCTGACTCATGTTCAACTTGGCACTGACCAGCATCTCATTCCCCAGTCTGTCCATACATCCAGGGCTGCCCCATCCCTGGTGCAGAATCCAGCACTCTCACTTGTAAGCAGTATGTGGCTGGTGTTTGCCCAGCCCTTGAATATGTCAAGGTCTCTCTGCAGGGCCTTCCTGCCTTTGAGAGGTCAAACAACTTCTCCCAGTTTAGGGTAACTTGCAAATTCACTCAGTATCCTTTCAAGTCCTGCATCCAAGTAATTTATGAAGAGGATGAAGAGCACAGGGCCGAGGTCGGGGCCCTGTGGAACCCCAGTAGTGACAGCTCCCCAGATTGATGTCACCCTGTTTACTGTAACCCCTTGTGCCTGACCCCTTGCTCACCCATTTCACAAGGCATTTATTGCGCTGTGCACAGGACATTTTTTTCCAGGAGGAAACTGTAAAAAGTATTGAAAGCTTTACTGAAATCCAAAAAGATTACATGTTCTGGCTCCCCTTGATTAATTAGATTGGTTATCTTGTCAGAAAAGGAAATAGATTTGACAAGCAGGACCTTCCTTTCATGAAGTCGTGCTAGCTCTGATCGATACCTGCCTGTCCTTCAGGTGTTTTTCAATAACTCCCAGAAGAATAATCTTCTCCATAATTTTACCAGGCACTGAAGTGAGACTGACAGGCCTTCAGCTTCCAGAATCATCCTTCTTGCCCTCCTTGAAAACTGGGACATTAGCAAACCTCCAGATCCCAACTGGGGTCTCTCCAGAGTCCAAGACTGTTCAAATATCATTGAGAGAGACCTTGCAGTGACACCAGCCAGAACTTACAGTATTCTCAGATTAATCCCATTAAGCCCCATGGACTTAGAGGGATCCAGCTGGAGCAGCAGATTCTGCACAAATTCAGGGCCTACTGTGTGTTTATCATTTTTGCAGTCATGGTACTCCAGCTCAGGGCACTGGGACCCCCTTAGTTCATCTTCAGTGTTGAAGACCTAAGCAAAGAAAGTTTTTGGGCTAGGAATTTGGTACCTAGATGCTTTATGGATTTGAACTCCACTGCCTTCCCCCTAGTACCAAGCAGGTATTACCTCTACCATTGTATCACTGAGGTAAATCATTGAAAAACCAGTGGTGACACCGGAGGGCACATTTACCTCTGTTGCTATGAAGAGCTTTATTAGGACATGCTGTCCCATTTGTGGGTTTCTCTGATAACTCTCACTTAAAGAACCTCCTCAGGAAATGAAGTAGTCTAGCAGTCTTCAAAATGAAAAAAAATTGAAGAGGTGCTACCTTCCTTATGCTATTACTCCGTTCACCTTTCCTTTACTTTTTGCAACACTAAAAAGTAATATGGAGGCTAAGAAAACACAGAGCCGCCCATTCCAGCTTAGCTTACCCTTTGAGCAAGCTAGCAATGGTGCTTGTCTCATCAAGTTATGTCAAGTATTTATTGCAAAGCTGTAGAAATTGGAGAATCTTGCTATCTTATGGCAGTGAAGAATCACTATGATGGCTTGCAATTGGTACTTGCTGAGTTTCTGGAAAGAAGTAAGTGGGATGTAATAGGCTTTAGCCAAGTTGCGTATGTTGTTAAAGTGATGCCACCATCTGGTGAGCTATCGTTTTCCACAGCACAGTGTCTTGATACCCTTCAGCAGCTGAGCAGGCACTTCAAAGGCTGTGGTTTGAGCTCAGCTCACCTCTGTCTGGAAAGATGCCTCTCTAAAGGACCATGCTCAGGACAGCTGTCTTTGGGTGAGATGGGGTGCGTCAAGGAAAGCAGCCATTTCAGCAGTGAGCAAGGGAGATGTGACAGTGAGATCCTAGATGGGTATGGTTACATCACGGATTTTATGATTTCCCTACTGGCATGAATTTCCATACCTAGTAGTGAGCCCAAGCAACCAAAGGGTTATTAAAGCCACTAAAGGTTATGGAAAGTCTTGCACAGGTAATAGCAAGAAGATCTTACTCTTATGGTGCAGGCAAAATGAATATTAATCTGGGAAATATTAGCAAAGTCTGAATGGCTATTCAGCCTGGCAACTCAAGAGAGGCAGGCTTCTATCAATTTTTAAAGGTATTTTTAAGTATTACAAAAAATGTTAGCACTTAATTAAATACCGCCATCCCTCCCAGAAAATCTGTACTTGTTGTGTTACACTGTGTTAACTTTATCTTCTGCCTATCGTCATAAACCTGCATCTTTCTTTTCAACTTTAGTACTGAGGGGAGAAATTTTTTCCTTCAATCTTTTCAAAACATCACTGACTAATTTTAGATGTTTAGCTCCTCAGAGAGCAACAAATGGAAAGGTTTCTTCTCTTTCACAGGGACAAGCCCTTCTCATGTAGTATTGCTGTGTGATTGATAGAAGTACTGGAGAAATGGGTGAAAGGCTTTGCAGTGTTATATGTTACATTACATTTGCTTTCACAGGTCTGTTGATTTTAAGAGGCTAGTCTCTTCATTCAGAGTATTCTTTATCTTTGATCCTAACTCCATTTTCCAGGCCGTGTAGTAACTACAGTCTCCTGGGTGCCTGATTTCATCTCTCTTCTTTCTTGCTCACATATCTGATCAGAGAACTTAGTGTCACTAGACATATTCATCCCAAGCTTTGTAACCATTCTTCTGTTCTGCATATTATGTACTCTATACATCTTAATGTCAGCTGTCTGGTAATGATCAGCAATGTGGGACTGATTACTGGCTTTCAGGAGAACTGTGGATATTGTAAATAATACAGTCTGTTGAGTTTGATGAAGACATGTTAAACTTTCTATGATTCATGAAGCCAAGAAGGATGTTAGTCAAGAACAGACCTGTTCCTGATTATCTTGGCGTCTTTATAGAACACTGTGCATTTCTCAAATCATTCACAAAATATTCCACCTCATTACAGTATACTGTATATTTGTATACAGACGACACAGATAACAGGGGTCAGAAGGAGGAGACAGGAGCATATAGCTTGATGAAATTTTTACGTTTCAACTTACTCTGTTTAGTATTCCATCATGGGGGTCCTCACACGAGTTCCTAAAAACCCAAAGAAGTAGAACAATTTGCCCATAATGACTTTATTTACCTTGATAGTAGTTTGTACTAATTCTTTAACAGTTTAACTGTCATTTAACAGTTTTTCTTCTCTCTGCTTCTCCTTCTTTGGTTTCAGGTAAACATCTCAACGATTTCATTATGCTATGGACTTTGGGTTTTGGAGTGAGTTTTGTGTTCTTCTGTCAATAGTTAACATCACTAACATCTAAATCATCATGGGGAATCGAATTTTCTGCTGTAAGTGTCATGACTAGCATCAGCTATTGCAGGAAAAAATAAAGAATCACTGTCTTGGCATACTTAAAATAAGGAAGAACAGCATAGTAAGCTATTTGACTTTCTAACGAGATTCCAAACATAACAGTTCATTATATTTGGCCCCACCAACTTAACTGCCTATACAAGCCACCATGCAGTTCACTCAGCTCAGGACTCTACCTGGAAAGACCAGAGAAAGCTACGGTTATCTTCGATAGATTATAACTGTGCCTTTGGATGGATAATCCTAGGTTCTGGTTGGAAAAAGTCAAGGTCTAATACCTATTTCTGTTAATGCTACATATTAATGTACATTCAATAGGTTTTGGGGAAAAAAAGAGGAAAATTAGAGTTACTGTTCAGAAAGTAAAGAAGATGCCTAGAAAGTACCTCTGACATTTTTTGAATGGAAGCTCCCTTCAAGATTCTGAAGATATAAATGAAAGAGTGTAAGAAAAACAGACTCAGTATTTCCAAAACCATCACTCTTTCATGATATAACATTCATTAGTACGCTTTCATTTGCCTGCAGTAGTGAATATGAAGAATCTACTCCCCTATATTATAGTTGAGTTCAATGCTTGCACTGACATCTACTGGTAAAATAATATTAACTATTATGTGTGATATTTAAGGTAAAAAATTACAAGCCACATAAAAAAATTACATACAACAAGCTGTAGTATAAGAAAACACTACTTTGTGCAAGTATTTATTTTCCATTGCCTTTGTTTTTCTTCTAAAACAACTAACTACGCTATTTTCCTCACATCTTGCTAATAATGGAACATATTTTAAAAATCTATATTTTCATTGTAATGAAATATACCAGTTATATATATATTTCAGATGTATATATTTGTAATGAAATATACCAAACAATTTGACTACTTGGACTGGCATTTTAGTTGGTTGGTACACCAACTGATTTGGCTAGAGTTTTTTAGCACTCCCTAGTGATGCATTGAAAGGGAATGCAGATGCTACAGGATAATTTGGTACTAAACAAATGTCATTGCAATGACATAACAGGTATACAATGCAGATTTAGCAGTAGGCATGGGTCTTCTGAGTCAGGTTTAAATAGCCCTAGTGTGGCATCAGAACTGCTGTATTATGACTCTGACGGTAGAGACATCCTGCACCACAGTGTCTGCATGAGCATAGAAAAACAACCAACCCTCTCCTGCCATCACCTCTGACTGAAGTTGTTTTGACACTTCTTGGATGAATTTTTAATTTATAGCTGCCCAAGTACATCATGAAATGGAATGGAATTCCATTAAAAATGAACATGCTAAAAAACTGGTAGGGAGGGAGTAGTACACATGAATGTTCACAAATCATGTCCTTAAAGCACAGAAAGACAAACAAAACAGAACTTAAAAATGTAATAAAATTTCAAGGGAATGTGTCCTCAGCTATTTAAGACACAAAAGAGAGTATGTCAGTAGTCTATTTTTTAAACATCAGTCTGCAACCTTAAAATAGGTAACTTTTGCTATATTTTAGTTGTTTTCTTCCTCAAAATCTGGGAAAGAAAAAGATATGTTAGGGTACCACCTTTTAAATAAAGTTTCATTGCTAGATTTCCAGTTGTATTTTTAAAAAGTCCAGTGTAGGGAATGTTCTCTCTGATTTTGGTTGAGCCCTCTGATTGCATACCAGAATTTTTTATCTTGACTAGAGGAGAAAGACACATTGTGTACTCTGCCAGTTCAGCATGGAGAAAAAAGACTCAGAAATAAGTTCCTCTGAGATTTAATAAGAAGTTTGTATGCTTTGTCTTTCTAACATCCTTTGGAACAATTAGTGGAATAGCCCACTTAATAATTGCAGGGTTTGTGTAGCAGCTGTTGCTTAATTTCTATCTATGATTATTATTAAATCTACATGCACAAAACACCAACATAACAGATTACAGGACTCTGCTAAGTTGGACAGAGCAACACTTGAAAGTGTTGTTATGGTTTACCTGCAGTTACCTAGGAACTACAGTTTCACACACTTCTTAAACATGCTTATATTTTTTATCTTATGTTTTGGGCTTTTTCAAAAGTATAAGAAATTATGAATTTGGAGATGGAGCTACAGTAGTCTTGATAAGTGATTAAATGCTTATTTTGGGAGGTTAAAATGCCAAGAGATATCATAGAATCACAGAAGCATAGAATTAACTAGGTTGGAAAAGACCTCTGAGATCATCGAGTCCAACCTATGACCTAACACCACCTTATCAACTAAACCATGGCACTAAATGCCACATCCAGTCTCTTTTTAAACACCACCAGGGATGGTGACTCCACCACCACCCTGGGCAGCCCATTCCAATGGCCAGGCACCCTTCTGTGAAAAATTTTTTCATGAAGTCCAGTCTAAACTTCCTCTGGTGCAGTTTAAGTCTGTGTCTTCTCATTCTGTCAGTGGTTGCCTGGGAGAAGAGACTGACTCCACCTGGCTGCACCCTCCTTTCAGGCAGTTGTAGAGAGTGATAAGGTCTCCCCTGAGCCTCCTTTTCTCCAGGATAAATAACCCCAGCTCCATCAGCCTCTCTTTACAGGGCTTGTGTTCTACACCCTTCATCACTCTTGTTGCCGTTCTTCGGATGCATTCAAGTATCTCAACAATCCTTCCTAAGATGGGAGTTGATTATCAGTAGCTTTAAATGTGAGGATATTTTGAATGTGTGGAGATCTCATACTATTTTAATTTAAACATCATAACCACATTCAATAAATCCTTGTAGGCTTTGGTTGTTATGAGTATACACAGCTCACTGACTTTTCCCAGAGCAACTGCTGACCAATGGCCATGTTAATCGCTTTCCCTGTATGATGCGCACCTTTCTAAAACTACAACAAATTACAAGCAAGCTGGCCCAATCTAAACATCTTGACATCACATGGTCTCATTGTAGCATTAGAACAAGGCATTAGGAATATAAACTAATTTATATTAAATGGTTATTCTTTTTAAAGTGTTTAAAAGAGTATTTGAAAATGTATTTGAAGGACTGATTTGTTCTTCTTCTAGATAGTAACACTATGAAAACCAGCTTTTAGTTGGAGCCATCCAGCTAAGTATTTCACAAATATTAGTTAAAAACATAGTTCTTCTGCAGTGTTAATTTGTGAGAATTACATTCTTTTTATAATTTTCAATACAAAATAATCCTTACATATCATTTCACAATCCCTAAGGCTGTGGTAATGGAAAAACAAAACTGATATTCAGGGCTTCAATAGTGAATTTATTTAAGGAATTACAGAAACTCTGCTGTGACTAGAAAGCCTAAATATTTGAAAATGAGACTTTAGTACTCCTAAACAGACCTAGAGCTTACCTTTTATTTTCCAGCTATAATCATACTGAGACAGAGCTTGCTCTTTTAACAAGGAGACAAAAGTGAGAATAGTGGTAAGTTGTTACAGATGCTTTTAGAAACTTTTCATGTAAGTAGATATAGCATTTAAAGATTTAAATTAATAATTTTCCCATCACATGCCTTATGTATTGGAAAATTTTGCCACCTGTGGCCAAACCCACCATGTAACTTATGACAGTAGACTTGATAACCACCTTTGAAGGACGTTGAGTAATCAAAACAAGGATTCCAGCATGAACTTGTCAAATCACTGATGCTGTGAAGGTAATCTTAGGCAAGACAGTCCTACTTTCTCTGTAATCTGGGGTGTCAGATTTTAGATCTGTTGGAGTGAGTCCAGAGGAGGGTCACAAAATTGATCAAAGGGCTGGAACACCTTTCCTCTGAAGAAAGACTGAGTTGAATTGTGATTGTTCATCCTGGAGAAGAGAGGGCTCCTAGTGCAGCCTTCCAGCACTAAAAGTCAAGTTGATAGGAAAGGTAGAAAGAGACTTTTTAATAGGGCCTGTAGTGAAAAGGCCAGGTTCAACAGTTTAAAGCTGAAAGAGGTCAAGTTTTGGTTGGGCATAAGGAATAAATTATTTATGAGGATGGTAAGACACTAGAACAAGCCGTCTAGCGAAGTGACGACTTTCAGTTTCATTTCATGTCTCCTATTACTTGCAGTGGAAGAGGCGATGAACTTTTGTTTTTCACTTTCCCTTTTTATCCCATTTTCTGCTCTATAGTGTCCCTCAATCAGTGCTAGCTCCCTGTACACAAACACTGAAGCAACTATTTCCGCATCTATGAAAAAGGTTGAAAAAAGGTGGTGAAAAAAGGTTGCACCAGTCAACTAATTTGTACATCTACAATTTCAACAATTTTCACTACAAACCTTGCCAGTAATATTGTAAAACAGTGATGTGAATTTTTCATTCCTTGCAGTGTATATTTCATAGTTATGTGTGTTTACATTATGCAATAACATGCGTATCAGGAGCAGGATGATTACATTAGCACAATGTCTGCCTGGGCTAAAATGCTCCACTGCCCAGAGCTAATTAGCTGAGTCATAGAATTATCATAAATCATAAAATATCTTGAGTTGGGAGGGACCCACAAGGATCATCAAGTCCAGCTTTTAGCCCTGCAGAAGACATCCCCAAGAGCCACAACGTATCCCAGAGAGCGTTGTCCAAATTATTCTTGAACTCTGGCATGCTTGAGGCTGCACTAATGTGTATTTATGTTTCTGGTACCTCAGCCATCTCTGAATACATGAAGCTAGGCTCTGACTCTGCAGAGCAGTGCATTGTGGCATGCTGGCATATCTGAAGTGCTAAGGAGCAACAAGGAGTCAGGACTGATCCCAGTGGCAGCTTGAACCACTATGGAGACAAACTCTGCAGAGGAACTACTAGAGACCTGAATTCTTTCCTGCTGTATGGACTTTTAATAGGTTCAGCAAGTTTCAGTGATGGATACTTAATAACGTTACATGCATCACTTCATCTGACACTTGATAAATGTATTCCTCGAATCTTCTTAGTTTCTCTTGGGTGTCCATCTGATTTTTTTTAAAATTTTGACTAGAAATTAAGAAACCCTTCTTTGAGCCATCTGCCAAATTAATTTGAAGTATAAATCTATTTCTTTTTACTCTTTCAAGCCTTTTTGCCAAAAGTCTATCAGATTTATTATTTCACTTATTGGGGAAATGCTTACAGTTTTAAGAGATGCTCAAATTTCTTAGAGTTTGCATTTTCCCCCGATGCCCCAGTTTTAGCAAGTGTTTTCAGTACCTCTGGATTAGAAGGCACTTTTGTCCCACAGGAAATTGGATTTCTCAGATCTCTCATCTGGGTTGAAAAATCACTTATGCTTTGCCATTCTTGTAAGAAAAGTACACTTACAAGCAAGGCGTGCCTGTGACTGCTGTACTTGGTACACAAGCCACAATCAGACTGTTGATGCTTATGGCTTAATGAAAGCCTGAGGCAGCTGAGAGCCAGAAAGAAAAACTGGTATTTTTTATCAAAACTGTTTATAACTGGGTATAAAAATAAAGTTTTTGACTTAAATTGGAGAGGCAAAATAAGTCTTATTACACTATTCAGAAGATAAATTTTCCTGTTAAATAATTTCCAGGTTTTTTTAAAGAAAATTCATACCAAAAATCAAATAAATATGCTAAAGACGTTATTTTCTAACTCATAACAGAATACTCTGAGTTGAATGGGACGCATGAAGATCATCAAGGCCAACTCACAAAGTGAATGGTCCATACAGGGATCCAACCCAAAACCTGGGTGTTATTTGCACCATACTCTACCCAACTGAGCTAATCTCATGTTCCCAGAATTGAGAGCACATCATGAAGTAAGAGACCATTTGGATTTTCGTGAGACAAAAAACAAGGTAACGAATGTAAAGCTGGATCCAGAAAAAATATGATTGATCCAGTTTCTTATAAGTTTGCGATACGTTAGATGCCTATGACCTTGCTATGGCTTTCAAGGCATTCATGGAAGTACTGAGGTAAAGGCAGACACCATTTGTTTTCTTAGAAAATGATGCTGGCCTTAAAGCTGCCTTAGCAAGGACAAACATAGACAAGGATATTCAAATCTTTTTCCCTTGCTGGACTGAGGCATTTCCTATTACTTCAGATTCATAGATTACAAAATTTTCAGGCTATTTAGTCCCTGAAACAAAGGCTTGTTCCTTTCTGTGTGGAGTAGAGACATCCACATATACACAGAGTAGTTTCATGGGCAGACTCTCCAGCTGGATTGTACCAGACTTGATCAATTTTATTTCCTCCCCTTGCTAGGAATAAAGGCTCTTTTGATCAAGGACTTTACTATGACATTCCTGGAGGGAGTTAGGTAAAAGACTTTTGGGTTTAGATGTCAATAATGCCATGTATGAGGAGTATGAGATGAAACAGGCTTGGTGTCAAATGCATGGACTGTGCCCAACTCAGCACACTAATAGGTAGGATAATGTAGGTTATTTTTGCAAGAAATGTAAGCTTAAATCCCTTCCAAGAGAGGTGTCAATTCATATGCCTGTGTGGCAAATTCTTTCTCAAAAATGGAGACACAGGTTTCCCTTTGGTCCTTGTGGTACCTGCACAGGAAGATATCTTCTAGCAGAGAAGGCTAGGTACAGTCTCCAAAATCAGATAGAAAAAACACCTGGTTTATAAATTCCAGCAGGACTTACCTGAGGGTAGACCAAAAATCTATTGGGAAACAAAAATGGACTCACCTAGGTAAATTCAATTTCCCAAATATAGTGTTGGTGGCTCCTAAGGTGGGAAGACTCAGGCAGCAGACTTGAATGGGGCTGGGTATTGGGGTGTAGCAATACTGGTAGCCTTCTCTAGGTACTCACACAGATCTGAAGAAGACTGCTGAATCTCTCCAGCTTGAATTAATTCTGTAAGACCTGTTTGTCTTTAACTTTTCTAAGGATAGTTTCAATACCCAGGTCCACCATTTACTTCAGTACAGTGGAATGGACAGTGGCATTATAACAAAAAGCACCTGCAGAAGACATCTGCAGTGAGGGTGATCTTGCAGGCATGGATGTCTGAAAGCCCCAGAAATGTTCTTGCAGTGAAGTCCATGTGAGCTTTCATGCACTAGATTCTAGAAATGAGAACACGTACAATGACCTGCAGGAGGGAAGGAGAAAGGCTGACTGTAGCCTCTTGAGTGTGATGATGCACTCTGTGTCGCAGGGCAGGGGGTTATATAGAAACTAGTGGATCTAACTTTGTGTACAGCTAGTTTGTGCAGAGATCAGTCCTAAAAACTGCAAGCATTTTTCTGCTGATGCTGGCTTCATGTCTGTTTCTCTTGTCAAGTCTTTCCTATTGAAAAACATACAAGAGGAATAGGGAGGTTTAGAAACATTTCTCTTGCTGTCTGAAGCAGCTCATTTCTGCTGTTTGTTTGTCATTTACAAACCAGTGTGCATTGTGCATTCTTCATGTTCAAGAAGGTCTGTGTATGCTAAGGCAATACTGGATTACAAAACAGAATAGGTTCAATATTTCTGTTTTCTTTACCTTCATATGTAGTTGCCTGGGCATTTATAGTTCTGTTTGTCAAAGCTCAAGTACCCAAATAATAGGGACATGAGAGGGAAGAGCATGAGAGGGAAAGAGTGATTTTTGCTTAGTTGTTTATTTTTGGAAATTACATTACTATTATTCATTCCTCCTGAATGAATAATAATTCATACAAATTAGATTCAAAGTTCAAATATTTTTAATAGGAGCTTTAAACTTCATCACTTTGCAGTTGTTAAATCCATTTCCTCTTGGTTTTTCCCCTTGGCAACAAAAATTAAAGGACACCCATATAATGAAAAAAACAAATGGCAACTCATCTGAGCCAGTCTTTGCATAACACATTTTGAGATTCTGACTGGATGTACACTAAATGTTGTCTCAAGTCATAAAACTGAAGGAAGCTTATTACAGCCTTGAGACCTTGTCCTGTGCTCTGCACACTGTATGAATCCTTAAAAGGCTGGAGAAAACAAAAAAAATTTTATACTTAGCCAATGACAGTGGCTACACCATCTAGCTAGAGAACCAACTATTTTTTGCATTTAAGGTTGTGAGTACTGATAGGTAACCATTTAACTCCTAAAAATGAGGGATTCCACTTACTACTGTGGGTTTGGACAGAGTATTGATTCTTATTTTTACATATAATGCAAGTTTCTGGCACCTACTGACCAGCTGAGCGCAAATTTGCTCATTTCATATCAGTTTTGAAGAGCTCCTTATGACAATACCACTATGAGAAGAACCTTTATCTATAAGAGAAACAGCTGACCTGAATCAAAGTGGACTTTAACAGAAAAAAGTCATTTACTGAATTAGGTTCTTACTCTAAAAGAGCTTTTTAATGTTGCAGTTGGACTAAATTTAAATTTGCCTTATTTGCTAAAATGATTTTCACTTAGTGTGAAATTCCTATTTAAGAACAAACTAAAATGAAACTTTCATTTGTCAGATATTTGTATAAATGAGTTTATTCCAGAAATGCCAACGTTTTTACATCTTCTGGTCTGCTGAAATATCTTTACTCTCTGTGTTTTTTCATAGTTTTCTTAGTACTTTTTGTGTGGCTTGTCGGAATGGTGAACTCCTTTATAGCACTTGAGTATGAACAAAGGAAGAAAAGACCTTCAACAAATCAAACAAATTGTAAAGAATTTCCATCAGGTAACCTGACTGAGACTCCTAAAATTTGGCCAGTTGCAGACATGCTCACACATATCTGGGCCAGCAGTCCATAGCACAATGCATCACAAATTTCCTCTGTGGGAGCCACTGAGCATATACCCCAGTTCTGTTCCCCGGCTTGGT
>VXBT01003356.1:0-30857 GCA_013400235.1 Oriolus oriolus | reverse complement strand
CCCTGACATCCGCAGGCAGTCCTGCTGCCCGTTCACGCATTCCGTTTTTAGCCCCTGAGGGTGTTTTGTGACGGGAGGAGGTCTCCTCATTTGCCGCCGCTGCCACAGACCTTGCGGGCGGCCGCGTTGACACTCGCTTGGAGCCAGAGCCGGACCGGAGGCCCCAGCGACAGTGGCGGTGTCCTTGGGCTCCAAGCGGGGCGGCGGCCGCGGCTCCTCGGGACCGGTACCTGTTCCCTTGCTGGTGTCGGCGTTCCCCGCAGGTCCGACCCCGCCGTAGCGCTCCAGCCGCTCCCCAGTGCGCGTTTAAACGTAACGGGTTTGGCTGGGTGGAAGCGGAGAGCGAGGGGCCGCCCGCCGTTGTGCCCTTTGATGGGTCTAGGTGCGCAAAGGAAAGGGATGGTTCGTTTCTCATGTGCCCCCTTGCTGCCAGCATCTCCCTATGTGACTGGAAAGAGCAGTAGCAGGAAAGAAAGAAAGAAAGAAAAAGAAAAACTCTCGAAGCCGACCTTTTGAACTCCGTGTACAGCACTTAACAGATTTGATTTGCCATTTGGCTGAAAAACGTTGTGGTTTTATTTTTGTTTCCTTTTCCTTGGCTTTTGCTTTTATAAACACTGCCTCGTCCAGGTGTATTTTTGTGTCTTAATACGTGTAGAACGGGTTTTTTTTTTTTACTATAAACTGTTGGGTAGGAAACGTCCTTGCCGGCTTTGGTGCCGGAAAGGGTGTCAGGAATCTGTCGCCGTAGGGGAGCAGTGATTTACTGAAATCAAGCGGAAGGGTCAGAATTCTGCAGTTGCGGAAGTTCTATTGTGTGATGCCCTGTGGTTTCCATATCACCACTGCGTTTTCCAAGATAACAGCAGCTCCTTGGTAGGGAAGACTGTAAACTGGGAGAGGAGAAAGTGGTATAATAGGTTTTGGGAATGTTACTTGATGCTTCTGTGGAAATTGAAAGTAATTGGAACACTAGAAGAAAAGAATGCAAATGGAAAATATCCAAGGACATACTCACCTTAACAAGCAGGATTTTTTTTGGCACAGAACATAATTTTTTTTTATTGTTGTGCATTTTAGCTTGCTTATTTTTATCTTTCCTGTCTTGTTAGCAGTAACACGCATGTAACATTTACTGATTAACCTTGTGTTTCTAATGGTTTCCTTAGTGCTTTGAAAAAGCTTTTCACTAGGAACTGGATACATTATCCTCTCTTCGCACAAAAGTGCACGAGGAAAGTTATATCAGTGTCAGCGCTAGGGAAAGAGAGCTGCACTACTTACATACTAATGGGTGATCTTTTAATTCCACCTGTCCCTGGTCTGTGAATTCTTCAGAGGAGAATGCCTTATAGCTTCTCAGTCATGCAGATAGCTGTAGATGGTTTTAGCAAGTAGTACTTTACTCAGTGTATTGAGAACCATTTTAAAGACCTTTGAAATCTCTGCTCCATGTTTCATGTAAAAAAATTTTAACATTCTGCGAAGTGCGTCCAGTACATTTTCTAATTGGCTTTGTATTTGAGCATTCTGGTGAAGCAGTTTTGGCCAATACAATGCCATGCTGGCAGGATACTGTATCATCATTGATAAGGACAGTTTTGTTTCGCTGCTGGTGTTCCCAAAAAGTCAATACAAAAGTGTACTCTTTTTGCCTAGGCAAGATTAAAGTGTTTGTTTTGTAGGCTTTTCAGACCCTGTCCTTGCATCTGAGACCCCTTGCACAGCGGTCTTGTTACACAGTGTTATGATTTTCTGTATAAGTCGCTTGTTATTGTCACAATACACAGAGAGAAATTTGGGTTTTCAGTTTGTAGAGAAAACGATGACTCTTTGTCGACGCTTACTGGCAGCTGTTCAGAGAGGCTTTGTGTTTATTCATTTATGTATGCTGTTGTCACCTCTGTGAAGAATCCAGTATACATTAAGGTGCAACTGCTGTAAAATCTATGCTTCGTCAGGTTTAATTGAATTAATGAATATGGTAATCAATTGCCTATGCTTGAAAACAAAAAGAGGCAATATTAACCATGCCTATATTTCATTAATTCAGTATATGTAGTGTCCCGTATATTCTGCATATGCTAAAAAGTTGCTTTTCAGTTTCTGAAGCTAATGTAGAAGGATTCCAATTGATCTTAATTTAAGATATTTACTGAAAAAATACTTTTTTGTAAAAGATGATCTGTTTGTTTCATTAACAAAAAACCCCCAAACAAACCCCGCCAGAAACACCCTATGTTGTTGTTTTTGGAATGCTCTTTACAAATCACTTTTGAATACGCTACATCACTCACATTTATCAGTAGGTGAAATCGTTATGGATAATTTAGGCTCATTTCTTGGTTGCAATTATTAGTTGAATGTCAGTTAACATGGGTATTACATCTGACGCTGGCGTAGGACTTCTTACAGTGTTACAGAACATTATTAATCATGCACAGTGAATAGATTGCCAGTTCATGGCATTGTAAGTTTCCTTAATACATTGGTGTGATGGGTACAGAAGGTTAAAAGTAGTTGAATGTTCAAAATTCTGTTTTTGTAGTTGATTCAAAGTACATGATACTGTTCAGCTCTATCACAGAACTTTTCTTCAACATACAGAGCCACTACATCTCTGTCTATTTTTGATGCATTCAACATTTTGCTAAATTTCAAGAGGCCAGTAATGTCTCTTCAAAGTGCTCAGAATCTTAATATAAGCTGTGCAATACTGCCTTTTTATTTCTGCTTTGTATGTTTCGGAACAATTTTCATTAGCATAGCTTTTAAGTGTAAATGTCAGGCATCTCTTGCTTGCTTGTTACATTCCAGGTAGTTGGTGGAAATCTGCTTTGTTCCTTGTGGAACAGTGCACTTTAATTTTGCTTGTGTTAAATCCTTAATTTGAATCAGTTCTCTCTTTTGTTATCCAGAAGCTCTCAGTCTAGGGTCTCTTGGCTGATGTAAACAAGTGGTTAATGTTAATTTGGCAAGCTTGCATCCTGTCAATAAAATGGTAGACTAGCCTTTTTTCCCCTTCTTTCTTCCTGTCCACTTTTTCTTTTTGTTTATTCTGTTTTCCCTGTTGGTCATTGCTCTCTGGCATTTATTTTCACACCCTTTGTGTGCTTAAGAAAGTGCTGTATGCAACAGCAAAATTGCTTTTGTGACAGTATTTTACTAGGAAAAATACCTAGTAAAAGTATGCAGAAAAGCATGAGATCTTTCAATTTACTGTGAATAGTTTCCACTGCCTTAATTTTGACCACCTTAGTTCTCCTCCTGGTAGTAACCAGCATTCAGGAGGTAACTGGGAAAAATGGAAGAGCTCTTAGAATCTGCAGGCAAAGCAGAAAGTTTAACAGTAATTAGTATCTCCCACTTCCTGCATGGTTTGGTTTCCGTTCCTGCACCACGCAGTGCTAACACAATATGCCTATTTCATAGCCAGAAAATCAGGGAGGAAGGTGACAAGGGATAAAAATCAAGTACTAAAGGATATCTCTAGCCCAGACAAATCCAGGCCAGAGTAGTAGATTAGAAGTTTCGAAATACTCTTTTTAGCAGCTATAAAATGCATGTTGTGTTTACCTTGCTGCTTAATTGAGATAGATTTAATTTTAATCTCATGCAACTCCAAGCCAAAGTTTGGGCCTAGAGATCACTCTTAAGATAGGCATTTCCTCTGTATCCTCAGAGCACTTCAAGTAATGCAGGAGCTACAGGGCAAAGCCTATTACTGTGTTTTCTATCTTTGGCATTTCATGTTTCCTAATCCAGTGGTATGAGCATTAGCTTCCAAGGTATTATCTGAAATGGCTTTGTGAAATAATAGGTGGAGTATCCATCAATGAAACAGAGTAGGTTTCCTTGTAGAAAGTAAGTATTCAGGTGTGAAAGAATGATCAATGGAAATGGGTCTTCTTTCTGTTTTTGTAAATCTTTTGTCTGTTTAGCTAAATGCTGTGATTGTGGTGGAAAGGATGATGTCATGATGATTTTTTGCTTTTTCTTTTATACCCCTTTTATACACTTTTATACAGCTTTTATATATTCTTAGTGCTTTTAGCCTACATAGTTATAATTCTGTAAGTTTGATAACTTCCCTTAGACCCAGTATTTCGTTAAGCCAAGAGACCAAACATTCTAAAAACCCCAAACACCAAGGTCCTCTCCAGAACACATTCTGTAAACAAAGATAGGCCCATACAGGGGGAAGGTTCCTCGGATGAGGGTCTCGCTCGAGTCCCTCATTGGGGAATCTTTGATAGCTATGCTAATTTTTGCAAGCCCTGTAATTGTATACTCATCACATTGTCCGTGGCCCTTTTCTTCGGTGGGGACATCGGGGTGCATTTCGATGTGCATTTCGGCGCACCTAAGGATCCTTAAATAAATACCAAGGTAAAACCCTTTCCCCTCTTAACTGTGTTCAACTCTCTTAATTTTAAGACCAGGAAAAGGCATCAGGAGGTGATCAAATAAATTTAGGATTTTTAAAAAAAATTCTGCCACCTGTGTATTTTAATGTTGCAGAAGTGGACAGAAAGAAACCAGAGTTGCAATATGCCAGCTGTTTCCTGGCAACCAGTGCTATCAAAGAAGGGTAGCATAAAGAGTGGTGAAATGTGTGTATAACACATTTTTGTTCGTTAGCATGGGAAGAATCAAATTTTAGAAGTGCAGGCTTGAAAGGGATGATATTTAACTGTCGTTTGTTCTTAGAGAGAGTGTGGCATGTTTGTCACCACATACCCGTCTAAAATTCCTTGTGTTTTCTATTCTAATGTTCTAACACAGAAGGAGAAAGAGAAGATGATAAGGCTTAGTTTCTTTTTTTCCTTTTTTTTTTCTTTTTGGTTTGTTTGGCTGTTTGTTTTTTGTTTAAATCACAACTTTCAGCTACCTGTGTCTTTAGAACTTGAAAGTAAATTTAACTTGCTATTTGCTTAACAGTATTTCTTCGATTTGCCAATAAAGTCTTAACTCAGACAGTCTGTGTTCTTATTACTGTGAAGAGATTAATGAACTTTAGCACTGAAATACAAAAATAGCTAAATCTGCTTTGAGCTAAGCTAGTAAGCTCTTTGAGGTGTGAAGATTCTTGTATCGTGTATAGAAGGGCTGATTTTGGCTTCAGATTCCTGTGATATACGCTGCCAGGAGACTGCAAGATGAGAAAATCAGAACTAAACTTCCCGCTGTGCATCTAGAAATCTGTGATGCCATTATAAAAATATTCACTATAGCAGAATTGGGCCTTTTAACATTTAATCATGGATGCCACTCTACTTCTCACCTAGCACATTATTGCTAAAATGCCTAGAAGCAATCTGGTTTAAAGGCCAGGGTGTCCTGTAATGGGTGGTGGTGTTTATGGATGTGTCTCTGCAGTGCATTTTGGACAGATGTGTGGTTGCTTCTGCAGTACTTCCACTATGTTAATATGCCACTAAGCTGGTGCTGACAGATCCCACTTGTTAGCGTGGATGTGGCACAGCAGGAGCAGTCACGTGGCTTTTTGCCATTTCAGAGTGCAGGCAGAGCGAACAGGGGTCATCTTGGCCTGCAACATGTAGAGGCGAATGGTGGTGCCTCAGTTCATTGTGTCTGCCTCAGAGGAGGTGTCTGAGGGAAAATATTCTGATGACAGTTTAGGTCTTACTCATGCTTATTGCTGCAGTCCACAAAAGCATTAAGCTGGCCAGCTGGGGAGGGATTCCCTGCTAATGTAAATACAAATAAGGAGAATTAAACCGAGAGTTCAAAATGGATTTGCTGATGCTAGCATGACACTGGAGCAGCATCACTCCTCTCTCTAAAGCGTGAAGAGGCAAATCGAAAGAATGTATTGAGTGTCCTAGCAGAAGTAAGGACTTCTTTTCATTGCAAATTAGATAGCATAATCTCAACCTATAGGTATGTTTATGACTTGTGTCTGCTTTTAGAATCTTCCGCTATAAGTTGTTAGAGTTCATTCCTTCAGGATTACAAGAACACAGTGGAGACCTTGGGTGCTGTCGCTTGTAAAACTTGCCTTTCGCAGCACAGGAAGAATGAGATTTCAGGCAAATTGAGTCATAAGATAAAGCAATATTCAGCTACTCCAAAAAACAGAGACATTTTACAGCTGCATCTTTTCTTGAAGTTGTTACAGAGCTAAAGCAGAAGAACAGTAAGCCTGTGTTTTCCCTGAGCAGTTTCATCTGTTGAGCATATGATGTTACATGCTTGTGCATATAGTGCTGTGATAAATGAAATGACTGAAAAATACTCCCATTTCTAATTTTTTGCACAGTTCTCTGGTTCCATCCACTACACAGCCCCAAGAGTAGGTATTGAGGAAGAACTGGAACGGTGAAACAGGAAAGAAATGCTTTGATTGGCATTGCCACTGAGGAAAACATCTACAAACATGACATAAATGCCTCTGTTTTTAAATAGGGGCTCTGAATATAAGTGATAGTAGTTTTTTAATCTAGAAACAAAAACTATGGGTGATTAAGGTTTGGGGAAGCTGGCTTCCTTCATGATGTTTAAATACTCTCATCCAGCCCTTCCCATGTAAAGTAGACTTCATTTTGTCCTGTTTTGTAGAGTGACAAGGTGAAAATACAAGATATTTGGGTTGTTTTTCAGATCTGGTAATCATGTGCTGGGATTTTCCTTGCCAAGTGAGAAAACAGATTCTTCATAAAGGCTTACTTTTATTTAAAGGCATAAGTTGAATCATGGAGTAGCATTGCTTTGACAAAGTCAGGTTTAAGGGGTTCGAATTTTGTACATTGTCCTAAAAAGGATGATAAGTGATGCTATACCAATGAATTGTCAAATTCAGTCTTCAGAGAGGTTGTGGACTCTGCATTCCTGGAGTGGGCTGGATCGGGCTCTGAGTAACCAGGTCTCGTTAGAACTAGATGATCTTTAAGATCTCTTCCAACATAAACCATTCTGTGATTATGTGAATAAAACTGGTAAGAAGCTTCAGGCATACTGAAAGTAGGGAAGTCATATTAATGGAACTTCAAACCATTTTAATCCCATTTGGTTTGCTTTTTCTGCGCAAACTGCGAATAGTATAGGCTTGACAAAATGATCAGGTTCTATAAATAATGATCCTGTTTGGCTGTCTTATCCAGTGATCTGTCAACATAATTCCTTTTCCTCTTTTTAGCCAAAGCTTCAAGAAAAAGATCACTTTTCCTGAGTGCTTAGAGATCACAGCTCTGCATGTTTTTAAGCTCTCCAGATTCAAGCTGGGATGCTATAATGAAGTGTTCTTCTACTATAAAGAAAACAAAAGCATCATTGTGAAAGATAAGATCAACAGGTGATATACCTGCAATGATACTTGAACTCCTCACTTCTCCTCAGCTATCCGTCTCCATCAGACATGTTCTATCACTGCACATTTCTGAGCAATTGCAGGTGTACATTTTTAAAAAGCTCCAAACAACCCCAAAAAGCAATAAAAAAGAATAAGCAAAGCAATTTCAGAATATCTTCCTCTTAGTGTAGAATCTCCTTCCTGGAAACTCATGCTGATGAAAACTCAGCTATCATCCACATCTGAGTTTCAATTCCAATAGGTATTAATAGTAGAGGCTCTAGTGTGAGAGTCCTGGAAGCCTGTAGCCTTGTGATTTATATGACTTTTCCTTCAAAGGTGATTGTAAAAAATGTGCTGTGGCTCATGCACCTGAAATTGTCAATGCAGAGCTTGAAAACTGATCCCACAGGGAATGTCTTTTGTGAATCACTGAAAAGGAAAGCAATGAAACAGTCTAAAATATCAGTGGCAGCTATGATTCATAGCGTCTGATTAAAGCAGTGCAGGACATGTTGTGCAACAGTATGCAGACAGCAGCTTTGATATGGAAATGCAAAAACATTACAAAGATATTCCTAAAGCAGTTTTCGGGAAGGTTTTGAGCACCAAAGTGAGTCAGAATGTGGTCACCTTTGAGGTTATTTTAATTATCTGTGGAGATAGAGTTTCTTGTGGATTGCTGTTTTGCTGTTTATTGCTTTCAAAAGTCAAGCTTTTTCTTTCCGTTCAGAGCTTAGTATTTCTGTAAATGTGACCTTTTTTCCCTTTCTGTTATTTTTCAGGAAAATATTTACTGTCTCTTTCCAGCATTGAAATAGAAGCTGAGAAACAGAAAACATGTTGGAAACAATTGGTAATTTTTTTTTCATTTGTATCACAGTATTTTTGTTGCCAAATCAAGTGTGTGTGATGGATTTGGGATATGGGTATATACTGCTGAGAGAGGTTTTGAAAAAAATTATCTACTGTGCTTAGAAATGCATGTTGTCTTTGGGTTTTTGTATTTGAAAACAAAAGTTGTACAATCATATGTTTAGTGTATGTAATTTCTAGCCTGTTGTCTTGATTTAATTATTGTAATCTTTTCTTGAATTAAAAGTTTGCATGGAAAAGACAAATGTTTTCTATTATGACTATTTATGCCACTTTTTATTTACAGTGGACTGCAGCTAGAGTTCCTGTAACCGAATTTTAATGGGGGCTCTTGCATTTTTGTAACCCACTTCTTGATGGACAAAAATACAATTTTCGTTGGCTTCTGTTTTGTGCTCTGCCTCTGACTTCCTGCTTCATTAGACATGTTTGGGCTGGGATTTTTGTTCAAAACAGAGCCATTCAAGTTCTCTGTAGTCTGAACAGTAAAGAGGGTTACATATAAACCTGTTACCTTGTGTGGCTGTTTCTTGACTGCTACTGACTAAGAGTGATTGTTGCTACAGATACACATCGGGCCCTCCAGGCCATGGAGCGCTTACAGGCAAAACTTCGGGATCGAGGTGATGTTGCAAATGAGGAGAAACTGAGCTTATTAAAATCAGTGCTGCAGAGTCCTCTCTTTAATCAAATTCTGAATCTTCAGACTTCTGTTCAACAACTGAGAGATCAGGTAGGAAAAGCAGTCTTTCAAGTGCAAGGGAAAGCTTGCTAAGGTAAAGCAAAGATGCATGGGTTTCTGCTTGTTGAACAGTGAAATAGCTTAAACTAAACATCTGATCCAAAGGTTCAGGGACGTACCCCATTGACTTTTTGGGGCTTTGTTGAGGCCATATTTTGTGTATTTGATTTTTATGTATATGCTCATTACTTAAAATGTGCCGGGTAGGGAAATGTTATGGGGTGGAGGATTAACATGAAGCTTTCTTTTTCTACCCTTCAAAAGGAGAATGTTTGCTATGAGGTCCAGGACTTTTTTCGTAGGAGCCTTTTATTGCTCTTTTGTGTCTTACCCTGCTAAAAAGAGCTTGTAGAGGGAAGCTGCGGAATGATTGACTTCAGAAGGACATGAAGGACTTTTTTCGTAGGAACCTTTTATTGCTCTTTTGTGTCTTACCCTGCTAAAAAGAGCTTGTAGAGGGAAGCTGCGGAATGATTGACTTCAGAAGGACATGAAGGACTTTTTTCGTAGGAACCTTTTATTGCTCTTTTGTGTCTTACCCTGCTAAAAAGAGCTTGTAGAGGGAAGCTGCGGAATGATTGACTTCAGAAGGACATGAAGATCTATTTTTTACTTCATATAGGAATAAAAGATCAAAGAGAAGCCAGCACTCCTGCCTTCTTTTTGCTTGCTCAGGGTATTAAGTATTCATTTTCTGCATGTTTTCAATGAGCTTGAGAAAAGAGTCAGCAGCTTGGCTATATCGACTTTGTTTGTTGGTATAATTTTCTTGTCAATGCAATAAGAATTTGAAGAATATAGAAGGTAGTTCAGTAACTGAATTAGGACTAAACTGTGTATCTGGCTTTGCAAATGGTTGTTCCTGTTGACTCCTGCAAGATGGGCAGCTCTGTCTGGTATGCAGAATTGCTGAAGTGGGAGGGAGCAGACTCTGCACATGGACCTTATCATCAGTGTGGAGCCACATCTGGTCTCTGACCAGACTGTGATGAGGTGGATTCCTCACAATCCTCACAAATACTTAAGCTGTGTGGCAGAAGAGTGCACTGTGGCCCTTTATTGCTTCTTGTGGATCATCTTGATGCTATTTCGCACAGACAAGAAATAAATTAGAATGGTGTCCACGCTATATTCATCACCATGTTTTTCAGATTTTGCCTGTTTAATATTTAGAGACTAAATTTTGGTGACATTGGAGTCATTTTAAAAAATCTTGGGTCAAAAACTGTCCTGAGGGTTTGTTTGCACTGCTATTTGAAAATGAGAATTTAACAGTGACATCTAGAAATTGTGTGAATTATGTGGTGAAGACCCTGGGAACATGTAGTGTGAAATAAAATTATGCCTGAAACATTAATAGAAGTTTGGTGAAATTGCAAATTAAATTTTCACTTCTGGACATTAGCAGTGAAATTAGAGGATAGTTATCTTTTTCAGTACAGTTGCCTAAATTAGAAAATGAAGCAGCTGATACTAGGTTGGGTAGTTTAAGGCATGTAAAGGCTTTTTAAAAAGCAAATAGTAACTTCACCTTCTGTCCTGACTCTGCAGGTTTATCTGTGAAGTAACTTTAGTGATCTGTGCATGTTGCATGGTACATACTCTGTCTAGTTGACAGGGGAGCTGTTTGGATGTGAATTCTCTTTTTTTATATGTGCTTCTATGAACACTTACACATGTAAATATATGTTTCCAGCATTCTTAGATTTGTGTCAGCTCTCTTCCTGTATTTTCTCTGTAGGATTTCTTCCCTACAAAATAATGAGATGGTATGTTTTTATTTTGTTTTATTTACAAAGCATACTGAAACAGGACAAAGAATAAAAACATGAAATAGGCAGTTATGTTAAAAAAAAAAAAAAAGATTGTATTTTCGAAGGTTCACTTTTGAGGACACCCTTCAAGGACACCCTTTTTACAGCTGACAGGGTACTGTGCTCTTGAAACTCATAAGCTACAGGTTGATGAAAACTGCAAGGCATGTGAGTAGTGACCAAGCTGTTTGGCAAAGCTGTGCCAAACTGAGGAAGGAGACAAGTTGTGTCCCAAGCAGTGGCAGTCAGAGCTGTGTTTGAGACAGAATGGTGCTGAGTTGTGCAATGACAGGATGTTGCAGCCTCTACCCACTCGAGGCTAAGATGGCTAATTTTTTTGTGTTTAATGATGAGCTGTAATGGCAGCTGAATAGGGGCTTGACTCTTCTCAAGGTGAAGTATGATGGTCTGTTTAACTGCTCCTGTGTTTTTAATGAGTTTTTAAAGAGCTGCAAGACTACTGCAAAATTCTCAGGGAGGTCATCTTTTAGGAAAGTACAGATTGAAAGAGGGGATGGAAGCAGAGAAGCCAGAATGGCAGTTTACTTTAGAAGTCAAACAGATTCCTTGCAACTATCCCAGCAGAAGTAGATCAACCAGTGAGACTTCATTGTTGGCCTCTAGGGGTGTCAATAAATTTGGAGGTAAGGATATATTCCTGGCTTGAGGCACTGTGTCTGCAAGGCATAGAGATGATAGTGAAAGTCTTGCCCTCTGTGCAGTGTGTGGATGGAGTAGTATGCTTTATCTTGAGGCATGGTGCTGAAGTCAGCAAATCTGATGCCTTGGTTCTTATTGGTAGGTGCTTTAAAGGTGTGGGGTTTTTTTTTTGTCTTAAATGAGCAAGCAGGATTTGTTTGCACTGCAAAACTGTCATTGTGAAGTTAACTGAAGTGGAAAAGTCTAGGCACAGAAAAGGGATATGTTCTTGTGAATTACTGGTCTGACTTCACAAGTCACTTGAGCTAGGAAGCACTGAAGGAACCAGCTTTTTTTCCTGTCTCTGTCCTTGTTCTTCAGTGAATACTTGTTCTGTCATGTTGAAGAGCAGTCTTGTTTGAAGATAAGGAAGAGACAGAGAAGAAAAGTAGAGAATATGGTGTATTAAACGTTATATAATATTTTATTTTCTTTATGAAATATTTTAAAGAAAGTGCTCAGACCATGCTAGCATTCCTGTCCTGCTCCTCTTCCATTCCTTTCTGTCTCTCACTTGTTCACCTCCTCCTCCCCACCTCCTCCTGCCTCCTTTCCACTCGGAACTCTGCCAGAACAAAATATCCTGTGTTTGGCTCAGATGGCTGGGCTGCATTCATCAGTTTTGGTTTTTGGTGTGGTGGGGTTTTTTTTTTTGTTGTGGGAGGGGAGGTTGGTGTTTGTTTTGGTTTGGGTTTTTGTTGTTGGTTGTTGTTTTGTTTTGGTTTTTGTTTTTTAACTTGTGAATTTGACCATAGTTTTTCCTTCACAGTGTAGTGGTGGGTAGTAGCTGGGTATCAGTGCTAGAGAGGATTTAGGGAAGAAGTGAGAAACTTCTTTTCATATTGCCTGTGAACACTTGCTTAACTCTATATTTTGCACAATGAGAGGTGTTTAGTTCATGTTTTGAATCACTTTTGGCAACAATACTGTTTGCCCTGTGTTTTTAAATGAAGGGAACGTAAGAAATGCTAATTTGGCATCTGCTTCATCTACTCCGAAGGTGGAGTCATAAAGGTGCAGCCACAGCAGAGTGGTGCCGGTGCCAGTTCCTGCTCCTGGGAGCGCAGGGCCTTTCCCTGCTGTTGCGCTTGCATGGCCTCTGGCTTGCACTTCCTCAGTTCCAGTGTGATTGCTGTTGCAGCTGGCCTTCCTGCTATTCAGGAATCTTGCAGTCAGTGTCATGCTTCGTGGGGTGTCCAGGGCTGCTGCTCAGTGGCTGGAGCACAGAAATACTGAAAATTTCTTTTTGTCTAAGTTGAGACGTAGTAATGTTGAGAACATTGCTTTAAGTGTTGATACACTGCAAAAGTGGCTTGTGTAGTTGACCTTTTGTTAAAAAAGTATTTTGAGCTACTGCATGGAAGCACGTCTTGATTGTATAGTGTTTAGCTGTGTAACTAAAACATAGATTTTGTCATACTCAGTGCTATTTATGAATTTTTCTTTTTATCTTATGCAAATTATGTCCGCATTGGAGATGTTTCATACCATAAGGAGAGAACCAATCAAGGAAAAACAGCATAAGCCAGTTTATGAAACAAAGCAGTAATGTTTCATACAGTAGTTATATAATCCATACTTCTTAATGGAATTAGGGTGATTGTATTACTGCAAAGTAGTGCAATTTATAAGTTATGAAAAATATTTCATTTCAAGATTTGCACTTGTTGTTTATTGCTCCCCCTGGAATGACCTATACTTCTGTGGTTAGCAAGACTATAAAGCAGTTAGTCTCTACTTTTTCATTATATAAGCCTCGATTTTGGGAGGCACATGGAGGCATCACATTTCTGCTTATAATTTATCTCAGAATTCTGAACTTCTGCCTTAAGTACTACTATAGGTATCATTATAAATGCTTTTATAGTTTTTAAAGTGTAACCATGTCTGTTTCAGAAGAGGAGATGTGAAATGTGAGGTTTTTGCACAGACACATGCACAAAACTTTGTTAACAGTTTAACATTTTTTTCTTTGAGTTTATTTTTTTCTTAGAGTTTCAAGGTGCAGATGACATTTTATGTGAGATTGGCTTCATGTGCTAAGCACACCCTCCACTGAACATGTGGCTGTGTTTGTTTAAAAAAGGTGTGATGAAAATGAGGTGTTGCTGTCAGTTGCTCTTGATGTGACTGCGTTCAATACTGTGGTGTAGCTGTGCAACTGTACTGAAATTTTGAGGAGAAGCTTTTAAAATTCTAGTTAAGCTTTAAAAGTTGTAGTTAAGCTAGTGTGAATTGGAAGATTATTTTTTCCTTTTCCTGCAGTATATATGTAGTATGCAACGTTTCTTTTCAATGATATTTTAACCATTAT
This sequence comes from Oriolus oriolus, assembly GCA_013400235.1. Classification (NCBI taxonomy): domain Eukaryota; kingdom Metazoa; phylum Chordata; class Aves; order Passeriformes; family Corvidae; genus Oriolus; species Oriolus oriolus. The sequence continues at coordinate 17,100 of VXBT01003356.1, read as the reverse complement.
GCAAATAAAAATAATCCAGTGTTTTCAGAATAGTGGAGTTGTTACTTAGTTATTTGTCTTAGGAAAACATGAACAACTTCCATCTTTTCCTTTGAGAAGCAGAAGGAATGGGAGAGGTCAGTAAATTCCTGTATGTCTGCAGTCATGCCCCAGCTCATGCAAGTATGGAGAAAGGATGAAATTTCAAACACAGAAAGTGGCGCTATACTGCCAATTTGAATAGGATTTGGTCAGTGAAAACATACAGTGTAAAACTAAAACAATTCATTGTCCTGTAACTATTTTTATTTCAGCATGAGAATGTGCAGCTTCTGTACCAGGGAGAAAACCATAATTCCCTAAGGACATTGCCTTATCTTTTTTGAAGAACTCCTTCAGTACTGAGTAGAGAAAAACAGTCACAGTTTGTTTGAAACATAACCCAAGTGATTCCTCACAAGTATGGATGAAGAACATAATCAATGTGATATAAAAATCACTGAGTTCCAAACATCCAAATTTTCTTCTTTACAGTTTTTTATGTCAGAGCAGGCTTATAAATGCTGTTGAGAACTTTTCTTTCCAATACTGCCTTGTGGTATTTTTTTCTTTAACTTGAGTTGTTCAAAAAATTACGTTTGTTTTATTGCATTCTCCTAAAACACTCAAATGAGATACAGTTATGTGATGTACTGACCTTTTAATGACTGGCCTGTTGGACGGTTGATATGGTAAACCTAATAGAAGTAATGTAGTTGAACAGTTGAGACTGGTGCAGTAGACATTTTAGAATATGTCTGCTGTTTTGAAATTTTTACTGATACTTGAAGTTTAAAATATGACTTTAAGGAAGGGGAACCTTAGGTTTCTGTGTTGTGATGCAGAAGGCTAGAAAGTATGCATTGTAAAACTGTGAAAAGTGTTTGAAATTGCAATAGGATGTGCCAGGCCAGTATGAAGCAAATTTATCTGGAGTAAAGCAGTACCAATTGACAATCCACAGGCAAGTGGGACGAAACACAGATGAGACTTTCTGCTTCACCTGAGCCTTGTATCACCAGCAGCCATTCATTAGGTTGGTTGGCACAGATTTGCTTGAAAAGAGGTGATTTACTATGGCGGTGCAAAACGGAGAATTTTCTTACTTTCTCTTCTGTTCTAAGAAAAGTGTATTGTAAAGTCTGTTTTGTTATTGTAAAGTCTGGAAATGTATGATTGTGACTTTCAGATCAGCCTAGTGGTTTTAGCCTTGTCCAGTAATCTTGTATTTAATCCTAGCTCATGCAGATAGTCACATTGGTAGCTGTAGTACATAGTGATGCAGAAACCCTGACCAGTGAAATTTGTTCTCTGTTAGCTGTGAGATTTACTTATTTTTTCATCAAGATACACATACTTTTTTTTTTTTGTAAAATAACTGATTTTTTTTTTCTTAAATAACTGATACTTAGAGAAAGTTTTTTCATACTTGTTTACCTCTAAAACTGCAATGGAATTCTTCAAGATGCTATGATGATAGGAAAAAATGAATTTTAGAGTGTGGAAAATAATTTTAGGTTATCCTCATCGATTTCTTTTGTTTTTTATGCTTGTAGTTCACAAATTTACATTGAGTATAAATATTGAAGCTAATTTTTCTTCTTAAAATGTCTGTTTAAAATTGCAAATTGGAATTTCAAGTACTTCTAATGATCAATTGGTTTATGATCATGTTCTTACGTAATGAGAAGGTTTCTGCTGTGTCTGTAAATCTGTGTTACCTTCAATCTTTTACAGGTAAATATTACACCTTCCATACATTCCAGTGTTGAATTCCCTCAGCTTCTCCATCATGGTGTGAATGTGGGGTCCTTGCCACTTAATGAGTCATACTTGTTGGCTCAGCAGAATGGAAGTCCAGCTAATGTGCTAGAAGCATCAGTGAGATCCATTACTCCTCAGATTAATGGGAAGTTCTCTAGTGATGACTTTGAGCAGCTGATCAGAAACATGTCCCAGGTAACCTTGTCATATAATAACCACAAAATATGGATTACTGATTATCTGAAGATTAGGATACATATATATTTATTTAAAGGCAGTTGAGTTACTACACAAACCAGAGCTCACTTACTGTATGAAATAAAATAATCTTTTAGTTTGAGAAACAATTACTAAATGAGAAAGCAGTTGAAAAACTAGCCCTGACGTTGTCACTCATGAGCTGGTGTCACTCATGAGTTCACTGTCATGTGCTACTGTCCTTAGCTGACCAGTGTGTGTATTACAGATCAGCATGCCATTATTTTTCCATGGTCATTGTAAAACTGCTGCTTTGTGCATGAGGGAGATATACTTGGTCAGAGCATGCTCTTGTATGCATAATTAATGGAAGTTAGTTCTATGACTTTCTTAGAAATAAAATGGAAAATTTTGACCTTGCTATGCATTGTTCTGTAATAATGCTACTTCCCTGTAGTAGGCAGAAATGGTGCATGAGTCCCTTCAGTGGCTGGAGCTGGGAATGCCCAGGCATGTATTCTCGGATTTATCTATTTAATCTGTAATAGGGCAGCACAGGAGACGTCTAATGGTGTTCAGGAGAGCCTTTTGCATAGTCCTGTTGCCTTTCTGTGGTCTTAAAATTAAAAGTCAGACACGGTTAAAAGGGGAAAAGGGGGTTTTTACCTGGGTATTTATTTAAGGATCCTTAGGTGCTTGAAAGTTGTCCTGTATCCTCTAAAATAGATACATATCCTGCTTCAGTCACTACTAAACCAAAACTCTTCATATTTATCTTTCGTTCCCTGATTTCTGCTTCTGGGCTGTAATAATATTTATTTCTCAAATATTTTCTGTATGATATCAAGAAATCAGAAATTAACAACTATGTTTTGTTTATTAGCTTGTGTGGTCTTGCCCAGCTGTAGCTGTCATTAGAAATTAATTTCTGAGTTGTTGACCACATTTATTATTACTGCTTTTCAACATTTTTAACCTTTGTTCATTTTTAACCTTTTGCTGAACAGGGTCGTCTTGTTGAGACAATTGACCTTATTAAACCTCTAAGTGGTGGTCTGGGCTTCAGTGTTGTGGGACTCAAGAGTGAAAACAGGGGAGAACTAGGAATATTTGTGCAAGAAATCCAGGAGGGAAGTGTGGCACATAGGTAAGATTACTACTGAATATTTTACTATACCAAGTGTTAATGTGACACTGCAGTTCAGTTGTGTACTGCTGTTATTTTTGTGGTACAAGGGCATGTTTCTCTCCATATTCTGACCATCACTGCAGATGTAAAATTACTTGCCACAATTTATGCAATGTTGGAACAAGCATGGCATGAACTGTTCTCAATTTATAGAAACTACAAATGTCATTTCCATGGGGTTTTTAAATAGGAATAAAAGGGAGGCTACTGTTCTGTGTCATGTCTTTTAAAGTTGAAATGCATATTTTGCTGTCCTTCAGTGCACTGAACAAGAATTTAATGCACAAAAATCAGAAGTATCTGACAGTGTTTCTTGTTAGGTTAGAGTCCCATTGAGCAGGTATGAAACCTAGCTTTAAAGTCAAGCAAGTGTTGACCTAAAGTCAGCTGATACTACAGAAGCTCAGCAATCATAATAGCTTGCTGAACTCAGATTCCACAACTAATGTTGAGAGAAATGCGCGAGGGAGCACACGAACTGAGTGGTAAATGGCAGCAGCACTGATTCACTGCAAACTGGTGAGGTGTATCGCTGATCAGGATCCTGGCCCAAGCTGCTTTGTGGTGTACTCTATATTTTGTGTGTTGAGTTATGTTGGTGCTGTTTCTCACTGTGCTTTAGGGAGAAACTGTCGGGTTATTTGTGATCTGAGCACTGTAAGTCTAATAAGAACATGGGCAAGAGAGACATGAACGTAGTCTACAGAGTTAATTGTAGTTAATCAGTTACAAAATGTGATATGCTTTATATCTCTGCAATATTTTTTAATCTGCCTAAATTCCACTTTCTCTTTTTGTTTGTTTGGTTTTGTTTTGGTTTAGGTGGGTTTTTTAATTTCATTTTTTTTCTGTTTGTTTGTTTCATTCCTATTTGAGAGGTATTTGCTTTTACTTCACTTACTACTTGGAGGTGAGACCTATCTTTACTGAATCAGCCCCTGCCCAATTCGCTGTCAAGAAAAGGAACATTCAATAGCAATTACAGAGCTTATAAATGATAAAGGCTCTGGCAATAATAAGTCTCTGAGAGCACTCTGAAAAACAGTTCAAATTCACAAGTGAAATACTATGGGTTGAAGCTAAATAGTCTTTTTCCTGAATGCTCTACCTGGGTGTCTGCAGCATAGGTGCTCACAAAAGCTGGTGTAGTAGAGATCCTTGTTTTCCTTACTGCCCTTTGTTTTCAAAGCATTTCAAAGCATTCCTTTGGGATGCAAAGAAGTGGTGGAGGAAAGAGAGGGTGATTCTACTGTGTAGGCTTCATACACTTCCTTTGGAGTAGATCTGGGGAAGGACTCAGTATGTAATTTTACAGTGATGCTTCCTTTGTCAGAAAGTGAGGAGGTTTTTTTAATTTGTTCAGGGCTTTTTTCCCCTTGTATAAGAGATCTATTTTCTCATTTTTGTTCTGTTTCTTTCTTTGTCTTTCTTTTTTTCTTTTATTATTTTCCTTTTTTTCCCTCATTTTTCAGCAAAACAAAATTTGTTTCTGTAACATATTGATGAAAGTGTGTTCCACTCCATGATTTCATGAATATTCAGAATGGGTGCACTGAACAAAGTGGTGCACTTGGTCTGCAAAGCAAGAGGCTCAAAGTCAAGGATAAACATAAGTTCCCAGGCTGTGATTTGCAGCGACTGAGATTAATATGCTTAGTCTCGCATGGGGGTTCAGGGAGAAGAAAGCTGGCTAGGGGGTAGTAGCCAGGGGAGAGTGGCAGTGGGATTAGCTTCAAAGGGAGCGATCACCAGGGTGCCACATCAGCTCCTTTCAGCAAAACTGCAGGAGAGGATTAAAAAAGTGGGGTGGAATAGAGACCAGGTTATTAAAAATACTGGAAAATTGTCAAAATATTGCAGTTTCTGTGGCAATGCTTCCTTGATTTTTCTTACTTGTTTATTTTGTCATCCCCCTTCCCTGTTTACACCTCTGTGACAGAGATGGAAAGCTGAAGGAAGCAGATCAAATCCTTGCTATTAATGGACAAGCCCTTGATCAGACAATTACACATCAACAGGCTATCAGCATTCTGCAGAAAGCAAAAGATAATGTCCAGCTAGTTGTGGCTAGAGGCACTTTTCCTCAGCTCATCAGTCCTGTAGTTTCCCGGTCTCCATCTGCTGCTAGCACAGTTTCAGCCCATTCCAACCCGGTGAGTATACCCCATACATCTGTGTATTCATTCTGGGCATGCATGTACTTACTGCGTATAGACTTTTGAGTCATTTTTTTAACTTGTCTGTGCATTCCTTCACCGTTCTTGAGGTTTTGCTTCTATTTATCTTTATTGTACCTTTCCCCTACAAAGAGTAGAAAATATTCAGGCTTGCTGGGGGAAAAATCTTCATCTTGGATGTATTCCTTCTTCCCATTCGCCAAATTATCTGTATCCACCAATGCAAATACAGCATGTTTACCTTACTTGATTGATGTAATGACTAAGGCACAGACTCTGACCAATAGGGAATCTGAGACATTTATTCAAAGAAACAAGCTGGTTTTTTACACTTCATCAGGACCCAGTATTTTCTTATATGGTGTTTTTCACTTAGCAACCTGTCACACATAGCCATGTCAGTAACACATTTTCTCAGTGTCCCTGTATGGCAGTGATCACACCCTGTCCACCCATCCAGCAGCTTCCAGAGGCTCCTCTCCGCAGGGCTCTGCTGTGTGGCATCTCCTCCCCCCAAGGTCAGGTGGAGACAAGCTTCCTTGTCCTGTCATGGCGTTCTGCAGGCACATCCCACAGCCCACAGTTCAATTCCATCCTGTCTCTTCCCACACTTGATGAAGCTTTATTTTGAGGTTTCAGTAAACAGGATCTTTTTTTCTTTGCCTTCTGCTTGAGCAAACAATTTTTTGAGGCATTGTAATCTGATCTGCACCACTGGCTGGATGGGTGCTTTTGTGTTTGTTTCTCTATTGTCTATTAGCATGGGGGCTCCCATAAAGTTACAAGCACTTAAGGACTCCCCAAAAACCAGCTCTGCTACAATGCCTTTCTTTTGGGAGCTTTTGAACATCTAGATGTAGACAACATGGTTCAGAAACATGGTGGTACTAACTGCACTTTCTCTTCATCTTACCTTACTCATGTAATGGCTTGTCCTGGGATGAAAGAGTTTATATTCAGTTTCGTGGGTTTTACTGTTCAGTCATCTGTGGCCTTTCTTTAAGGGAGTCAATTACCAGAAGTATAGAGATCGATAGTGGTTTAGTGGTTTTTTTAATCATTAGCATAAAACCCTTAGTGAAGGAATGTCAGAATTATTCTTTTTATCTGTGTTTAGGAGTGCAGCTGACTGACCTAACTTTTCCTGCCAGCACACAGGAGAAGCCTGTTCTCCAGTGCTGCTGTGACACCCTTCTTTCTCTATGCCATTGCCTCTGTATTCACTGAGCAGTTATCCTTGCTTGAAAAGATGTTCCTTACAAACATGCCACAACTGCTTCTGGTTTTTTTTAGCATGCCTTTCCCAATTCTTGCCTTCGCTTTGCTTTCAAATTCGGCATACTAGGAGCCATTCTTTTTCCTTCAGGCTTTGCTTGATCACCCTAGATTTATGTTAAAACTGGATTTCCAAACAGGTACCACAGGGCTTTGAATTTGCAATAGCTTGATTAATCCAAAATAAATGCTTATTTCAAGATTGTACCTGGTGTAGCACCAGCTGCAGTTTTAAATTTTAGATGAGTTTACTGTGTGAGTTCTTCAGGAGAACGAACACCATGAGCTTCCAGCTGTCCCTTCAAGTAGTGCCCCATGCGAGTGAGCTAGCATTTGTCTTCCTTTCAGAGCAGTTTTTCTCCTGTCAGAGCACAAAGTCTGTCATCAGAACTGCTTCATTCTAGTGCTGTTGCTGTCAGACAACCCAGAAGTCTTTGTTGATTACGTGGGGTAATTCTGCTGATAACTGCCTCGCAGTACTTGGTGCTGCTTTCAGCCTTAAAAATACTGAATTGGGATTTTGCTTTCTCCTGTGCTTTGTTATAATGTCTGATGTGAACATGCATTTACCTGAAGATTTTAATTTCCAGTCCTTTGTGGTTTTCTAGCTGTAGTATTTACTGACTGCAAAGGGGCAGGAAGGTGGGCAGCTCTAGGTTTCTGCTTCAATTCATTCAACAAGTTCTTAAAAGGTCTGACTCATTACCCAATTCTGTTTCTATATCATATTACACCTAATAATAACTGTTAAAAATGTATTATATGTCCATCTTCCTCCAACCTTCCATAATCAGAAACATACTCAAGAAATAAGAGAAAATAGTTTGCAAGTTCTAATACGTGTATTAGCAGTTTGACTTGATAATCTTGAAGGTCTTTTTACACCTGAAGAATTCTATGATTCTGTCTTTTTAATCATTTGCAAGCTTATATTTATTCCTTGTAGGTTCACTGGCAGCATGTGGAGACCATAGAATTGGTGAATGATGGCTCAGGTCTGGGATTTGGGATAGTAGGAGGAAAGTCAACTGGAGTAATTGTTAAAACCATCCTCCCAGGAGGGGTGGCTGATCAGGTAAATTCAACCTACCTCTGTGTTACTGTTCAGTAAGGTGTGAAGATGCTCTTTACTTTTGTGGTCAGACCAAATAGTAGTAGCTTTTATCCAAATAAATGTAAAAAAAGAAACAGTAACTACTGGAATTTTTCTTCTGTAAAGGTGTGTTTAGTGCAGGAGTTTCTGTATTTGAATGTTAAAGATGGCTTAGGCTCTAAATCACATTTTCAAATCTGTAACATAATATGTGTTTTGTGCATATGCAGTTAGAGTCTTATTTCTATCATGAGTGTACTGGTTGTAATCAGGGGTAGAGGGGACTCCAAATACTGACTTGCTGTGCCCTAAAAGCCAAGAGCATCTGCTTTTCTCTGCTGAGCTTACTGGAGCTTGGAGCAGGTATGTGGCTTCATGTGTCTGCTTGCAGACACAGTGTCTGCTCTTGCCTAAAGGGCTCAGGTGAATTGACTTTGGTTATCATGGCTCATTTCAAGCTTGTTGATTGGACAGGTACCTGGGGCTGTATTAATGATGATCAGGGATTGAATAGGCACAGAGACTGATCAGTCGTCCAAGAACAGCAGTAGAGGCCTGATAAAAAGGCCTGGAGATGCATGGACAGGATTTACTGCTGCACTCTTTCCCCTGAGCAGGTAGATAGGTTCCTTTTACAAACCTGTCTCTGTAATACCCATCATATGGCCTAAATTAATGTAAAGTTTTTTATTAATTAAAGGTAAATCAGTAAGAGAGTATACCAGTGTAAAGCAATATAGATAGTTGGATCACAGTAATAGAGAAATGAATTTTATTTTGAAGTCATGGTTAATCCTGTTACTACTGCTACTACTAGTTTTTTAGTAGCAGTGCAAAGCTGAGTAGAGGTTTGTATGCTGTCTTTTGGAAGTATGCTTGGAAATGAAACTCAAAGTTCTGCAATCTACATGCAGTTGTTAAACACCAGTAGAAGTAACTGTAGCTAAACATATTTTTTTCTCTGTGCTTGGGTGACATCTTGAAAAAGGATCTCCTTGATATTTTTGGGGAAATTACAAGTAAAATTAGCGAGCAGCTAGGCAACCTTTTCTTCTCTGTGTTATCAGGATATTGACTTGGCATCCAAAAAATGTTACCTGATTCATATGTCTTAAAAGTGTCTAAAGCTATATGCTCTTTTTATAATTGTATGTTAAATGGGAGAAATGGCATTTTTTGGTCATTATTTTTCCTTCAGCATGGGAGATTGTGTAGTGGAGATCACATCTTGAAAATTGGTGATACAGACCTAGCTGGCATGAGCAGTGAGCAGGTGGCACAAGTTCTAAGGCAGTGTGGAAATAGAGTGAAACTGGTGATTGCGAGAGGTCCTGTTGAGGAGCCACCTCTACCAGCAGTCCCTCCAGGTACACCGGTACCCACCTCCACACCAGAGAAACAGGTAAGCAACAGTGAACATATGTAACCCACTGCAAACTTTCTTTCTTTTTAACTGCTATTTGAATGTCTCTTGTGTTTAGGTTCTCAAAAGCTAGGATTTTCTTTCCCAGTAGCACTATTCTCATCTGACAGTCTGGGAGAATTTAAATGTAATGAGTCTGCAGTGCAAGGAATTGTATTCTTGAAGACTTTTGGGCTTAAGGATTAGGACTTCCATAAATATAATCTGATTAACAATTTGTTCTGAGTTGCTTGTAAGGGTATGTTATTACATTGGGACAACTGAAGCAATGCCATCTTTTCTTCAGACAGAACTAGTTGACTATTTAGCATTTCTCTGTCTGCCTGCCCTTTTCCTTTCCATATAATTTTATCTGTTTGTCAGAACTTTCCTCCCTGTGCCAGCCAACACATAGATGCTAATTCTTTCCTAAATCACCTGGCATTGCTCATTTGCTAGATGTTTTCTAAAAAAAGTCAGCCAGATGCTACCCTTACTCCCCTGCTGATGATTGTACTGTGTATTGTTACTCCTCTACAACTCTCAGCCACTTAAAAAATTCTGGAAATATTATCATGACCTGTCAGCTCAAAACCTCTACAAAATAGGTAATTTCCATGTTTGTAACAGAGTCTGTTTTCATGGGAGTCAGAAACAGTACTGTTTTGCTACATATGGCTATGACCAGATACATTTAAATGTGAATATATGAAGTAAATAATTGAGAGAAGAAACGTTTGTTGTTTTTGAGCCTACCCCGAGTTAGAATTTTTTGTTTTACTTTTTCCTGTTGTTTTTCTACACATTTTCTTCCCAGTAGATTTGAGACAAGTCACATCAGAAGAGAAAAAGTCCTTGTAAATCATGCATGATTGTTATGCAACAGTTTATGATGGTGATACCATCATTTTGTCTCTATCCATTGTAGTGATATCTGTGAAAACCTAACATATAAAAACTAACATATAAAAACTAACGTATATAAACATATATAAACACATATATAAACATATATAAACACGTAGAAAACTAACATGTGAAAACTAACATATATTCATCCCCTGTTTTGTGGCTATAAGGCAAAGAAAGTTAATTTTAACATGGAGGCTTCTGAGCATCGAAGAGGAAAGACAAACTGGTACTTTTGTGTGTTTACAGCACTCAGAGATATAAAACGTTTCTGCATTTTAGATAAAGGGATTGGTACTTAGCCCTAGTATTACTTATCTGAAATGCATCTCTCAAAATAAAAGCTGAATTTGGTAATTTAATCTGTGTCTATTTCTGCAGTATTTGCCTTTTTGAGGTTATATGATGCAATGTTAAAAGATGTATCTGCAGCTGCAGAATAAATACAATTTCTAGTACTTATGAAATAGCTCAAAGCAACAAAGGGGCACAATTCGAAGTTTTTGCCACCTTTCCAATTTCCATACTTTTCAATACCTCTTTCCTGGTACTTATCTCCTGGCAGGAGGCAGGCTATTTTTAAACTGCTTCTGCCTACAAAAAGTCACATTCTTGGAAGGAGCACCCTGTTAACTCATGCAAGACTCATTGATTTGGGTCTGGAGTGAAGAGGATGATGCAAACAGCTTGGTTTTTCCAGTTTCTTCCTATCAAATACTGTGTGGGTGGAGTCTTCATGATGTTCTTAAAACTTCTGTTGAGACCAGAATGGCTTTGCAAAATGGGCACTTTTTGTCATATTACCTGCAGATGTCTATCCTGTAAAAATTCATGAAGCTGTAGGAATCTCATCTTTTCTTACTGGCATTACCTGTGGCCAAAATAATTCTGTATTTTCAAACAGAGGGAAGGTTAATGCAGTAGAAATTTATTTTCCTTATGTTTAATTTGGTTTCTGGTGGAGTTGTTTGGATAAAGAGCTCAAGTCAGATTCTTTTTTGGCAGGTAGCATCATAACTCTCCTGAAGTCTTTTTTGGCGCATCCTTATCTAATCAAACTGCGTTTAGTTAGTATCTGCCTGCTTGCCATATTGGCACTTAAAAAAAATATTAGCTGCTATTTGGCATGCAGAAAGGACAGAACACAAACTTTTAATACAAACCCCCTATTGTTAAAATAGGATTTTAATATGTATTCCACTTTCATTAAAAACAAGTAATTAATTAACCACAAAATTCATTATTATTGAAATTCAGAGAGTTATAGCAGGTATTAATGGAGATTGTAATTATTTAGCTAGCTGGAAGTATAATTGCTGTGTGCTAAAACACAATTTTTAAGCCTTTCAAAAGCAAGAAATGTAATTGCCTCACTAGTAATAGTGTTTAGTATATTTTAAACTTGACAGGTTTTAAAAAGATACATATAGTTAATGAACAGAAATTTAAACAAATAGAACGCAAAATGTAATTTGGATTTTTTTCTTGTTTTTAATAACACAGCAGTCTAAAGCTAGCTCTGAGGAGGTCCCACAAACGCAGCAAGCTACTTATTCATGTACATATATATATAACTTACTGTACAAGAAATTAATTGTTCAATTTGTACAGATTTCACCAGTCATTTTAGTCATTAAATAATTATTTGATAGGTTAGAGATAATATCCCAGAGCAGCAGGGTGGGGAGGACATGACCTGCCCTGCATTACTTTACCATGAGGAATGTTACCTATATCTTGCCTCTCTGATGAACAGCAAATAAGAACATAAACAAATTTCATACTTGCTTTTTTATGTTTGTATCTAATTTTATGTGTTACTGATATTAAAGAATGTGGCGTATCTTTAAAGAAGAGAAAGCTTCCTTTCTAATCACGCTTTTCTTATTAGGATGATGCTTCTGTTGATAGCTTTGAAGATGGGGAGAAATACAATGTTGAACTCACTAAAAACAACCAGGGTTTAGGAATAACTATTGCTGGTTACATTGGAGACAAGACATCAGGTAATTGTCGATTCCTGCACTTCACTCTGCAGTCTGTTGCATACTGTGGTGTATGTACATCAAAGACTTAATTTTGGTATAGCTTCTCTTAAAAGAACTCTTAACCATCTAAAATCTATATGGAGTTTGTAAAGGAAAAAGAATTGTTTTCCTTTTGTAAAAAGGATGTTCAGAATAAAAGCAATCGATACTATGAAATCCCACCTCAGTATTTTAAAATCAGTTTTTTGTCTTCACTTTTGGCTAAAGCTTGTGCTTATGTGTTTTTGAAAAGCGATTGTAAAATACGTTGAGCCCTTTTTGTTAGAACTTCTTACAAGGCAACACAGTAGAATTCTGAGTAGTTTTAAGAGGTATTGTTATTAATTTTTAAACAATGTGCATAATGCGGCTGGCACATCAAGAAATCTTTACTGACTTCTTGTTATAATAAATGTTCACCTGTGGGCTGTGGCAGTTAATAAATATGTTTATTTAAATAAATAAATAAATATGGAAATCTTCATGTATGGTTGTTTATTTTTACTTTGTAATTTCCACTACATTTTTCAGAAAAATGATCCAGAAATGTGCTAGGCCTCTGTAGGGAAAATTTGGCAAATTCAGTATTGCTAGGAAGGGAGGTTTGTTGATGGTGTCATTAAACTTCTCAAAGAGCTGTTGGTTTGACTTGTATCCACATGAATATTGTTGGAAAAATACATGGATAGGTACGTTCCATATTATTGGCAGTTTATAGCCGTAATTTGTTGGATTAAAAAAGCTGGACTTCCACAGGCCCGGACAGTCACAGCTTATGCAAGTCCACTCTTTAGCAGCTTCCAGCTGAATCCTCAAAGACAGATTAAGGTGTAGAACAAGTGATAGATCTGAGAGCATATTATAACTGATTTAGTGTTTGGGTATCACTGGTCTTCAGTTTGAAATTACTGTGCTGCATGTAACTATGTTAGAGAATATTCTTGTTTTAGGAACTAATTAGATCACTCAATTTTGTGACTTAACCGTTACAGAACAACTTTGCTGTCAGAGAAGCAGTGATAAACCTACTGGGCAACAAGTACCATAGCTGAATTTTTTGTGAATGACAAATAACTTGTCATGTTATCATACAGCTGTTAAAGGATATAAAAATGCTTGGAAATTAGGAGGGCCAGTGATGTAATTATGCACAAAACCTGAGCAAACAACTGCTTAAAAAAAACCTCAAACTCCCCCTCCCCCAAAAAAACCCCCAACAAAAAAAAGAAACTTGTCAATGACGTGACTTAAATGTATATGTAATCTTATTTTTCCTAGGCTGAATTGAATCATTAGCCCTCCTTCCTTAAAACTTTTGTCATATTGAGGACCAGTAAAAAGTTAGCTTGAGATATGCAAAGGCTCTGACAGCTTTTAAAATGCATTTTGTAGTGGATTATCTTCACATCAAGCATACTCATTTAACGGAGTGGGAACATTTGTTGAGAGAAAGTAGATGCTGTTAAGATTTCTGATACCAGTGTTACAGGCCTGTGACCATCAGAATGATTTCATGCAGGTTTACACTGTAATTTTTCCTGATTTCATGTAAGCTGTGCAAAATGTGCATGTAGAAACTCAATATATTTTCACTTATTGGAACTGTTGAAGTTGTTTCAAAGGCAAGTGTGTTTTTCTTGAAATGTTTTCCTTTAGTAGAATGTCCCTTCTGTGGGTGTATTTCTATATATTCTATATGCTTTTCCTTCTGATTCAAAAGTAGTTACTAGTTGGTAACTAAAATGTTTCTGTTTTGATGGTTTTTTTTTTTTGTTTCATTTTGTTGTTTTGTTCAGGTTTTTTAAAACTTTGTATCCTTTTTATCAAATACTGATAATTGCAGCTAAAAGCTGGTTCAAATGTAGTCCTGTTTGCTTATAATTTTCTCAATTTGGCTATCCAAACATGCATTTTCTTAAGTGGTTATGAAGTACATAGAAAATTCAGAAATTACCAGATTAGTGTATTCAAGCTGAATTTTCTGTCCAAATCTGATAAAAGTCAGAGATATGGTTTTTGTTGATGTTGGTTTCAACGTTTAGATTAAAGTAAGTTGGAATATTTCTTGTTTTGCAGCAATGATTGTGAATTTGAGATTGTAAGATTTTGAATGAAATCTGCTCCAATGCAAGCAGAAATTAATCTGGCTCATTCTTTAGGAAAATAATAATATGTATGTTTTTCTTAAATCATTGCTTTCCTTAGGATTCTTTTATCATCTTACTTAGAAATTGTGTTTTCTTTTTTTTTTTCCTTGCTTTGTCTGGTGCCTTTAGATGCATTATTTAAATTGTTTCTTAATAACTTAGTTAACTTAATTTTCCCTGTTTCTTCATTGCAGAGCCTTCTGGTATCTTTGTGAAAAGCATTACAAAAGGCAGTGCCGTTGAGCATGATGGCAGAATCCATGTGGGAGATCAAATTATAGTTGTAAGTAAACACTGGAAGAAGTGAGGTCCCTTGTCTACTAAACTCTGCTTCTTTAAGTTGTAATGAAATGCTGATTTAGTACTTGTTTGAAATATTTAGGATCAGTGTTGCAGTTCTGAGCCCTTTTCTAACAAAGTATCTCATCACATGCTTTCTGGTTGTGCTACCTGCACTTAACTTGTATTTCTTTAAAAAAATCTGTTTTGTATGTGAGAATATATAATTGTATTTCCTCCTTATCTGTAGGAGGATAGTAAGTGCGAAATTTCAGTGTTTGATTCAAATTGGGCAGCTGTTTTCAAAATGATTTAAAAGATTGTGTCAATCAAGTTTTAGGTGTTCAGAGAAAGAAGAACATGTTTTCATCCATAAACCGTTGATTGTGTGGTGGAAATCAGGTCCTGAATGCAGGGAGGGATTTTTGTGTTTCTCACAGGTCTGTCCTTGCATTTGTGTGAAGACAGCACTAAAAACGGGTTACGGCCTTTCTCCAAAAGTGCCCGCATGTTTGTTTGTGGAAGTATCTATCTTTTTTTGTAATGATTTATGTGCTAAGTACAAATGACCAAAATGAACTACTCCAAAGTTTTTCTACTGCAGATGCAGAAGGAGAAAATTATTTGAGTGATCTCAGACACAGAAGAATAATAAATATTTTTTAAATGTGGTTTAAGTGAGGAGGAAAAATTAAATAGTCCCAGCTGATTTTTAGTTACTTTATATTTAGAAGAATTTCAGAGAAGGACATCAAATGACTAAGGGTCCAGGGGATTCATTCTTCATGTAGGAGGAGTTAAAATAATGAAGTATGTGTGTTATGTAGGCAGGCAGAAACAAATACAGGAGTCAAGGAACCTGGTATTGTAAGAAGTATGTAAGAAATTTGAGGTAGACGTAGAAATAATAGGATATTATAGAGTTTGCAGGGAGAAGAATAAAATGTGGTGGGTGCTAGAGATAACGGGATAGGATTAAGAAATGCCAAAGTTTTGAATTTCAGATAAAAAACCTGAGTTAATGAGATAATCAAATAGTTTCAAACAGAGGAGGCCAAAATTTTATTCTTTAAAATATTAAGATGATGAACCAGCGATAACATCTGGTTTGTGCGACAGTGTTTTATTTGGACATTGGACTTCACAGTGTTCATTAGTAGACTTCTCTGTATCTAAGTTTACTTGACCACAGAGTGACTGCTCTCTATAGGTCTTTCTACCACAGTGGATCGATGTGTCTCTCCTTACTCTTCTCTCTCCAGAACTCCTAGCCATGGCTGTGTTGGTTTATTCACCCAGTATTTTCTCCTCGGAGGTAGGGATGGCTGAAGTGATTGAGCAGACAGGCTGCACAATATGCCCTGCACAGCACATGCTGTATCCTCTCCCACCTTGCAGAGCAGATCTGCCTGGCCGCACGGTGGTGGGCACTCCTCCCTTCTTTGCTGTGGTGCTGGTTGTCACCTAGCTGTGGGGTACTTCAGTGGGAGTGCTTAGTGTATCCCGTTACATAAAGTTGTACAGGTTTTGTTCTTGCCCCTCCACTTGCTTTTTGCTTAGGCTAACAGATGCTGAGAGCTCGCTGCATTGTTTTGCCCCGAACTTTTTCTTCCTGGGTGAACTGAAAAGCTGCTTAATCTTGCAGGTGGATGGAACAAATCTTCAGGGTTTTACCAACCAGCAAGCAGTTGATGTTTTGCGGCACACAGGACAAACGGTTCGGCTCACTTTGATCAGAAGAGGTCTTAAGCAGGAAAATCGTATTCCATCCCAGGAGGACTTCAATGCTCCTGTTGAAAAGGACTTACTATTCCAAACAATGGATAGTACCACAGCCAAAGGTAATTAAAACTGGCTTTGCTGTAAAGTTGACTTGAAACATTTTTCTTCTCAAATGCAAACTGGAAATAAAGTGGGCCAGATTCATTCTGGGTAGCTATTACAGATGGCAGAACTGCTGTGCAGAGCTGCTGTACATGAATTTTGTTTACTGTGATTTGATTAGTCTTTTAGACACAGTGGTATTATTTGCTACATTTTCAAAGTGAGTGTTGAAAGTTCTGTCCTGGATTGCACTTCCGGCTGAATTGCTTCAAGACTTTGATCCTGCAAATTTTTGAATGGTAAGAAGGCAGCACGTTTTATTCGTGCTCAAGAGTGAGAGCTGCATTCAAAAGCAAGCAGAGAAAGACCCTCCTTGATGAGCATAACCAATCTCATCTCCTTTCACTCTTGCTTGTTACAAGCTACAGGTATGAGATGAGTAGCCTGTATTTAGAGGCTGATAGGGTATTGACAATGCATGTGTAAAATGTTCAGAAGCCAAAGACGAGTATTAATTTTGCTGCTGCTGACATGACATTAGTGCAGCTTTATTTTATGTACTCTGTGCATATTTAAGTATGTGTGCCTGTGCTTGTTTGGGCCAAAACTGGAGGAAAATATCCTCTGATAGAAGGCAAGCCACAGCTGCCCCTCCCCCAGCACGTTTGGGAAAGAAACCTTCCTCAGAGGAAAGTGAAAGAGATGAAAAAACTATTTATTTAACAAACACACAGAAAAAGAATAGTGATGCTAAATTATAAAATCTCTCGCAGTAGAGAGAAACCTGAGAAGATTTTA
>VXBT01003355.1:46196-82535 GCA_013400235.1 Oriolus oriolus | reverse complement strand
GAGAAAAAGGAAAAGGAAAAGGAGTAGTAAAAGGCAAAGGAAAAAGAAAAAAAGAAACATAAGAAGAATTGGACTTGTAGGGTAGGACTGGAATTTCACACCTCTGAGTTTCTGTTCCACCACCTTTTGCAAATTTGTTGATGTTAAATGGGTCACTTAGTGTATTGTATATGAATAAAATCTGATTTTGCACAGAATCCTCTTCCACAGATTTATCAACTTTAGAGCTCTCACACATTCCAGCAAGAAATTTCTTTGGAATGAGATCAAAACACCTAAACAAATTTCAGTGATAATGTCTCTTGCTAATTTTTTAAAGCCAGAACAGTAAGAGCTCTTAAATTAAGCACATGAATGAATGCAAACAGCAATCAGGAACAGAGAACAAACATTTGGTTGCCTTTAGAAACCTTCAAAACTGCTTGATTTTGCACTTGTGGATTTTCTTTCTCATGACTGCATTTTCTGATCAATGTTATCCTTGGAGCTACTAAAAGCATGTGTCTTTCCAACAGCTGTTTAGTTGATTTATTTCTGCACTCAATGGAGCTGCCTTGACTCTTTCATGGTGAAGAGTGACAGTTTGGAGTCTGGGGTCTGGTCTACCATTAAGGCTTTGGAGCTTAGGATGTTTCACTGCCACTAGCACTGCAGGCATTCTCTAAGCCCATGTGTCAGTGGGAAGAAGATCCCATAGAATCGGGTTGTTGAACAGAATAGAAGATTATAGCTAAGCAGTTGTAAATTGGTGTGAATGATCTTTCTTCTCCTTGTTTTATTTTTTTCTTGGCTTCAGCTAGCCACTGAAAGCAAGAACAGAATGTTTTTACAGACACAAAATGTCCTAATATACAGCTCGCTCAGAGTTCTCTCTAGTTTTCTAAGGACAGAAATGTTGTTCATTCTTCTGGGAAATATCATGTTTTCTTGTCTGCACAATCTGGTTAGTTGGTGGAGTTGTCCAGGTTAGAGAGACCTTCCAGACCCTACATTTGAATTTTCAAACAAGAAACATTCTAAATGCATGGCCTCATAGATCTTAACTATTAATTATTAACCATAAATATCAGAAAGGACTCATGCACGTAACATACTAAGCTTGGAACTACACAGAGCACTCCCTCTCTGACCAGGAGGAAGTGGCGGTGTGTTTGGCCCATTTTTGCAAGACACTCTATGAAAACAACCTATGAACAGTCATCAGTAGAAAAAATGAAATTTATTAGATTCATGCATGTGACTCATATTTTTGCATTATACATTTTTGTCTAAATAAAGCTTTAAAGTACTGATTTTAGAATGTGTGTTTACTCAGATGTATAGAATTTGGATGATCCTAACATTAAAAACGGTAGAAAAATATGTCCATTGCAAGAGAAAGAAATGACATTTTCTTAAAAGACGAACCAGCTGTGACATTTTTATTATTTTTTTTATTGTCACTTTTCCCCCCTCTTTAATTCAACCCGCAAAATACCACAGCAGCTGCCTTAGAGGCAAGCTGCTGTGAAAGGCAGAGCCCAAACCAACCTACTATTTAATTACTATCTTTAGTTATGAATCAGTGAACAGGCACTACACGGTGTTTTTGTCTTCCTGATTGAATTTCCCCCTTCGTAATAATTGCTTTTAGCACCAAGAACATTATGTTCCAGAAAACAGTCTCACCAAGAGACAAAGTCCCCAGCTGAGACGTGAACTTGCGGCACTGAAGTGCAAGGGAAGAAGTGCATCGAAGCAGTGACAGAGCTTTGTCTCACTAAAATAAGAGCTGAAGCTCTTCTGTAATTAACTCAGTGCAGGCCGACTCCCTGTGTTTGCTCTCAGCACAAGGGGATGTTGTACACTAGCTTGCGAGCTGAAAGGCCTCTCGTTTACACACGAAACGCTGTTCTCCGCTGGAGCTCACCAGGGCAGACTGTGGTGCCGTGTACAACAGTGCAGCCAGGGCTCGGACGACTGCTCCCCTCCCTCCCATGGCACCCCAGCAGTCTGCTCACTGTCCTGCAGCAATGGGCCCTGCAGCCACACCAGATTCCTGCTTGACCCTACATTGGGATTTTTTTCCGTAATCATTGTTTGAAATACGGCTTTTCTCTGAGCGTCTGGTTTGAGAGCTGTTCACAGGGCTGAGAGGCAGAAGATGCAGGCTGATTCAGACACTGCAGGGCTCATCTCAGAAAAATGTAAGTTTTATTTGCTGGAGTCCTCTTTTAGGAGACACAGACTTCTGTGCATTGTTGCTGTGTAAAAAGTCTCATATCAACATAACAAGCTGCCATTTTTCCCAAGCAGACCAGAGCAAAATTAGGTCAATATTTTGAAACGTAAAGGGACTTTGTTTTGAAATGTTTTCCTTATTTACTTTCACTATAGGCAACTGCGTTATCTCAGAAAAAAACCCGTGAAGATACCTGTAATTCCGGTTGCAAAAGCAATTTTTTTTTCAGATATATAAATTGGAATTACACCAGTGCTGCTGAATTGCACCCACTTAATAGGTTTTTCTCCTTTACCTCTGGGAAAGAAAGTAGATTAAAAGAGAACATCTATACTACCTCCAGGTGATGTAACAACATGCTTCAGAGATCAGACAGAGCGACCAAAAGAGTATTTACTTTCCTTTCAAAGATTCAATTATTGGAATCATGAGACTAATTGCATTCCAAGATGCCTCATTTCCTCCCCATAAAACATAGGTAAAACTGTCTTCAAAATCATAACAATACCACAAAAAGGAAAGCAACATTTTTTTCTGAAATTATTTTTAGAAATCTCTTACAAAGCTTATTTTCCAATCATTTTATTTTCTCCTATTCTTTTGCCCTTTTATCAAACCTGTTGGGTCTTTTCCCAAGAAAATATATTTTCCTTTTTTTCTTGTCTTGGTGGTTTTTTAAATTGTTTATTAAACATTTACACTCTGTGACTGTGAAAGAGTCTTCTATTTATTTATTTGCAGGACTTGTATCCAAAAGCAGGGGAAGGGCACGAGCTGAATAGAATAAGCAATACAAAATAGAACCAACCAAACAAACTGAAATATTTATCAAAAGGTAACATTCGCCCACAAAGTTATCACTGTGTGAAAAATGAGATATAGCAGTAATTTTGTATTCTAATTAAAATATTTCCATGAACAAATATACATAGGGGTAGAAGTAGGCAATATCTTTGGCCACATCTTCCTTTTCAGAGGAAAAATTTTCCTTTACATGCATTTTTATGACCTTTTAGAAATATGCTGCAGAATTATTTTGATTTGCATTATGACTTTGACATTTGTTCAAACAGCAGTCCTAGAGTTTGCTGAGTTTCAGTTTAGGAAAGAGTCTTTTCAAAGAAGAAGATTTGCACTTCAGTTCACATTTTTCCACTGTCACTATGGTCAATTAAGGCCGGATACATAAAGTTATTTAAAATTCTAAAGACAATAAGGGTGACTCAGGAACCTAACCCTTAGTGCTTAATGCCTTTTAATTTTTTTTGTGTACAATGACGTGAGTGTTTCCATTCTATTTGTCATGTTTATTTGCATCAACATAAGAAGCTTTGAAATGTCACATGTTCATAATCAGCTTGAATATTAGACAACAGCAATCAGCAGCTTTTTCTACTTAAGTGATTTGCCGAAGGAGCTCATGTACAAGCTCGGAGCATTCTTCACACGCGCCTTCAGTGCCTGTCAGATGAGACTTATGCTTATTGTTCAAAACAGGTATTTTGAATTTGGAAGAAGCTCAAGTTTGAAGGTGCATATCCAATCTTACATTTATGCAAGTCAAACAGCTCATCTTATGCACAGAAAAAAGACAGTAAAGAAAAAACCCAAAAGTTGTGGAGAGGTACTGTGATTTAAGACCAAAAAGTTGCGCCATGCATGATTCAGCACAGTCTTTGGACAGCATCTCGAATACAAAGATGCCTACAAAAATAAAAAAATAAAAAAAATAAAAAAAAATAGTCTCTAACTCCTTGATGAGGAGCAGATCACGCTGCAGTTAAGTGTTCCTGACTTTGAGCCAATGATCTCCCTCAATATCAAAGGGAAGATCTTCATTCTTTCATTTGGCCTTGTCTTCAGATGGGAAGTCCTTGCCTTGTTCTCATGTCTGTGCTGAGTGTTTGCATCACGAATCTGGAAAACTTCCAACTTTTTAGAACTCTGAAATGGAAGTAAATCCACAGTTCTGCTTGCAATGAAATAAAGTTGCACATGTAACATTTACATGTTAATGTGGTAGAATTAAGATTATGAAAATGTTCTAGACTACCATTAAGTAAGAATATCTGGAACTTCAGGACCTATTAAACCATAAATAAATTGATAATAATGTACACATAGATTTCTCCACATCATAATTTTTAAAAGAGATTTTTAGGCAGTTTTGTAATTGTGCACTCTGCAGAGTTTGCTTTTAATTAGCTGGTCCTTAACACTACAGTTTAATTCCTAGTGAGCGTCTTGAATGAATAATGACAAATATTTTATTCTTTTACTCAAAATCATTGTGCATAGGTGTGGTTGATTCAGTTCTACACAGGATTTATTCAGAAAATTTGGCACTTATTTATCTTGCCCTGTGTTCAACTTACAATGAAATTTGAAATAAATAAACCAACAGCATATTTAATCAAGGGCATGAAATAACCTACTTATTCCTACATGGCAACAAGTAATACTGGTTGAGCCTTAAAGATGTGTACTCTAAACACAAGCTCCAACTTTCTCTATATTTCAGACAACTTCAAGCAGCTGAAATACTAGCCAATTTATTAGAATTATTATACTTATTAATTCTACGGAATTTTCTATTATAATATCTGTTTAATATCTGTTGCAGGCATTGGCTGGAGAATTTAGCTGTTTTCAACAATTGAACTAAATATATTTTGAAGTGTTTTTTCAGTAAAATGTGTCAATTTTGCTATAATTAAGAAACCAAAAGAACTGAAAACTCTGGGTGGCTACTGTCATTTATCTAGTATTTCTGCTTGCCACAAAAGCATAAAGATGTCCTGACTGGCTCAAATATTACTAAATTGTCCTCATATCTGAAGTTATGGCTTCCCCTCTTCGCCATATGTAGGATAAGGTAGTATGGCGTGTTCTCTGCATTTAGCAGCCATCAATGGATTCCCTTAGTTCATGTCAAGCTAAACAAGACTCAAACACCTATAATCCACCACATAAGCAAAATCTTCCACAGAATGGTAACTCACTGCATAAGAAACCACTGTTTTTCAGCTTTCCTGAACCTGGTTTCGTTTCCCTCTGTTCTCATACCAGAAGAGATATGACCATCCAAGTTCTCCAAGGTCTCCTAGACTTTTGTGTTATTCCCCTCAACTGTTTCTTCTCCAAATCAGAGCCTTACTTTACCCACTTGTCCCTCTTTTGGAAACTATTTAATGTCTTTGACCACTACTGCTTCCTTTCTCTGAACGTCGCTGAGTTCAATAGATATTAAACTTTGGAAAGGCTAAATAGTGCTTTATAAGGCAAAATGTAGTGGTACTTCAGGGTACATCAGGGAACTTGAGAAATTTTAGTAAGGAAGAGGGAGATAATAGGCTAGAATTTAAGTGCAATCAAAACAAACAGTAAATGTGCAAAGCAAAAAATATACCCCAATGTGCCAGTTTCACTGCTTTGAAAAAGTTCATCTGGCTTTTTTTTTCCTCTCGCACCATATTAAAGGCACAGAAAGGCACAGGATTCCTATCTGGGCGATACAAGATACAACATCATAAAGTCACCCTAAGACACCCAACTAACATAAAGGTCAAGGAATCTATTCCACAAATTTCTAGCAACATGATCTAATGAAGGCTAAACTGCTTGGAAAAAAAAAATCCTCTTGATTTCAAGGTCCACAGTGTCAGTAATATTCTGCTTTACTGGTGCTATCACATCTGAGAAGCAACCAAGAGTTCTTTCTTGGCTATCGGTGAATTTTCCTACAGCACAGGGAAAGTAGGAAGGTTTGGCCTGCTACTAGCTGAGAGATGAAAGGGGTTGTGGGCTTGTTTGGAGACTGAGGAGTAGAGATACAATGATCTCCTTGTCTCCTCCTCGTTTCCAGTCTCTTCATACACTAGCATACACTTCTTTTTCCTTGGTGTGCTGAAGGAGTGAGAGGGAGAAGAAGGAGCCAAAGGGAGTCCGGCAGCAAGGGGAAAGGGTTGAGGAAGAGGAACGGAAGTGAGGCAGAGACTGGTGCTCAGGGATTTTTTGCTGGATTTAAGACAGAGGACTTTGTATGCAGAAAGAATTGGTGGCTGGGATAGCAGGCACTGCTCCAGTAGTCAGCCTTCACTTCTGTCGGCATAAGCTTGGCAGACAGTTTACATCCTGCCTGTTTTGCCAGTGCTTAAAGCCAGAGCTCCCTGGACCATGGCCTGACACTGATAAAAAGTTTAAATTGCATGGGTAAAGTCTGAGTAGTGCATACTCCTATTCCACACAGGAAAAATGATGCTTTTGCTGCATAAACTGAAGCGTAAACTTCCTCTGCATTTACTCTGTTCATCATGATTATATTGCTGTCTACCCCCGGATTTCAAAAGAAACATATTCAGGTGGCAGCAAAACCTCTACAACATTCCAATTAGCTGCTAAATATTTTTCAGTGTGTAGTAATCAGCAATCTTATGAGTGCTGCACACTGATTCAGCCCATTGCCCATGGGCATGTCTTAGAAAAAAGTGAGGGTTTTGTGTGAGACTCTGAAAAATTACTCACCTGCCATATACCTAAGGGATGATATCAATGACGAATCGCAGCAAAAGGCACAATTTTATGAAGTTTTAAAAATATGACATAAAAAGGCAAAACAGAATCCTAGAAGTGAAACTGTGTGCTTCCTAATGTAAGAACAGCACTGATGGCACTGGTGTAAAGTAACGGACCAAAAAATTATGAAGGAGTCTCACTAGAACACTAATTTCTCCACTCAGCTTTTGCCAAGATTATTCATTTTTCATCTTAATTTATATACAAGGAATTATTGTAAATTAGAATAATATTTTTCCAGTGAAAGTTACAAAGTTCAGAAGTTTATAACCTTAGCAAAAAGTAAGGACATATTAAGGAAATTATTTAGAAATATTAACTGAAAAAAATATCCCACTAAGATTTTTCTAAAATCATTATTGTTGATTGAAAAAACCATGGTGGTTATATTTTATTGTTACTTCAGATGAGTATTGAAGGAAAGGAAAAACATTTACTAACATGTGTATATTTTAAAAAAATCAACATAAAAACTAAAAGTAAAATTAAATTTTTAATTTGCTCTGTGGAAGATTTCAGCACATTATTCATTAAAGTATTATTTGAACCTGCTTTTCATTAATTCTGGACAGCTAGACCAAATAAATCAGGACCATACCTACATCTAAGCAGACATGATAGCAAAAATTACTTAGTCCTTGTAGGTGTAGAGACAGTTTACTTAGGGAATGTCTTTACTTTAAGCACAACTTACAAGAAAAAGTGGGAGGGATAGAAAACATGAGAAAGAACTGCCTGAATCCCCTGCTTGCTCTCTATTTTAACAAAGCAGATTGTTCAAATATCTTTGATGACAGTAGTACGCATGTGTTTCTCAAGTATAATGTTTCTGTGTACTGGGCAACCTTTGTGTCTTCTGAGGCTAACACTGCTGAGATTGTGCAGCCCATGCTTACTCTCAGCACATCAGAGTCTCGCTTGATTCCCACACAGGTTGTTTACTAAATCCTCAGTCAGATTGTTCAGATTTTCTGCCACTTCATGCCTTTACATCACAGATACAGATGTCTAATATTAAGAAAGAAAAATGGGTTATCAGCTGCTTGTTCTCTTCTTTATCCATCACTTACCCCACAGCCTTCCCCCCATCTTTTTTTGTCATATCCTGACTCATTTATATATATATATATATGAAAGCAAAATGAAAAGGTGCCTGACAAAAAGCTTCTGTTATGCAAAATGACATGTACTCCCTTCACAACAGTGCAATACAAACAGGATTTCTGTTTCACAGTGGGTGGATTGCAGTACTAGAGCAAGATCAAGTGAAAAAAGATACGAAAGATATGGGTAAGAGCTGAAGTACACTAAGATAAAGAAATGCAGTGAGAAAGGGGACAGAGAGGTGGGTGTTAATTTCATAAACCCTGCAGACAAAGGAGCTAGTCGGGAAGCCTGCATGATCCACCTGTAATGATAAGGAAAAAGGATTACATGTCTGCTTCATTATTGTTCACTATTACTCCCTACAATTTTCTTTTTTTCAAAAAGGGGGCAAAGAGACAGACTGACTACATCATTTTCAGAGAAACATTCCACACAAGAATTACAGTAAACCTGAAGCACAAGAGGAAAGTTATACAGATTGTGCAAAACATGAAAATTGAGCTTCATGGCAAATCACTTCAACCAGTTAACACTGGCATTGACCAGTTTGGGATTTTACTATCTAAAATACAGGCAAAAGTAAAAGCCTTAGGCTAAACATTTTGGTTCTTCCCTTGCTTTGGCTATAGAAAAAAGCAGTAGTGCCCTACACAAATTCAGAAAAACCCAGACCATAAGACAACCATTTCTAAACAGCTTTTTACATGTAAGATATGCTTTGGTGTGATTAAATTAATATGCAAATAGAACATCTGACTTAGTAAATCTGGTTTTATTACTTTTGTGTATTACATTTCTCTTTACGATAATGCAACATTTATTACATTAACAAACTTATTCCACATCCTGTGCTTTCTCAGTTCTTGAGCTTAAGTGGAGGTGTAACCCTTTGTACCTAATTGTACTTTTCTTTTTGTTTCTCTTCACTGTATTGTATATTCATTGTTTTTCCTCTAGACGGGAACAAATGTTTCTGCCAAAAGAAGCTCAAAACTTTAATTAAGTTTCTGGATGGTATCTGTGATTGATTTTAAACTAATCCAATTTCTTGTAGAGACTGTGTATCTTTTATAACATCCCAGCATTTGACATCACAACCAGTCAAAATCATCTCACATATGAGGAATGAACAGCCTCAGAAGAACCACTGACAACATGCAGAGACTCAGTGCTTTTCAGAGGGATGTCAGGAGAGGAGGGCTTTGTCTCCTATATAGGAAATCTATTTGTGGATAGTGTCTCTTCTTTCAAAGCCAAAAAGATCTCAATTGCAGGTTTTGCAGACAGATTTTTACAGTCATCTACTTCATATTCAAAACAAATTAAAAAGTTAATGTGATTTTAGGCCCTGCTTTTTATGTTCTGCATCTGCTTCTGGGCAAATGTAAATGGACAGAGTTACAATGTGCTTCAGTTATGCCTATTGTGTCCTTACATCCAAAGGTAAAGTCCACTAACATCTATTATCGTATTTTCTCTATTCACCCTGAAAAAATATCTAGCAAGAATATTTCCATAAACTTTAACAGAAACTAACTCCAGCTTGACAATTACTCACACAAAGGCACATAAGGGCAATAATAATTTAATACTAAGTTTTGAAATAAAATCATAAAATTTCATCCTTGTTTTCATTTCCTCCTTCCTCACTTATGCATCTTTCTCCCAAGCTTTAAAAACCCAAAATTATCATTGAGACATTTTACCAGTGACTATATCAAAGCTACTGTCCTAAAGTTCCAGGGCCATGGGGTTTGAGTTAAAGATTTAAAATATTTTCAAAAGTGTGGTCCACAGCTCAGTGATTTTTCATTACCCACTCTACACTCACAGTATACTTATTTACAAAAATGTCCATCTGATGTTTAAGCTCTAAGTGAAAGAATAAATTAACACAGTGTGAACTATGACAAGTACTAACAATAAGGGAACAATCCATTAAATCAACTGTACCATCTACCCAAGTTACTTTCAAGGGAAAATACTGCTCTTAACATTGATGCCTTCACAACTGGTATCTCCTAAGGATTTACAGCACATATCTGCAAAATATGAGGCAAAAAGTCATACTACTAGAAAGCAGTGAATTAAGAAAGCCTTCCTGTTATGATTCTCAGAATTAAAATAATAAAAAAATAGGACTGGAAAGGACCCAGGGAATAGCCTGTTATTTTCACTGTTTAAAACATAGGGTCAGTTGTATAATTTTTTCATTACAGAGACTCTTCAGCCTTTTAAGTAACCCATTCTATTGCTTTTTTACCTTTATGAATGGAAATAAAAATAAACTGAAAATTCCTAAGTGAATTTTTTGTGCTGCATTTTAAGCCATTATCTTCTTTCTGATCTTTGCAAAAGCCTTGGCATACCTGATTTCTTGTTTTTTCCTCTCTACTCTTTCATTATCTTTGGAATTAAGTAGTCCCAAGCTCTTTAAATTCCTCGCAGAAGTGATTTATTTCATACTCCTAATGTGTCTCATCCAGTTCTTTCAGATCCCTTTTAGTGATCCATATATTCTTCAAAATGTTGTACATCATTATCATGCTGCCCAAAATAAAAAATAAAAAAACACTCTACCATCACAATGCCTTACTAATGGTATATATTTTCTTAAAAAGGGCAAGTGTTTAACATTTCTAACAAGCTCTGTTCACATTTCATCCTAGTATACAGCCTAGTATCTTGTATTACAACCTTGATCATTCGTTGCTGACTTCTTGCTCACCATCATCTGAAAAATCTTTTTTTCATGGTTGTTTTCTAAGCAGCTAATATTATCCTGAATTTCATAGAATCACAAAATATTAAGGGATTGGAATGCACCTTAAAGACCATTTTCTCTCAACCCCCCTGCCATTACGGGGACACTCCCACTGAGCCCTCACCCAACCTGGCCTTGAACACAGACAGGGTTGGGGCATCCGTAACCTTGCTGGACAATTTGTGTTTAACCATCCTCACAGTAAAATATTCCTTCATAATACCTAACCTAAATTTCCCCTTTTTCAGTTTGTGTCTGTTCCTCCTTGTCCTACCACTACAGTTCCCAATGAAAAGTCTCTTTTCAGCTTCCCTGTAGGTGGCTTTAGGCATTGGAAGGCTGCTATGAGGTCTCCACACAACCTTCTCTTCTCCAGGCTGAACAGCCACAACTTTCCCAGCCTATCTTTGTAAGACAGGTGCTCCTGTTAGCGTAGAAACACATAACCACGGGCAGGTTATATGCCAGGTGCTTTTATTGAGGCGCCGGGGGAGAGGGGTACAGACCCAANCCTGCCTGAACAGAATGTGCGCCTTGCCCTCAGGGCCTACTCTAGCTACTACAATAAAAACCATTTTAACCCTATGCTATCACTCCAGTCCTCGTATCAACTTATTGGCCCTCCTCTGGACTTGCTCCCACATGTCCATGTCCTTCCTGTAATGGGGGCACCAGAGATGGATGCAGTGTTCCACGTGGGGTCTCACCAGAGTAAAGTAAAGAGGAAAAATCCCCTCCCTCCCCTGCTGGCCACGCTGCTTGGGATGCAGCCCAGGATTCCATTGGTTTTCTGGGCTGTGAGCACACACTGTCAGCTCGTGTTGAGGCTCTCATCAACCATCACACCCAGGTGTTTCTCTACAGGGTTGCTCTCAATCACTTCTCCACCCACGAAACTTCTCCATCCTGCAGATGCAGGACCTTGCTTGGTTGAACTTTTTTAAGTTTTAACTGGGTTATGTCTCAAGCCTGTTCAGGTCCCTCTGGATGGCATCCCTTCCTGCCAGTTTGTAGACTGCAGTCTATTTTTATCACGTAAGTAAAGTTCTTCATATTTGTCTTATTACATTTTGTCCTATTTGCCATACCACATCTCTGATTTTTCAAGGTAATTTTGAATTTTAAACACTTTCTCCAACGCAATTCTTAATCTAGCTTTGTTTTCTACAGCATATTTATTACATAAATTTTTAGTTTCCCTCATCCAAGTACTTAAAAGTATCAAGAACTACCTCTGCAGACCATTGTATTCTTCTATTAGACAACCTATTCCCACTCCATGTGGGTCATGTATTGTATGTACACAGCAGTTTTATTTTAGAATGAGTGCTGTGAAAGACAGGTTTTGCCCTGTGATTTACTTTATTTCTTGTACACCACCACATATAAATCAACATAGATTCCAAATGTATGATACTGACTGATCTGATTTGGTGCCACTCGTGATCTAATCATATCCTGAAAGGTCACGTGTGGGTTGTCTATATACTGTGCAGATCTCAGGCCATAAGGAGGAACAAGTTGCCATCACCTGTGCCCTCAAGAAAACCCAGTCTAACAAAAGAACAAAGAAATGGCAAGTGCAAACTTCTTTCCCTTGAAACAAGTGAATCCACAGAGCTTTTTTTCCAGTATGTGTCCTCATTCCTTCATCTTTTATTGTAAGAAACTAAGTAACAATAGATTCTGTACTTCTTTTACTTTAAACAGGGGTGCAAGAAATGGGTTGCTGCCAGCACTTCCCTGTAACATTCTAGACTGATTCCCATGAAGTATCATCTACCAGTTTCTGTGAGACTGAACTCAAAATAAGATATCATTCAGTGTAACAATGGCAGACTCTGTTCCTGAGGTATGCAATCTCATATGTGTTCAAAGAAAGGAGATATACACACACAAGGAGAATAAAAGAAAGACAGAGACACTAATGTCCTTGAGCAAATTTTAATGTGTCTGTACTGTTTTGAACTAAACCAATATCCTTATTGTCACAGGCAAAATTCAGCTTGGACAAGTGCAGAGAAAAAACTGCTGTGAGCATTTGAAAGAAAGACTGCTTTATGCTAAGCTGCCTCCTAATCCTCTGCATTAGACAGCAGAAAAGTTAAGTATACACTAGTCACTGACTTCAAATTAAGTGGTAATAAGTGCAGATTTTCATGAGGATTCCACAAGTTAGTAATTACAGTTTTATTGAAATTGGAAATGGTGAAATAAACTCACCATTTATGGTCTCCATTGTCCCATACATGTAATTGATAAGTTAATTTGTCCTCAGCACTCACACAGTTTTAATATTTCTCCATCAATGTCATGAAAATGAATAAAATACAAAATGTATAAAATCGTATTTCCTGCAAAACCACTGTTAGCTACCAGTGAAGTACATATATTTCATCTACCCTTGGTGTGGGCTGACCATATTTTCTTTTTCTTCTTCGCTTTTCCTTTTTTCTTTCTTTCCTTTTCTTTTTTTTCTTTCTTTTCTTTTTCTTTTTCTTTCTTTTTCTTTTTCTTTTTCTTTTTTTTTCTTTTCCTTTACTTTTTCTTTTTCTTTTTTCTTACTTTTTCTTTTTTCTCTCTTTCTTCTTTTTCTTTTTCTTTCCTCAGTGACAGTTTTGAGCCTTGGCATTTTGTGACATTTTCTGCTTCATATTGATAACACTGTCTGCAGAATTAAAAGTACACCCGAAGGAAAAGTTGCATTTGGGCATATCAGCAGAGGCTTACATGGGTTCTTTTTCTAAAAAATATTTGCAGGTAGACCACTTTCCTATGAAAAGGCTAAGCTGATTTTTCATTTTGTTTTTGTCTGAGTTCTGGTTTCTGTCAAGATTCACCACATTTTGCAAAATTTTAGACTCCATGACATTTCTCTGGGATTCAATCAAGCAGTAATAAATCAGAATAAAAGAAAATAATGCTTTGTGGTAGACTATGGTTGCCCCTGTTGAAGGGAGACTCTCACTAAATGGGGGAGAAATAATCCTCATGGAATAATTTCTCTCAATCTCTGTTTTGCACACATCTGGAGGAGTGACCAGTATCTTTGCTTTTTGGCAAGAGTATGTCATCTGAATTTCTGCAAAGGTTTGCAAAGGATTACAAATGTTCCACTACCTACTTTGCAGATTATGGGGCTCATCCATAGCCAGCCAGAGCATTTTTGAGATTTTGGGTATGTGACTTGATTTTAATTGTTATATAGTGTGAAATGCTTTCTCACATGACCTTGAGTAAAGTGAGAAAATTATGTTCTCTTTATGGGAAGGGATGAGTCAGGACCATTTGCACCTGCTACAGCTAATTTTATTCGAAAATATTTTCTCAAAAATTTCTCTAACATCAGTGGTAAAAAGATGAGATATTCATCTGTCTGATCTGCAGGGATATTTACTCTAAGGTCTTGATGCCTGAAAAAGGCCAAACCTGGAAACAGAGACTAGACAGGACCAAGGGAATAAAGGTAGATATCTATTCAAAAGGCCTTCAGAGGGACACCCCCGGCAGGCCAAAGGCTACACCCAAGATGGATGACAAGTCACGAGTTCTTCACACTATTATAGGTTTGGTCCATTGTTGTTGCTCGGGGGTCCCAAGCCCCCGCGTCGGCTCCACGAACTCCGCCCGCGTGGGCTCCGCGGCTGGCAGGCAGACGGTAACTCGGAGCGCGCGGGGGCGCGGGGGCCGCCGGAGGTGTGAGTTCGCAGGGCGGGGGTCGGGAGATTGCAGCTCCAGCGCCGCTCCTGCCGGGACCGAGCGCCGTGGAAACGCGCTCTCTTTGCGTGTCGGTGCCGCGGCCCCTCATGTCGTCGGGAGCTGTAGAAACACGAGCTCTGAGCTTCACTCAGCCGCCGGGGACGCGACACCGCGTGAGCCTCGTTGCTCGCTCTGAGCGGGCTTGGCTCACTTTCGGCAGTATCGCAACCNAAGGGGTCCGGACGACCCCCGGGTGCGTGGGTTTGAACCCGTGATCAGCTCAGGGACTACTTTGCTGCCTAAAGTTCCTCCGCCGACCGGCTGGCTACCGGCGGGCTGTGGAGGGGGGCGGTTTCGGGAGAGACCGGGGTGTCGCGTTGGCAGCGGCCCCCCCCATAGTCCATTTGCATATCAGCATAAATTTGCCAATTAAACTTTAGCTAATGATGTAACTGCCCCTCAGCTTGCCCCCCTTCTCAAGGTGCTGGTTTACACTTTTCGGCCCTAGGACAGTCTGGGTGTCCTTGGAGAGCAAGCCTGGAGAGGCTTTGTTATGTCTATCTTAGCATGAGAGAACAGCATCTAACAGGCTGCAAGGCGGTTCAGAGTTACACACTAGGAATACAGAATTTTGAAAAATATAAGAATTAAAACTTAAGGCATCAGTCTGAATTTTGGAATCTATGCGTATCTGCAGACTAAGTTCAAATTTAAATGCCATAAATAAATAAGTTCTTCATGTAGTATTTCCTTTCTTTCCTAACTGCTTATTGGCATGAAGGTGTTGTGTCTGTATAAGCTCTAGATGGTATTCTTCCTGTGACAAAATGGCTTTTCTGCTGTTCAAGAATGTTGGTGGTACCCTCTATTTCCTTCTATTTCCTACAAAAAAGAGAATTTACTGAAGTAATTTGTTTTGGTTTTGGTTTCAGCTGTTAAAAGATAATAGAAAAATGTTTAAGAAAACCTTGGGAGCTTTAGAATAAAGCAAAGGCACCAAAGGAAAAGAAATGATTTGTCAACATGCACTATGAGACAGAAAATGAACAAATACTATTAGTTTTCCAGACAAGTATTTGGCCTGGGCAGGGATGACATGGGGTGGGAAGATGAGGTGGGGTGTGCTGGAGCAACTTGGTGCACAACAGACATCAAGCCAAGGTCAGCCCACTGCATATTTAAATTGTTCGGGATACCTTACTGAATCTTAATCCAGAAAGACATCTGACAAGAAAAAGCTCAACACAATACCATGTCTCTTCCCTCCAGTGTGTTTCCTCAAGTAAGTGAGCATACTAAGATATAAATGGTAAAGGAGCAAGCTGACAGTCTAGAAACGGGCAGGGCTCACTGACAGAAGAGAAATTGACCTTGCTACCAATATGCTGATGCCTCCTTGCTGCTGCTCCTTTATAGAAGTCACTTAATGAAGGCATAATCATTAAAAGCAGCAGGTTGAAGCTTAAGAAACAGTGGGCTGGTCATGCGTCTTTATATCTACACAGATTCATCAAAAACCTCCCATCTAGGCTCCAGGCAATAGTATAAGCTATAAATATGAGAATCAAATGGCTGAGACACTTGAGGCAACCACGGGTGGGGTTTGAACCTGCCACATGGAGAAACACCCTATAACTGGCCATCATGGTCCTCTCAGCTTCTGCTCAGCTAGGTAAAATTACAAGACTTGAGGGTTAAAAGCTGAATACTGTACTGATCTAACTAGTGAAAATTACAGTAGAATTTTGACCTTTGCATAAACAAAAAATCTCCTTATCTACATGCTCATCTACAGAGCCAGTGTGCCTCTGCTTCTCATAGATGAAGACTGGGAACTTGTCAGCATCATCAAGGTTAAGCACAGCATTACTAATGCATCTATATAAATAATATCATGCATGAATGGCATATCAGGCATATCATGTACATTATTATTTGCTTTTACAGCACTTTTGTTTTAATAATTATGCTGTGAATTTTGTGAAGAAGTCTCAATATTCCCATTTTCTTGGGATTTTAGTGAGCATTCAAGTGTAAATGTTTTCCCCAAAGCATCTGTCTCCTGTCCTTATCATATTTTTTCTCCAGCAAATGCAATATTCTGTCAGCATACATAGCTCCATCTATTTTCGTTACCCTTCTATTTTTCTTCTAGACCTAATTTCTTTATATATAACAAGATCATACCTGTTACAGATAAGAACTTCTTAACCGTGGAACCAACCTTATGCTTGTCTGTTCAGTTTCCCAGTATGCAAGTAGGCCTCAAATTCTGTAAAGATGGTAAAATTTGACACCAAAATCCACCAGTCCTCATCAGAAGCCAGCTCAAAATAAGAACTGACCTGTGACCTATGAGATAACCTATGTGTCAAATCAAAAAAGCATAGCTTTGCTTTATGATAGCTTTCCTCAGAGAGGTTTGGACTATGGATGAATGGGGAGATACAAACTTACACAATGTTTTTAGCCTTTTAATCATCTTAAATTACTAAAAGTAGAACAAGAGCAGCACCAGTCATCAATAAACATTAGAATGGGAGAAAACAATTTTTAAAAAGCAGTAAAATGAAGATAGACAAATAATCCATCAACATACAATTTACAAAAAATATGCAATTTAAGTCAGATAAATGATGTGTAATATTTTTTGAGGTCTCGCTTTGTTCTCAGTATTCAGAAACAAGATAGGAATAGGGCCAATGTAGAAATACCTCCATCTTTTGAAAAATTTTTTAAAAATTTTGCTTCTATTCATCAGGAGTGAACCAAAAAAAGTTCAGTTTGATTTACAATGCCAAGAAAACAGTCTCAGACAAATCAGAATTGTATTGTGTTGTAGAGAAGCAATATCCCTTTTAAAAGGTAGTATTTTGTTCTCCCTACCATCTCCTGCTTCTATGTAAACTCTTAGGGAAATGGAGCACTGCACCAAAATTCATCTATAATTGGCAATTCAAATAAAAATGAAAAATAAAATGGTAAGACAACCAGTGAATAAAGCATTTTGATAAATTTTTTTTAGGTAATGAAGCATACACAAGCATTTTAACATAAAGGCAAAAGAATATAATGGAAAACAAAATTTTAAAATCCTTTTGTTAAAACGATCCTTAATTAATGAGATATTTATCATGGATTTATTTTTTTTTTCAAAATATGTTACTTCTGTTTGCTTAAGGGTATGAAGAATCAGATCAGAGTCCACATGAGCTTAGAATAACACAGTCAGACTTAATGGGCATAATGATATTTATAAGTTCAACCTAAGCTCAACAGAAACAAACCCCTCAGGCACCTGTCAGAGACAGGCGTGATCAGATTCATGCTGTGTTTTGAGCTTTATCTCCTGTGTCCATTTGTCATTAGTGTCCATTTCTGATCTGGTGAAATGATGTTACATTGCAGCATGCAGCCTTTGCTCTCACTGTCCTTTCTCTCAGGGTGATTCACATCTTTTCCTTCACAGGTTTTGATGAAAACATTTTTATCATTTCTGATAACCTGAGGAAATAGGCTCCTTTTGTGATTTTGTGCAACCAGCCTATTCCTTGGTCCTGCGAAACAGCTCCTGCAAAGGGAAGATGACAGCGGTTCAACTTCTCTGGCAGAGACGCCTTGTGCAGAAGCAGCCCTGTGTGTCCAGCGTTCCCTGCAGCTCCTGAGTGCCAGCAGCATGCTAGCAAACCATCCTGGTACCAGCAAACAGATGGTTAGGCCAAACCCCTTATGGTGTTTATTTTGAACTGTGTCTATCACACCCATGGCAATGTGTAATTTTGATCAAAGAGGGCATGCAGGTGAAACAAAACTGAATCTTGGTCGCTGCTCCTTCATAGGATTTTTTTTGACATAGCAGTCCTGTAGCTATTGAACGTGTTAACAAAGTTTTACCTGGAAGGAATTTACAGTTTGAGAGATTTATAACTTTGATCACAAAAGCTAGTCCAGGTGAGAACAGCAGAACAGGAACACATCTTTGTTAATTAAAAACCTGCAAGATAAAAGACAGGACTGACAGATTGTCTGGCAAAATCTTTAGCATCAATTCGTCTTATAGCAACAATTATGAATACATTTTCTGCTCTAAGTTATTTCATTCAGGGGAATGTGAAATATACTCTGCTGGAAAAATCTCAATTTCTGCAAGTCATATCCAAGTATATCTTTAGTACACTAAATGAATTAAACACTTTCAAAGCACTTCACATGTAGTCTGCCCAAATTTCTCTTAACTATTTGACTAATTATTTACGGTAAGGATCCCATTTGCACATATGTTGATCACATAGTTTTCCTTTTCCGTATTTCAGATAGTGTGTATTTCAGATCATGGGTTATTAATTGCTTGTATAAAAAGGAAAGCAGTTCGCAGTGTGGATTTGACCTCCTGTGAGATAAGGACTATCCAGCGGTATTGAGTTCATTGGTTTCAACTTAACACAGCTGGAAGACATGCAGATGTAAAATATGTACTTCTAGAATTATGTTTTACTGGAGCAAAATCAGAAACATTTCCTTTTGAAAATCTACTTAAATCTAATGACAGAAAAGCAATTAGAGCTAAGAAAATAGCGTGAAAGAGTGTTCTAAGGCAGGTATTGGCTTGATCATCATCCATATGTTGGGCTCAGGCTCTTCATTTTGGTTTTACAGTACGGTGGGTTTTTTTGGTGCTTCTTTGCTTTTTACACAAATGTCTGTTTTCATGTTTAAATCTGAACAAAACTCTAGGCATTTGCTACTTCTTTTAGGCCTGTATTTACATTTTAATGAATTACATTGTAAACAGATATTATCAAAGGGTGTACCCGTTTTTCCTTTTTAAATGTCAGACTGGTAGCATCTAGTGAATTAAGTAGGGTTATTGTAAATATGTAAGTAGGAATTTACAATTTTCTGTAAGTATTAATTAAGGACTTACATTATGCTTTCAAAACACTGAATTGTACTTGAATTGCAGCCCCATAATGGTTATTTTCCTAATCCCTATAAGTAATTACAAAGATTTTCCTATAACTAAATGCTTGCAGTGGAAAAATTAATATCTGCGAAATGTAACAACCATTATGGACCAGATCAGAGTCACATTGCTGACAAAAAGAGGCAAGGATTTGACGATTCCACTTGCTTCCAAGTTTACCAAAGCTAGCAGCAGACTTTCACAACCCTTTCCAACTGGGATGGATGGCAGGGAAAGGATTTTGTGGTTGGCACAAAACACCACCCAGCCAGAGAAAACTTGGTAGAAGCAACATTATTTACAATTTAAGGTTATTGCATATTAGTAATTATTAAATTCACCTGAATCTGTAAGTGAACACAAAGTCTCTGATCTATCTTTCTCCTCTGACTTATCAATCATTAATGATCAGCAAGAAAGACATTCTTTCTTATCCAGCATTCTTGTCTAACCCAAAATGCCCTTCCTATCCATAGCAATAAAAGTAATCTGTCCCATGAGTGTTGCCAGCCTCTAATCTCCTTGAGTTCCTTCCAGCTACTAATATTTTCTAGGAAGAGGAATGTGTTCACTGGCACTTTGCAAAATACAGGCATCCAGGCATATATGTTTGACTGTACTATCAGAATAAATTAGTAACTAGAAAATTCATTTCTTGTGATGCCAAATAAACTGATAATATATACTGAAACATTTAAGAACAAGAAAACAATGCAGTTTATAATTAAACAGATATGTTGTCTGTCAATACATATGTCACAGCAGGCATAGAAAAGTCCACAATCCTGAAAAAGGATGAAAAATAAAGACAGGCTGGTTTGTAAGTAAAATTGTATCTGCAGCACATTGATATAGAATCCTAACAAGACAAACATTTTGAAGATTAAGCAGATAAAATTACCCTGCTGAAAAAAGTATATATGTGGATATTATAAAACAAAAACAGAAAAAAGAGAGTATTCTGTCATATACTATTCTTTCTCTCAGATCAGCCATGGAAGTTTGATGACACAATCACGTTTTTTAAAAGCTCCCCTTTAGGTTCCGATCTATAGACTATCTCATTGGTTTTACTTATGGACAAAGGAAAGAACTCTTTTTCCAATTATCTTAAACCTTCAGGGGTTATTCCCAGTACCTGTAGAGGTAATTATTATACCAAATCATATTCTGATTTATAGAGGGTAATTAAAAGCCACTTTTGTTGTGTTCAAGTCAGTAGCCAAGACAACTTTCTCAATGCTTGTTTTCTTTCTCATAGTCTATCACACTATGGCAAAGAATTGACTCTCCTTTTTTTTTTATGCGTTAGTCATTTCTGGAGCCCAGAGATTTTATTCTGTTAAACACAAAAGTAAATTCTTCTACATTTCCCTTCCTTTCTCCCAGCACCTCTTCCTATAATGGCTTTCTTAAACATTCAAATATTACTCTTTTACATGATGAAAACTGCAAAAGCTGGGTAATTTCTTTTGTAGCTTCAGAATTAACATCTGAACAATATCCATCTTTTATAATCTCCAGTATAACCAAATTCTTTTCAAAAATTTTATCTTAGCTAAAAGGTATTTAATTTAGCCCTCAAGAAAATAATATTATTTATTTTTTTTAGAACAAACCAAGAAATTGCAACTGTCATGAGAATCACCATATACCTCCTTGCACCAGTCAGATTGGTGACCACCCAGGGGTACAAACCTTAGTGAATGGACCTGATTATCTGAATGCTTTGTCCCCTCAATCAGCTCACCATCTGCCTTATCCACCTGTTGCATGCTGCTTAAATCTTAGGCTGAAATCTCTTCTGTAAGGACTGTTTTGTGCCGTTAGTGAAGCGCTTGGGGTAATCAAATTCTGACTCTCGTTGAGATCCTTACAGACTTCTATCATTCAGGCAATGAATAGTTATAAGATCAGAAATATAAATCACTCTGTGGTGACTTTACGTAGTCTCAGACATAAACTTAGTGGTTTTGGCCAAGTTTGTTCTCATCAGCTATGAAATAAGCTTAAAACTCTAGCACCTGCAATACTAGAAGACAGGCAATAATTTACATCACACGATTTGTGATGATGACCTAATCTTGAGAAAGGAATAAGTGTTTGAACTAAATAAGTCTCTAGAAAGTGGAGTCTTTTTCTGTCTTAGAATCAAAAGCAACAGTGCATAAATATTCTATAAACTAAAAACATTTTTCATGCTCTCCAATTTAATAGAAACGTATCATCAAAAAATACATCTTGGATTTAAAATTCAAACCTTGACCAATAGCTCAGTAATATCATGTACCATTCAAACCTGAATTGCAGTGACTCTGTAGTCCTGATTCAGTATATTTTATGAATTGTCCATTCAACCATAAAATAAAATGCTGGTGGAAAAACACAGTGGTAATTTTACATTTGATACCATCCTAAAAACCCCATGAAATTGAGTTAATATCTTTGCACTTTAAAAATCAGAATAGAATTTACTTTTTGGCAAATCATCTGAATTTGTATTTCTTAAACTATGTATTATGGAAAGCTCAGGCTGAATGTTCACTGAGAAAGCAGTAAAACAAGGCAGAGAGGTGCCGCCATGAAGACTTTGGACAGTGGGATTTGCCAAATGTGTAAAGGAATCCTATGCCTAACAAAAAACCACAACCAAACAACACAGTAATGGCCTTTATGCACAGACATAGCTTATTGCTTGCTGTGTCTAATGGTACGGTTTCCTTAAAAAAAAGAATTTTCTTTGATATTGAGGAAGGTAGGATAAGCCAATTAACATAATTTTTAGTATTAATTTAGTATGGGGAACAATTTAATTATTAGTAGTTTTCTTGCCTCTTCAACGGATACATTTTTCTATTCCTTTTTTAATATACTACTTTTTGCTTTCTTGGGTCTTCTTCCTCCTAAGCAAATTAAAAACTCAGTGAAAATTTCATTTTACTTTATTTTTCCTGCATGATAGAATCAGTTGACACTTTAATAGATTCAAGTGTTTGTTTTCTAATTCTGGTATGCTATAAAGAATTAGAGCTGACATGGTAAGAGCACCCTTGGGTCTTACTGTGCCCTTCCAAACCTCCTCTGGGGTGCCTCGCAATCCTAACCATGGGTCTGGGACCCATGCCATGTCTTGGTCTCCCCAGTGAGACTCAGAGGCAGGCCATGTCCTTGCTTTCAGTCCTGCCACTGGCCCTGCTCCTGGCTGACTCTGACCTGACTTAACCCCTGGCCATGCCTGCCACACAGGTGTGCCTTATCACATATTAATTATAAAAATGAACTCAAAATCTTCAACTGTGTGCATGTAAATGTAACTTGTGCATCCACTGACACGTACACAGCTCTGTCCTAGTCTATTTTATGTCAGTCCACAAGGTCCAGAGGCTGCTCAGACCCTGTCCACACAGCCATTGCAGGAGTGAACAGCAAGATTCACCAGTAGCTACTCGTTTGCCTAATCATTGTCTTCAAACAAGCTGATCAATGCATAAACAAACTCAGTGCATGTCTACCTTGTTTTTGATGACCCGCACAATTGTTAAAAGGTATGGAAAGACTTCTGTGCCACAGCTGACATACTAACTTACAAGGAGAGAGGGTCCTGAGCAGAAGCATTTACCATACAAGAGTAGAAGTAGAAATAGCCACTTTTAGTTACAGTTGGATGCAGCAGGATTATGAGATGAGAAATGTTACAGGGGAAGGTCACCCAACCTGTTCTCCCAGCTCATATCTTCTTATACTAACTCTTTTTTTTGTCTTCTGTGTACTATTACTGCAGTGTTTTTTACCTAATAAAGATTAATTGCAGATGAGTTTTAATACCTAAAAAAGAAGGAATTCTAAGGCTGAGCAAAAACACTTTATCAGTAAAATGTGATAAATAAATACCCATATTAAAAATGATATTATAAATGCTATAGCTTAAAATAAAACTGAGGAATAAAAAACATCATGCTAACTGCAGCAATGGAAAGTTCAGTGAGCGCTAATTTAACAGCTTAAATAGGAGAATCATTTAGTGCTGAGTTCAGTGCACCTACAGGAAACTTGGTTCATTTTGGTAATTAAACTAAGGCAGGAAGGTAAAACTGGACAGGGAGGAATGTGGAGAGGTACAGTCGGTGACTGCAGGACTCATTTCCACTCCTGTATTTGAATATGTCCTTACACAGAGCATTTCCTTTCAGCATCCACTGGCCTCTG
Organism: Oriolus oriolus; assembly: GCA_013400235.1. Lineage (NCBI taxonomy): Eukaryota > Metazoa > Chordata > Aves > Passeriformes > Corvidae > Oriolus > Oriolus oriolus. Next base: position 59,000 of record VXBT01003355.1, on the reverse strand, counting down.
AAAAAATGGATCCCCTGATTCTGCATCCACCTCCTGTTTCTCTTCTCTGCAGGCAGAAAAAGAAAATGGGTTCCATTTTATCTAGGAATACTCTTCCCCACTTGATATACCTGGGTCCCAGGGTGGGTTAGGAAGTGCCATGCTGTGAAACTGGGGCTTGGCTTTAGGAGAATGAAGGAAATTTTAGCTGTAAATCTATTTTCTGGAAGGGAGACAAAGCAGACAGAGAGGCAGTTGGTGACAGGAGATGGGTTTCTCTGTCTGGCCTGAGATTTGGGAGGATGTGAAAGCTGGACTTCCTGGTATATTTCTGAGTCTGGCTTCACTCCTACCTGAAGTCTCATGGGTTGTACCCACACACTCAGACTCCTGAAAACCAGCAATCACAGCTTCAACTGAAAAAAAGACGTGTTAGATCTTGCCAGTATTTATAGATACTTTGCATAGCATTCAGGAAGATAAAGGTCTGGCATGTGCTACAGAAACGCTTTCATATTTCTTGCTTCAGAAGGAAATTGGCCTTTTTAGACTCTGCATCGTGTTAATATCACAGAATCACAGAATCAGAATTGTTAGTGCTGGAAGGGACCTCTGGAGATCATCCCATCCAACCCCCCTGTGAAGGCAGGGTCACCTAGAACAGGTTACATAGGAATGCATCCAGGTAGGTTTGGAATGCCTGCAGGGAGGGAGACTCCACGACTTCCCTATACAGCCTGTCTCAGTGCTCTGCCATCCTCAAGGTAAAGAAATTCTTCTGCATGTTGAGGTGGAACCTCTTGTGTTTTAGTTTATAACCATTGTTCCTCGTCCTGTCTCTGGATACCACTGTAAAGAGTCTGGCACCATCCTCTTGAGACCCACATTTAAAGTATTTTTATGTAATAATGAGATCCTCTCTGTCTTCTCTTGTCTAGACTGAACAGGCCCAGCTCTCACAGTCTCACCTCATCAGCAAGATGCTCCAGACCCCAAATCATCTTTGTTGCCCTCTCCTTGAGGAGTCCAGGACTGGACACAGAACTCCAGATGCCACCTCACCAGGGCTGAGTAGAGGCGCAGGATCACCTCCCTTGACCTGCAGGTCACACTCCTCCTAATGCCCCTCAAGATACCAATGGGCCTCCTGACCACAAAGGTTTTCCTGGCAAAGGATATTGCAAGCTCATGGTCAGCTTGTAATACACCAAGGCTCCTAGCTCCTTCTCTGCAGAGATGCTCTCCAGCAGGTCAGCTCCAGTCTGTGGTGGGACTTGGGATTATTCTTCCCCGGGTGTGGGATCCTACATTTGCCCTTCTGGAACTCATTAAGTTTCTCTCCTCAACTCTCCAGTTTATCAAGGTCCCACTGAATGGCAGCACCGCCTTCAGGTGCATCAACCACTCCTCCCAGTTTCATGTCATCAGCAAACTTGCTGAGGGTACATTATGGGGATTATGCTGAGACTACATTACATAGATTCGTGTGGGCCAGCTCAAAAGTCCAGACTGACTGAGATATTTGTCCCACTTGGGTATCCCCAGCACAGCTGTACAACCACAGCTTAGCTTTCACTGAGAGACAGCAGATAGAAAGTGATATACACATGAGTTGGTGCTGTTACAGATGCAAGTAAAGGGATTTATCATCTTCTCAGGTGGCATGAATTGGTACAGCTTCAGCCTTCATGCTCTCTGTGGATCCAGCCCTTCAAAATCAGTGTAGGTGCTGAAAGTGTTAATATAGCACTTGGAGCACCCTGTTCCTCTACACAGCAGCAAGAGAAATGAGCCATGGAGATGACCCTATACCTCTCAGCAATGCATTGCTGGTCAACGTGAGGGTTCTCTGCTTCATTGGGGTGGGCAATTAGAAACATTGCATGACACATAAAACCACAACAAAACCAAAGACCAAACAAACAAAAAAACCTACCAAACACACAAATGACACAAAAAACCCCCAAGAACAGCCCCCGAAAACCACATAATTATAGTAAATTGGCATGATGTGTTATGACAGGGATATCTGACTGTTAGGAACTGAACTGAAAGCACATCTTTCTGCCTGGAATGGAAATGATCTATAATGAGTTTCAGTCATCTTTTTCTCAGTGTAGAATTAAACCAGCAATTTAGAGCTGAAAAGAATTACATGTCCTCAGCATTCCCTGAGCTGGAGCAGAAGGAACCAGTACTAATCCCCCAAGTTCAAAAATTTATTCCACTGAAATATGCCAGATTATCCAGATCTTTCCAGCAAACAAAATTGTTACCTAATGGAAAACAAACAAACAAAAAAGAAACCCCACTGTGAGAATGAAAGCAAAACTCAGTAAATATGTTCTATTTTCTTACAAGTTACATGTTACACTTGAATTGATTAAAGTAAAATATAGGTTTTACTTCTAGAGATCTAAAATATTTGAGCAGTTAAAATTTTCATTCAGTTCTTCTTTTATGTCTGTAATTTTGTAAAAAATATATTTAGTTCAAGATTATGTGTGCGTTATTGTATAAATTTGTAATTTATCCCAAGAAGAGCCTATGTAGCAGCAGCCATTTTGTTAAATTATATGCGCTATAGAAACTGTTGCTGTCGCTATTTTAATTTCAGTTTAGACTGAATGAAACTAAGAAAATCCCAAACATGTCGTTCTAAGCAGATGGTTGTCATGGACTGCATATGACAACTAAGAGTTACCATGCAAGTTTATGCCACTTGATGCCCCATAAACAATTCCTGCAAATAAATGCTGATTGAAATAAGCCTTGAGGAGCACTTCAGCAAAATAATTCATTTTTATTATTTCCCTGGTTCTCAAGATGTTTTTTAACATTTCTAGATACATGACAAACAGCCTGCCAAAGACTGTGCTCCCATCTTTTCACCAAGAGTGAAAAACAAGCAGCCTCCCTCCACAGCAGGACTGCTGAAAGCATTCCTTCGGGCCTGACAATAGAAATTATAGGGCTGAAAATAAAATTATAAAGAAATTCAAGAAGCACTAAATGGCTTTCTGAAATTTAACATAAGGCATTGTCACTTTGCTTCGCCTTTCACTTTCAGAATAGTAGGAATAATTGCAGAAACAGCTCTGTTAAGGTAACAGAGGTCACATACATGGCCACACATGGAGACAGTCTGTGTCGTCCAAATAGATGCACTAACTTGCAGGGGATTTAAGTAATTGTTTCACTCATAAGGAGGCAAGTGAATTTAGGCAAAAAGCTATGCAGAATTCATACACTGTTTATTAACACTTTGTCCAAATTCTTAACTATATAAAATGTTGTTTTGAATATAAAATATTCTGTCATTGTCTCAGCTGCTACAATGTCCATGTTTTATCTCTCAGCTCCTCAAATGAATCATTTGCTCTCACTGTCTAGTTTTTTTAAACTGCTGGTGAAAAATCACAGGACCTCTTACAGTTTATAACTAGCATGTACCCCAGTGCTCTGGGCACGGAACTACATAATAAAAAGGCATGCATCACACAGTGAATCAGGGAACTATTGTAACTGCCAAAAACTGCTAAGCAAAAACTGAGTCATCCACTCATTGAAGGGTCCAATTAGTAGTAGTCACTATGTGATACCCGTGAAAGAATAATATGGCATATTTTTAATTCTGAACAAATTATCTATTCCTGATGTAAGGAAATAAAACACTTTGTATATGTTTGCATTGAGAGACTAATTGAATTTTTTAAATGACTTATAAAAAATTATATGATGGGGTTTTTTTTAACTTTGTGCTTTGTAGAGATCACTGTAAAAATTATTTCTCTTGGAAGGATCTCATGTAAAATTGCTCTCCTTACATTTTTTATATTATTGTCCAACATCTTAATTGGCAGCTGATTCACCTGATTCATTCACACCTCTTGATTTTTCTCAACATGTATTTTTCTGCTGGAGGGGGCTTTGGGGGGCTGGTATTTGGCAATTTCTTCCCCTAAAGAATAAAATCTACTAAAACACAACATAGGTGTGGCTACATTGATATGCAGGACTAGTTTTCTAGGTGACATAAAACTTTTCGAGCCACACCTTTCTCATACAGACTGTGTCCCCTTCCCAGGGAGGTTTTCCAATGCACAGACCTGCCCCAGCTGCCCACCAGTTGTCCTGCCCCAGCTGGGGGTGGTGAAACTATTTCCACAACCTCCAGGAGCCCCTAGGATCCACAGTGCCCAGAGTGCCTTGAAGCAGATCTTGCAAATGATCTCTGGGGCAAAGGCATGTGTTGAGAACTTTGCTGTTTTGATACCCGTGGTCATGAGTTGTCTGCTGAGCGGCGAACCCATGTTCGCCTTAGCCTTTCTTTTGGGAGGAAGCCTCTCTTCTTCTCCTTCACAAAACTCTGTGGTTTCTAGTCTGGCTGATGACTGGATTGGCCCATGCCTCCATAGAAAGCATCCTTACATATAACCCAGCTCTGTTCTGGTCCCTTGTCCCTGAGGCCAATTTCCCAGGGGATCCTATTGCCTAACTCCTTGAAGAGCTGAAATTTGTTTTCACAAAAGTCAGGGTCCTGCCTTTACTCTTCATTGGACCTATGTCACTCAAGGTAGCAAATTCCATCAGCACATGATTATTGCAACCCAGGGTGCCTCCAATCTTAATGTCGCCAATTAGCTCACTTGCAGAGGTGCCCATCAAGTCCAGTATGTCATTCTCTTTGGTAGGGCTCTTACCCGGCTTAAAAAAGTTATCCTCAATGCATTCCAGCAGTCTCCCAGATTGACTACAGCTTGTCGTGCTACTTTTCCAACATATGTGGGGGTGCTTTGTAGCTGGAGCCAGAAGGCCTTGTCAGTAGACTGTAGGGACACCAGCCACAACATTCCCTTTGTTGCCCTGGCGTCTAATTCTTACCCATAACCTTTTGACCTGCTCAGGGAACAGCCTCTTCAGAGACAACTCTCCACAATCCCTCCAACTCTTGACGTAGAGAGTGACTCCTCCACCCTTTCTTCCTCTCATGTCCCTCTGAAACAGCCTTAAGCCATCAATAGCCACTTTCCACTTATGGGAATCTTACCACTAAATTTTGGTAGTGGCAACTATGTCATAGCTGTTCAGCGGCACGATGGCTTCCACTTCCTCCTGTTTGTTGCCCCTGTTACATGCAATGAATGAAAGAAGTTAAATGCTTCTCTTAATCCTTTCTTCAACCTCCTCTGTCATCCAGTTTGTTTCTTAGACTGGTTCATGGTGTGAGCAGGGAATGAATCTGTGTAATGTCAAAAGATACAAGGCAGAACTTCTCATGATCAGTAGCCCTCAGAGTGCTGGGATGATTGAATAAAGTGTTTAAACAGAATTAATGCAAGTGCTAGAGTGCTTGCAAGTGCAAGACCCTGTAGTGTTTAGTCAAGTATAGTTCAGAAATGTATCCACTACATTCTGCTCTGCTCAGCTGTGTACTTTTCACCTAATGCAATCCTTCTGTTCCAGTACCTGTGCTCATCTTGTGCAGACACACAATGAACTCAAGTAGCAAAATTATAGAGAAATAAATGGTGAAACATATACTGCAGAAGGACAAAAATGCTAGGAAACTCAGAGCAAATCCTCTTTATTTTTGTGCCTTTGTTTTGGTTTTAAGTATTTTATACCTGGTAAAAGCAATAATCTAAGTGTGAAGGATCTCTCTATTTTTCTTATGGAGTATTTCCTAAAAGTAATTGTATTTGTCTGGTTGTTTTGCATATGGCATAGTTTCCTGGACTGCCTTGAGCTCTTTTAATAGATGGATAATCTTGTGAATACCAGGTCCAAAGGGTATTAACATTTTTATTTGTATTGATTCTCTCCTGTTTTACTGAAGGCATCAAGTTCATAACAAGGATGATGAAAGTATTGCCCAACCATAAGTTACTATTAGAAAACCCACCACTTCTCTTCATAGTATCTGGAATAAACCTGTTCTCCATAAGCCCTGGATCTTTTGAAAAAAGCCAGGGACACTGAGCACCTTTATTGAGAGAACAGGATTGAGAACAGGATTTCAGTATGTGCAGTGGTTCACAAATGGCCTTTAAAATTCTGCTGTTGTCTTTGCCGCAAGGCATCTAACATACAAGAAGAATGTCTCAATTCTGGATCTCAGGCAGACTTTACATAGACAAAGTGCAACTACAGTTTTTCTGCCCTATTTCCTGTCAAATTCTATCATAAATCATTAGTAGCAATAAACTGATGTTCATCAGTCCTTGTTTCCTCTGAAGGTAAAAGTGTTCACCACAGCTGTGTGGAGCTGTGTGCAGAATGTACTGAAAAATGTAAGGAATGGAATAGGTAGTACCAAAGTCCTGGTGCTGGCTGTAGCCAGGAGTGGTATGGCCAGGACCCAGAGCTTGTTCTATATCACCTCATGCCATTGCTGGGTTTGGGGAAAGGGAGTCCCTTCCAGGTCAGGTAGCCTGGCAGGGTCGGGTGTTGTCAGGGATTCTGCACGGTGTAGAGGACTCTTATGTGAATTGTTCACCTCTTGTACACTTTTGTTCTTAATATTGTTACTGTTACTGTTAATTTTCTTATCTCACTGCCATTTCCAATAAATTATTCTTATCACAGCCTGTAATACCTTTTGTCCCTCCAGTTATCCTCTCCAGCTCGCCACCAGAGGGGAGGGGACAAGGAATGAGCAAGCAGTACATGGTTTGGGATGTTTCAGTGTGAACACTGAATGGGGAGTACCATTCCTAAGCCATGATGGTGAACCATGTGCGTAGAATACAGATTAGCAAAATGGACCATTTTCTCATGTGCACTACACAGTCCACCAACGGATTTACCCAAGCTGTCANACAGTTTTTCTGCCCTATTTCCTGTCAAATTCTATCATAAATCATTAGTAGCAATAAACTGATGTTCATCAGTCCTTGTTTCCTCTGAAGGTAAAAGTGTTCACCACAGCTGTGTGGAGCTGTGTGCAGAATGTACTGAAAAATGTAAGGAATGGAATAGGTAGTACCAAAGTCCTGGTGCTGGCTGTAGCCAGGAGTGGTATGGCCAGGACCCAGAGCTTGTTCTATATCACCTCATGCCATTGCTGGGTTTGGGGAAAGGGAGTCCCTTCCAGGTCAGGTAGCCTGGCAGGGTCGGGTGTTGTCAGGGATTCTGCACGGTGTAGAGGACTCTTATGTGAATTGTTCACCTCTTGTACACTTTTGTTCTTAATATTGTTACTGTTACTGTTAATTTTCTTATCTCACTGCCATTTCCAATAAATTATTCTTATCACAGCCTGTAATACCTTTTGTCCCTCCAGTTATCCTCTCCAGCTCGCCACCAGAGGGGAGGGGACAAGGAATGAGCAAGCAGTACATGGTTTGGGATGTTTCAGTGTGAACACTGAATGGGGAGTACCATTCCTAAGCCATGATGGTGAACCATGTGCGTAGAATACAGATTAGCAAAATGGACCATTTTCTCATGTGCACTACACAGTCCACCAACGGATTTACCCAAGCTGTCAATATGGTTACAATATTTATTGTGCAACTATGTTCAAAAGCCTGTCATTTAAAAACCTAGAAGTAGGCAAGCTACTAGAAAGTGAGACTATCAGAGTAGGAGCTAACTTTCTGAACTGAGCAGAGTGCACACAGCATATGACTTAAAGAAAGTTTCTGACATGGGTGCAGAAAATGAATGTTATATTTTCTGGGGTTTTTTTTTCAGTCATTTAAAGCACCCATGTGGCTGAAGAAGACCATAATTTACACAGGCTTTTAAAATGGCAGGCCATGAAGTTTTTTCTCCAGAAAAATGTCTGTATGTATGTACTGTGCAAAGCCTTTCCTTTTTTCTGAAGTTCTCGAAGCCTTAAGAATAAAAGACACTGTCATATGTGTCCACATATTTGTTGAAAGAACTTCATAAGGACCATTATAATGCCATAACTAGGTATAAATATCTTAGGTATAATAAAGAGATTGATGCTTTGGTTCCTCTTAGATCAGAAGCTCTAAACTGTGCTCTTAATAATTAGAAGGTGAAGTGAATAATGACCTGGGTTTGGTGACCCACAGTAGATTCAGAGGAATACAAATTATCTAAAGTGCTAATGGTTTTTTAGAGCTTTTTAAGGCTCTTGCAACTTTTTGCTTTTTCATAGCTGAGATGAAAATCCAAAGAAGATAAAATATTCCCAGTGGCATTTTGTTATTTTCCTTAACCTTCTCAATATATCATTTGTATACAAAGTAGAGAAGACTAAAGGGTTTGTGTCTAAGCAAAAAGACATTTCTGAGGAATAGGTCTTACTAGTAAAACACTCTGTCTAAGAAGTTTCTGGAGCTGAAAAAAAGAAAGGAAAAACAACTGCAGTACCTCATATTCTGTCATTTTCCTTTTTCCATCCCATACAGTAGTGAAGATTTGTCAAGTCAATTATCTTCACAGATGGAGAGATCATTCCTGTGTCATCCATGCTCATGATGTCCTTTCTCATGTGCATATTTATGCTTTCTTTCAAACTTCCAGGCACAATGTTTCATATTTCTCTTTTTTGATCTCTGTTACCCAAATTGCAGCATCCTCCAAAATGCTTGTAAATTTAAAAAAAATAGAGATGCTCTAGCAAAATGTTGGTATTTGTTACCTTTCTTCCTTGGGCTACTTGTCCCACTGCCTTCTGTATCCCCTGTAGCTCTAACTTATCTACTGGAATAGCAAATGGCATTTGGAAGTGTCAGCAATGTCAGTGTTTATACCAGCATGTGTGTGTGCAAATTGCATATACACATTGCATAATTATCCATCAAGTTCATGAGTTCTGTGTTTTCAATTTTGACACTTTCTTCTGCAGCCTTGAGTCTTTCTAGGTAACTTCCTTGCACATTCTTTAAGGCTACAAAGCAAGAACAGCTTTGCACTTAGATACCATTCAGAACACAACACTGATACTGACATTGATATTTCAATGCTGTTGGCATGACCAGTGTGTACAAACATCAAATAATCACCTGAATATAAGCATTTTATAGCCGTAATGGATGTTATGCACATAAAGCCCTGTATAAAGATCCACAGGTCGGAGCACAGTTGAGTACTAAAACTTAATTTTCACTAAGTCCTGTAAAACCAGCAGAACTATTTCAATTATTTTTGTTTTTTCTTATTTTTCAACTTAGTACTATCAATGCTAAACTTTCAGTTTCTTAGAATATGCACTAGTTCTCCAGGATCCTGTATACTATCCTATTTCCCCCCGATCTCAGAGGCTCTGATGCGTTTTAGGTATAGTAGCTGCAAATGAGGTTTTGCAAGGAACCAGAAGTCAGAGTGCAAAGATAATTTAGCAAATATTTCTCCTATGATCCTAGGTAATGACAGCTCAGGCAGAATGAAGATGCAGCTTAGGTGATGGTTTTATCAACTGCCTGATGGATTAGGAGATTTTTCAGGCAGGTACTACAGGGGGCTGTGAGAAGTCTCTTGAGATCTCAGCTCCTCCCATTGTGAGGGCTGTTGAATCACTTTGTGATTCTTCCATACCACAGTGCAACCAGTGAAAAATCCCTCACAAAGGCAGCACACATTTTTTTATTGCTTTTACTTTGTCTAAAGGTATATTAGTTTTATTTTTCTGAAAACCACTCTTGTCTTATCTGACTCAAGCTCTTTCTTCCAAACAAGACCACTTTCTACATTAAGTTTCTCAGAAAGCACATGAAGGCGTTTGATTTCATCTTTAACAAAGAGAACTCTGAATAGATTTCAACACAGTCTGACTGGTAAGTAAGACTGTCAAAATGTAGTCACAGACTTATTGCACTATTACATTTTTAGAAGATGTCTACATGCCATAATACGTATGGTTGGCTGGGCAAGAATCTGATATCCTTGGAGAATGGTTCTAAACACATGTGAAGAAAAATTTTAGAAACTAAGAACATAGAGAGACAGTGTCCACTAGCGAAAAGTAGTGTAGGTGGATAGATACTAATCCTTCCCTTCATTTAAATTAAGAGGAACGTAATTAATGGTTATTTCATGCCCTTAATTACTAAAAATCTGGTTTAGGAACAGTGAAAATTATGGAGTAGATTCATACAGTTTACTTTTACACCAAAAATGGCATGATGTCCTGTCTCTGATGAATATGAGAAAGACAGGAAAACCAAAATATTGGCAATGTTGATAATACTTTTAATGCTATTTTATTTTTGGAAGAATGGATAGTGCCAGTGACCTGAGCATGCTGGTTCTTATACTGAAAGAGTACGTATTGATGATCCTACTGTAGACTTGGAGATCAATACCTTCCAGTCACTGACCAGTTAAAGTTCCTTGGTACTGTAGTGAATGAGATGCAGAAGAGGATAGTGTCTGCTATTCTGAACATAAAAATCTATATTAACAATCTGCAGTACAGATTATCTGCAATACAGAATCCATGTAACAACTGCCTAATAGAATATTGAAGGTTTTATCCTCTTGTGCCATAAGGTCTAAACCAGGTGGTGAAGGATCAAAAGAGACAGCTTGCTTGTTCTCTCCCTTGCAGAATAATATTTTAGCTTGTCATTTATGGAAGAGTTTTCAAGTCTATACATATATTAAAGAAAACACAACCAAGTAATTTTTAATATATATTTTCACTGATTCTACCTGTTAGGAAAGATTTTTTTGGAAGCACTAATTTGGCTTTTACTCTTAGATGCCAGAGTTTAAGTTTAATCACTTCATAGATTAAGTCTTAGATCATGAGATGATCTGCAATCCATGTAACATCATGGCATTAACTAGGGCTGCTTGCTACATGAAAATACTAGGATTTGCTCAGGTAAATTCTTTATGTAATGTTCAGCTAGAAGGCAGTGCTAAAAGCAATTCTGTTACTACATCTTATTTTGAAAAGTCTGAAAACAAAATATTATCAAAGCTGAGGCAGTACAATTAAATATAAGTAGGAGTTGCTCTGTGCATGTTTTAAAGTCACGATGGACAAAGCTCACGCCTGATTTTCAATCTGCTCCACTTTCCTTGTGTACCCATACTAACTTAATCAGTGATCAGGATGTGTAAACAGTGAATAATCGGGCCCTTTAAATCTAATGTCCCCAGCTGAATACTGATGACAGAAGGGGAAATAGGAGACTCACATCACAGACAGACTTGGATCCAGCTTTCTTTGGCAAATTTACACCAGAGATAAATAACTTGCCTGCTGCAATTAAAAAAACATAAATATCAAAATGTGCAAATGACAGTGAAAATTTTTGTACACACAGAGGATAGAAAATTATTATTTATGTAGTTAGTAAATTAATCACAGACACTACATAGCCTGTATGAGTTCATCTCTGATCTGTTTATCAAAAAAGTAGAAATACAAATATCTATAAAGAAGAGAATATAGAGAGAAAAAATGATGGGCTGAAAAAGCAGCCCTCTGGTGTATGAAATGATCCTACATGCTGAAGAATTTTTAAACCTTCTTTCCTTCACTGTAAAACATATTGCCAAACTTTGGAATTGACTGCGCATGGAAGTGGTGGAGTCACCATCCCCAGAGCTGTAGAGGAAAAAATTGTATGTGGTATGTCTAGTTGACAAGGTGGTGATTTGTCAAGGTTCAGACTCAATGATCTTCGAGCTCTACTCCAGCCTAAATGATTCTGTGATTCTCTGCTTATATTTGGCAGGAAACCGGGAGATCATAATTTGTAATCATAATAGAATTTACAAGTTCATTTCTTGAAATGATTCTTCACTACGCAAAGTAGTAAAATTTTGACTAACCAAGAGACGGAAAGTCTTTCCCCATAATAAAATAATAATCCAGAGACTGATTCCATCATTTGATGGAATGACCAACTGGAAGACCATAGAATTGATTCCAGGGCATTTCAGGTCATTAGGGAATGCAGCAGGTCTCCAGTCCAACACACTGCTCGTTGACCTGGTTGCTGAGTGTTTTACCCCATTGGAGCTGGAAACCCTTCAAGGAGGGATTGGACCCACTGTCCCACCATTATCACTGGGGGAAATCTTCCCCTTGTTTTCAGCCCCTCTGCCCCTGCTCATCTTTGTGCTGAATAGAATACAAGACCTTCTCCCCAGAGCCTTCCCCAGTCCCATAGGCACCTCTGTCAGGGCTCTGCCTGCCTAGGACAGCCTAGGACATGACTGTGCAGTGCTCCTGCCCCAAGTGACTGGGGGTTCCCTCAGCTCCTTTCACTTGCCAGTCCTGGTCCCAGGGAAAGGCAAATCTTATTCTTACACATATTGACCAAGTGCAAGGGTTCAATATTTTTTCTGACTGGTTGAATTAATTGTGAATGGTGCCCCAAATATTTAGCAATTTTTCATGGTCTGTAATGCATGAAAAAAACTGAAATGAATTATTTGCACATCAATTTCAAAAAAGTTTAATTCTCATAAATAAAGGATGTTTGGCATTCTGCCCTGTCAGCTAGCAAGCATGACTGCCTTTCCCAAAAGGGCAACTTCTGATACAACACAGACAAAGTCTGGCAGTGTGATATTATTCCAAGGAGAGACACACCTGGAAGATGGCATTGTGCTGACAGGTGTGCATGAACATATGGTTATTCTATTCATTTAAGGAGCTGACTGCTCTGGAGAGGGCTGAAAGCATTCAGATAATTTTCCAGGTTCTCTCTGTGAACTCTTCTACCTGCTGAACATGCTCCCAGCACATGCAGTATCACTTTCTCTGCTTCTCAGGAGTTGTACAGAAATCCAGAGAAAAAATGAAAGTAGAGGTGGAAAGATACGGGATACAGGAGGTGTGGGGGAGGAAGCTGCTCTTTTTCTTTTCTTTTCTTTTCTTTTCTT
>VXBT01003355.1:3231-45202 GCA_013400235.1 Oriolus oriolus | reverse complement strand
CCTCTCCTCTCCGACCCTCTCCTCTCCTCTCCTCTCCGACCCTCTCCGACCCTCTCCTCTCCGACCCTCTCCGACCCTCTCCTCGGATCTCTCCTCTTTTGGATCCAGATGAGGTCGTGAACAATGATAGCCATTTACTGTGGGTGAGTAATATAACAAGAAGCCTGATACATTCAATTAAGAGTCAAGTAGTGAATATACCTTTTCTATCAGAAATAAAATGTTACAAAAATAGCTAAACAACTTACATGGCACATGAGGAAAACAGTTCATTGTTCTGGAAAAAAATATTGTTTTATTATATTGTAGTCTGAGACGCAGAAGGACCTCAGGAAATCCCCTCTCAAGATTAAGGCATGGAGAATTTGGCTGTAGCTTAGGCTACAAGTTTACAAGGAAACTTGAGGGAAATTTAGTGCAGATTCTTCATTCCATGGGCAAATATCCAACTAACATGTGACATCTTTCCACTGATAAACTTCACAACATTTTTCCTTTTACCACATTTTCAATCAGGGATGCATTTTATCAGCTTAATTTTGGGTGAAAATAAGGTATTGAGAGGTTTGAGAGGAAAAGGGACACAATAAAATGTAGATACAAACAGTGTTTCTAAGTGGGGAGGGGCAGTATTTAAATAATGAGTCCCTAACACCTTCTGAAAGCTGTGCCCATTGAATACTGTGTCCATCTGGAAACACAAGGTTTTATTAAATTAGTTTACAGAATCAGGTAAAAGGAGAAACATAAAAAGAGGCAAATATAAATTTTGAAATAAATATTTCTGAAATCTGTCATGCTTCAGGAATAAAATGATGAAATAAGTTAAATCTAGGGAGAGTGAATCACAAAACTATTTTATGCTCAAAACATACAGGACAATACTTTTTCAAAAATTCCAATTTGCAATTTCTGAAAATTAGCAGCTGAGAACAAAAACGACAACCAGCACAAGTATAAAAAACTTTTCTCTTTTTGTTCTTTACCACTTGCTTTTAGAGAAAATAAGGGGAACTAAAATACAGTGAAGTATTAGCTGTAGAAAAATGAGTTTTCTTCATCAGGGGAAAATTGATATCAGGTTTGAAACAGTGAAAATAATATCATGAGAGTTGAATGAGAAATAGAAAGGTAACCAGGTGGTAAACCACGAAATTGTGATTTTATTAGTTGTGAATTTGATCCACAGATAGTTTAAATAAATAATCTTTGAAATCAAATTCATGTTTCTCAATTCAAAAGCACATAGAAACATTCTTACTTGTTTTATTTATTCTACTCAACACGCAATCAGATCATGCATCATATTTAAGAAGAAGTTCTTCACAGAAAGGATGACTAGGTATCGGCTCCCCAAGGAGGTGGTGGAGTCACTGTCCCTGGCGGTGTTTAAGGAAGTACTGGATGTGGCACTGAGTGCCCCAGTCTTATTGATGTGATGGTGTTCAGTCATAATCTGGACTTTAGGTCTTTCCCAACCTAACTGATTCTGTGATTCTGTGAGATGTTACTCAGTTCTCATCTAAGATACATCCCAAGCTAGAACAACAATCACAACAATATTTTCAGAATTGGAGACTAAAAAACAGGAAAAAGCAATTTTGCAGAGAATGAGGTGAATCATGGCTGAAGGAGTATTGGTTCCTACTTTACAGGCTTCATTTACCAGGGTTTCATAAATCTCATACTAATAAGGTGCACATTCAGGTTAAGGTAACTGAAATATTTAGAAATTATGGTGAAAGCCAGGAAACCAAAAAAAGAAGTTTCAATAAACCTGGCAGTTCATGACTTTAGATTTGAGATGGGGCAGAGCACTGTGAAATTCTACTGTACAAATTTTGTGTTCCAAGTTGCAAAAATTTATTACACTACTAAATGTCATAAATTTGTCCATATAACATTAACTAAGTACAGCTACTTTCAAGAAAAAAAAACCAATGGTTTTGAGACTAACAGCTACTGTGCACTGTAGATCAATATTTGGTGATGGCCAGCGAGTCTAATGAGAAACATGTCAGATGGTAGTTAACTTTAAATGTGATTTCTGGCATTGTCAAGGTACAGGGCTACTTCTGTGGCAATGGGCTTCCCTCACTCTTCCATTCATATCCACCTCTCTATACCTTTCTAAGCTACAGTTTCCTAGCCTCATTTCCTCAGTCCACCTTTCACGTATGTGTATCTACTTGCTTTTTACATGTTCATCTGTGAAGAACACTAGGAAAAAAATAAATGTGATAGAGGTAAAAAATTCATTGCCATTGATCTATAACAGACACCTGCTATGAATAGTGTTTGATTTACTTGAGTCTTGGACTGGTCTCCTTTGTGAATACTGTAAGCAATTATTTTTAGTCCAAAAATTGACGAAGTGCAGCTGCAACTCTTGCTTGTAAATACAATTGATCATCCACTTCCATCCATTATAAGAAAGTGAAGATTAATAAATTCAGAAATTATAAAAAAAAACCCTACTTTCACACCATACACAGTTCTGATTCAAACTTTTCTGTAACAGAATGGCTTTGAGGTAAAAAACTCCAAATAAGGATTTATATGTCCAATAAGATAAGTAACCAGAACAGAAGTTAATGAAGGAAAAAGTCTCTCTGCTTTCTGCTAATAAATCTGGAACTGCCCACTGACAGAGACAAGATATCAGACAAATAAATCCTGAATTATATGGTATGGCTCATTACTTAAATCTCTTACTATTCTCAGAACTGCCATAAAGGGACAAGTACTCTGTCGGCAAGTTGTCATCTCTATAATTGCTGGACTGTGTGTATTTCTTGTAATATGCTAGCAGGATCTGGAATGCCACGACGCTTGTAGACTTGAGTGATTCTTAATGACAACATTTAGAAACCAGAAATGGTGTTAAAAGTGTTAGAACAATAAAGACCTTCTAAATGCATTGTAGAGGCCAGAAAATATGCTGCCTGAGATAACAAAACCAACTTGTTGCCATCATGCTACAACCTGCCCTGTTTGACTCTTTTTAGAAATGCTGATAACTTGATTGCAAGCCTGGAAGCAGATGAAGCTGATACTTGTTGTATCAGACTTTTCCACCTGTGCACAGAATGTCACACTCTGAGGCATTTAGCTGTGATATGCGAAGCTCATTACCCACTTCTGCTATCCAGAGTAGGTATTGGACCCAATTTTCCCAATCCTTTGCACAATTTCACAACCACATATGCAGAATTTTTCACACATGCAATATTCCTGTTTTTCTGTTCTCTGGTTTACCGAATGGCTAATTTTATTTTCCAGTTCGACAGGTGATATTAAGCAAAGATAATCCAAAGACTGTTTCAAGATCAAGTGGACTCCTGAATTTGAACCCTAAACTCTTGTACTTCATTAGGCCCCAAGGTATGATCAAGGGAGGAGAATTTTGTTTCCTCATTTTAAAATTTCTTATAATTCATAAAGTTCTCCTCATGCTACATATTTCAATCTTATCTTCCACCAGATTGGTCTTTTAATTTATATAAAACCAAGGCATTTTTTACCTTGATGCTTATTATGCAATATTTTTAAGGAGGAGGCTGCTGCTTTGTTTCTTTTTCCTTCGCTATTTTTAAATGTTTGGTTTTTTGGTCTCCAAATGACAAGACAACTTCAGCATGAATTTTAAAGATGTTAGAAACAATCAAATTTTAGTGTTAATTTATTTAATGCAAAGTCTGACTTTGCGTCGTAGAATAGCAGTGTCAGTTTCTGCTTTCTCTAGCAGTCCAATGAAAAAGTAATTCATAGAAATCACTTACTGTTTAAAACTTTTGAATAAAACATGCTAACCTTGTCATACTAAGTGACAGATAGAAATGTCCCCATTGTTTGCCTTGGACAAATAATCCATGTACTTTATGTATAATTCATCTGATCTTTAAGAATGTTTAACAATATTGAATTTAGATAAATTTCAATACTATGGTGCATCAAACCCCTTTATCAATTTACATCTGCACCTCATCAGTTTAAGTCTGTGTCTATAGCACTCCAGCACCATGTTAACCCTCACAGGTTTGGAGGTTGTTTTTATTTTATAGCAGAGAGACACTGACATGACCCAAATTGTACCACTCCTTATCCTCCTTGTGGCCTTCTTGTTACCATTCTGAATTTGAGAACCCACAACAAACCAAGTGTGTACATCCATCACAGCTGCAGGGAAACCTGTCTAGTAGTACTTTGTCTCAGAGCCCTCAGATTCTGAAAAGGGATTGAAATACCAGTATAGATAAGATTTAAATCCCCCGGACAAAATAAGATTCCAGTCCCTTCCTAAAACTTCCTGCACATCAAACTTGAACAAATCTGGAAACAAATTCTCTTCAGTTGCAGGGAGAGGGAGAGATGTTCCATAGTAAAATTCACATATGCACACAGACATACATGCACACTGATGCATGCCGAGTCCTGCTGGAACTTCTCAGCTTCAGAGAGGAAAACATGTAGCTTTTAAGGCATCATTTTTGTGAAAAGTACGAGCCGTGTACTCTCCATTTTGCATCAACGCAGAGCCAAAACTTAGAGGCCTCTGATATTGCAGGATCAGAACATAAGAGTTGTGCATGGACATTTGTAAAAGAGAGTGATTTTTTTTTCCCTTGAGACACCCAGTCGCTCTTAAGTAAAGAAGTTGAAGGTTTTATGTACCAAAAGCAGTTAATCACAAATAAGTTCTATTTCTTCAAGTGCTTAACAAGATTGCATGATGAATATAGCAATCCATAGACATGCACAGGCATGAAGAGAGGCTGGCAAGTGGGACAGAATCTCTGTTGGGGTAAACAATCCTTTCTCTAAAATTATTTTTCCCCAAATAGCTTTTGAACTTGACAAAATCTTGCAACCTCACTATGTTTCTATTTCCCTGATGCCAAAACCAAAGAAACAAAAGAATGCAAATCTGCAAAGAAGCACTGCCCAGTGTCTTCAGAGATTTTTACTGCTGTCTCCTGGATGGAGAAAATATAGTCTAAATGAACACATGGAAAGTGTTGTACCTCCAGGTATGAGCCTTTTAGACAACAGGGACCTGGCATATGAATTAAGTTTACCACCAAACATATCAAAGTAGCATAAATTATGTTGTATTTTACTAGAGTGCATTATGCTTTTATGTAAAAGAAAGAAGGAAACAAAAAAAGATAAAGCTTCGTTGTTTTGGGGATTTATTTTCCCCACTTACACACAAAAAGATTATGGGCTCCTTTCTGTGAAGCTTCACTTAGGCTTGACACTAATTTCATCTAGAAGTAGCTCTGCACCAGAAAATCTCAATAGTTCTTGAAGTCTCCCAGAGTCAATAGCCCACTTTCTGAAACACTTTTTCTCCCTTTTATTATTACATATATGCCAGTACTGGCAGATGAGAAGAAATTGAAGGTTACAAGTACATATGAAGAAGCACTATCAATATTTACTGTCATCGCCAAAGGAAAACAAAGAAGCAAATAAAAATATAAAACCCCCACTTTTCTTCAAATGAAACCTTATCAAACTACTTAAGCAAGAGATGCAACCTGTGTAACAGAATGACAAGGAGGGAGAGAGAATACCAAAGCTTATTCTCATATGTCTCTTCCTTGAACATTTGTTTCAATCTTCCATCTAGGAATAAATTCACCTGAATTTGAAACACATATATATAAGCTGTGAGAACATTTCTTGCATATCCATTTTGACATATCTAAGACTATCAAACAGGAAGAAGAGCAGTTATAATTGTAAATCAAGGTCCTTGGTGTACCGAGGACCTCAGAATTATATGTATCCCTTAACGCAAACTGGACGGCCAAATAATCCAACTTGGTTCTGAATGCCTTAAATACATAAAGACCAGCAAGATTTCATTTCCCTCTTCCTCTTTCAAAACTTTCTTTTGATTTGCAGCTAGGGTACATGGAGGCTGCCAGCAATCCTAATACCTCTGAATTATGGTGCAGGTATTTGCTGATCTGGACAAACTCAAAACCAGAAGGTGAAGGTGAAGGAGACGGAGTGTTTCTGCATATAAATTTAGATGTGCCTGCAAGTCTGTTAGGGTCATCTTCAGGCATATAAGCAGAGATGGGAAATGATTCCTACACTTTGCACAAAATCCGACGTTGAGTGATCTTGGATTTCCACCTCCCCTAGTGTAACAAGGTCAGTTTAGCACATGGAGTAAAAAACCATTTGTGTTATTAAAAAGCCTCTTCTGTTATACGAATAGTTAAGGAACTAAATCATCACACGTAAAGGGCTTTTAAAATTTTTAATCAAAGACTTTAAACATTAAGTCCAGAACAAAAATGAATTATTCCAGTTGAGATCATCTTACCTGTGTGAACACAAGCATACTAAATAATGTAAATCTGAGCTGAGTGAACCATTACACTTTCTCACTTAGCAGTCACATCCAAGTTAAAATATAAATAGTCAAAAATGCTGCAAACTCTGTGACAATAGCTGTCTTTATTGTACAACAAACAAATAAGATTCAGAAAACTGAATCGGAGAGCTTTATTACTTTTATTTTTTCATATTAATTTCTACTTATTTCTGTCAGTGGTAACACACTTTTCCACTGCAGATTTATAGCAGATAAAAAAGGTCAGCTAAAATGCTAAAACAATTGTCAATATTTCTATTCAGAAGAGATGTTTTGGATGGGATAGTTTTCCTTTATAAAGAGATCACATTATGGTTTTCTGTCAGGAGAAATGTCAGACATTCAACATCTTTCTTTTAGCAATTTAGTAGGGATAGCAAACAATACTAGTAACAAAGTGTTAATAAATTTTGATTGGAACCTCAAAATGTAATTGTTGTTCCTTGAAATTAGTGACATCCTTACATTAGTTGCAATTATGTTACTTTCAAAAATAAAAGATCAAATCAGATGGATTCTTTTAATTGATTTTAATTGTTTTCAAATTAAGTTCTTCCTGATAATATACTGTAATCACTGCATCCTTGAAAATTTGGTCTTCCTCTACAGAAGCATCACATAAAACTTTTACTTAGAGAAACTTAGCCTTTATTATAGTAATAACAGAAGTACTAATGGGTGTCTGAATCAAATTTAATAATTGGAAAATACTAACTCAAATACAATAGAGTTTTCACTATGAGTTTTAGGAAGTGCTGTAAAGTAGAACTTAGTGTTTCGGTTTACTCCTTGAAATTTTTATCAAAACCTGCTGGGGCTGGCAAAAACAAATTTGAAAGTGGAAGACTTACTTTCCAAGTATGGTTCATAATAATGTGTGTATATTGCTAGCAATATATACACATACTGCAAGGAATAATTAATGCCTTTATGTTCTCAGAAAATAATGCTGTGTTGAATTAAAGAAAATGACCTTCTTCTAGTGATTATTACTCATAACGCTTCTTTACCTTTATCATCTGCACCAGTACAAAACTTAGAGCTATGTATATCCAGGTAGGAATGTACTTTCTGGGTCATGAGAGAAAGTAAAATTATTACATTGTGCTTTTCCTTTTTTTTTTTTTTTTTGACTTCTTTGTCTCATTCACATTACTCAGCAGTTTGCTTGGATAAAAACACAAACAGATTAGTAAGAATTCCCTTCAAGAAATTAATGAGAAAGGCACAAAGAGAAACCAGGAGAGAATAATTATATTTCTGCATTCATCTGTTCAGACAGAACAACTCAGACCCCCAAAATTCTCTAGTCTGTGAGGGTTGATATGAGCAATTAATCTGAGCAAAATCACCTCGTTTTCTCTTTCTGCTGCAGCTGGAAATTTGTATGGAAAATCACTGCTCTAGACACCAGTGAAAAGGAGAAAAAGGACCTGCAATATTTAAGACATGTAGCAAACACTTTCAGAAATGAGTGCCAACTCTTGAGTCTGATCCCAAGATGCAAGGCCTTCAGCTAAGGCCATGCTTTGTGTCACAAGCATCCTGGAAAACTGAAAAAATGCTATAGAACAAACCTTGGCCAACTGTTCACATGTATAGTTCTTTAAAAAGTATAGAAATTTTTACTGAGAGGCAAATAAATTTTTGTTACTCATGTAAATATTAATTTTTCTCCAAGGGACTTTTTCTCCTCCAAGGGCTGCCCAGCTTTTGAGCCTATTACCCAAAAATCTATGTTTGGACATTCTTGGCAAGATTTAGCTTTTCATCTCAAGGCATTATCAAAATATTAAATCTAGTTTCTCAGTATGGGAGGGGAACAGGTCAGGGAGAACTATTGCCCTTTACTAGGTGAAATGATAACTCAAAACTCCTCACTGTGGTTCTGTGATTCTCAGTCAGATTCATTTTTAATTCTTTAATTTTGTAAAGGGCAAATTTTAAAAGTATTTTTTCCATCTTCTACAATGTATAAAATTTAAAAAATGCCATGATCATCAATCAAAACAGCCATAATTACACAAGGGTATCAATTCTGCTCTTGGTTCAAATTCAAATAGCTCAGTGCTGAATGATTGCATAAAGAATGGCTGATATGTACTCTTTCAGTAGCTCATTAAGATAGCAATAGTCTTGATATATTTCTTTTAAAAGAAGCCATATAATTCACATTTAAAAGCATATATTTATGCAGTATATTCACTACACACCCCCAAATACAGCAAGAAAACAAATGCATAGTCATGCCTTACATCTTTTCAACATATGTAACGTGTGTTTTTAACATAAGCCATTAACAAGAGTCAATGAAGTTATTTCCAATCAACATAAATATAACCACAGAGTTTGGGCATGGGATTTTAAAATGGAGAATGGCTTCTGATAAATTTCCTTGTATTAACACTAAAAAAATATGCAGCATGAACAGAATAGTGAGTGGCAGCCTATTTTCAGCACAGCTGTAGCTGGCCCTGTGAGGAAGAAATACTTTATCCTGGTTTTGCCAGGGACCTCCTCAGAGCACTGAGAAGCTATGAATCGTGCTGTCCGAGAACACTGTTTTGGCTTTCCATGGTATTTCTTTCCTTGTGTTTGCTTCTCAAGTGCTGCAGTCCTTCTCAAATTTTAGTGTTTCAGACTCTTGTTGCCTGTCATGCTGCTAGCCACCCTGTCCCAGACAACTATAGATTTTTCCAGCTAAATTTGGTTACAGTATCTAATACAAAAATACACACAGGGAAAGAAATGTCATTTACAGAGGGTACTTCTTTATCTTCTTCAAAAAGAAGCATTAACAATTACACACACACACAAACACACTCTCCTACAGCTGGTCATCCTTCAATTGTTCTATAGTGATTTTACCATCAGTAAGTACACAAAAATAATTAAAAGTCTGCATTTTTTCAGTCATAAGGAAAAATGACAAGTTCTCTTGTCAGTCCATTGAGGACTTACTTGGGAATTTCTAAATCCTCTGTGCTCTATTAGTCGTGTGTATTAAAGTTCAAAGAACTCAAAAAAATTAACAACCTGACATAAAGGAGCCATCTAGAACAAAGAACGTTGAAAGCCCAAAAATACCAAATCAGAAAGTCATTTAAGAGAACTCTAAATAGGCTTAAAATTATTTCTTACACCCCTCGACATTGATTACACAGTTGGCCCTTCGCATGTCACTTTTACAAGCTGGCAAACACATTCTACACAGCAAAAGTTATCCAAAAAATTTATTAAAGATCAACTTGATCACCGTTTTCAAGACTGATATGTTAAAGATCTATGAGTCCATCCTTAAAATAATTTTCTATTTCGTTTCCTTTATAATTTATGACACTGTTTTCATAACAATTATAATCATCTGTGTAGACAAATGTACTAGATAAGACTTTTATAAGTATTTTAGCTGACATGGGGATCCAGATTTTTTAAGCAAAGTTGCATAAGAACTTTTAAGGTCTAGGCAGAAAGGAAAGTCCCAGGGGGAGTTTAATTCTTCAGACTGTTTCAGAAAATAACAATAAAATACTGAGATATTTTTTAATAAAGAATTTTTTTTAAAATCAATTTACACAGTTTATTTTTCAAAGAACAGGATTTTTTTTCTTTATTTTAAAAAGACTCTGGTGTGCTGGTCTACACACAGGTAAATAAACAGGTTTCCTAAAATCAATTTTAGTGGTTTGGAAAGGGTCTTAAATTTGGACATCTAAGAAATAAAATTAATTTGGTTTAGACAAAAAAAAAAAGGATTTTCACTAGCTTTATTTATCTAATCGGTGCTTAATTCAGAGATCTAAACTCTATATAGTTAGTAGAAAAAGTGTCTTATCTTAAGTTGCTCTGATGAGCTGCCTTCAGAGAACTCTGTGAAATTAATGTGCTCCTCATACTGGCTACAAATGCTTTCATTTACAAGAGAAAACACTGTCTACAGTCGACATGAGATGCCAAAGAATTTTGAATCCTTGGCATAAATGATAAAGTTGACTTAGTTATTCTCCATTGACTAATCATGGAGAATAAAATTTCTCTTTGGTTAATGGTTATATTCCATACTACATCTTACTCGTAAGTCTGTCTGTGAGAGGCATCTTAATCACGCTTTTAGCTAGATGCTAATAAAATGATCCTCACAAACACGATACACTGATATATGAGTTCAGTACTGGAAATCAGGGATCTTAGTGGGGTGTTTTTAATTGTGTATTTTTATAAAATTTATTACTGAGGGAGGAAGTATACTGAAATCAATAGAACACCTACAAAAATTAAATTCATTTAAGAATATGGTGAAAAGATACGAAGAAAATTTAGTCAGTAGCTACAGTTAAAAGATAATAGAAATTATCTTTTTTGCATTATGAGAGTTATAAAGCTTGAGAACTAGAGTTTCAGGAAATTTCCTCAGTGCATCCTGAATTACTCATCTTGCCTTTTCTATAACTTCTGGAAACAGGGCACTGGGGGAAGTCTAATAGAGAGAAAAATTCTACACTTAAAATTAAAAATGTCTAATTTTTTCAAGTACAGAGACTTCTCTAATCAAAAAGTGGTGAGGGGCATACAAACTAGACTTAATCTAAACAAACTGAATACTAAATAAGGCTTGCTTTTTTGTCAAACTCCTTGGAAATAGCACAGCTAAGTGTTTCTGCCACTCTTTCCCACATTCATGGTAAGCATATTTTCTCATATCCTGCTACCTCCCTTTTGTGACCAATACCTGATAAATCCTCAGGTTCCTCTGTCCTCTGTAGTTTTTGAGACCGAAACTAGAACTGTTGTTTCCTGTAAATACTTTAAATAATCCATTCTATTCCTTACTCTTTCCCTCAAGCCAGTGCTTCTGAAAAGCAAAGAAATTGGCTTTTATTTTTCTTAAATAGCAATATAAAACTATTAATATGTTCAGTTCTCAATCCATAATTATTCACAAGGCTGAGATTTTCTTGGATGACATTTTTAAAATTTCTATTTATAAAACTTACCTGCATGTTCTTTTATATTAAAAAGCCATCAAAGCACATAAAAACAAATACAGTACCAGCATTTTGTTTTCTGCAAAACAATATTTACATGCCAAATAATTTCTTATCTGCTGCAATATGTTTATTATATAATGCACACAGAAAAAAAATGGCACTCCTACCTCATAAAAGCTGCATAAACAAGAAAAAAAGACCTTGAAGTTAAGAGGTAAATTAACCTGAGATTCTTACTTCTTGCCTTGAATCCATCATTGGTGAAAAGGAAAATTATGTTATTGCCAAAGAGGAGAAAAAGCTGAGAACTTGCTTTGATTGAAAACTCTATTTCATTTACCACCTTGTGAATTAATATTGTACAGTTTGGTACTGAATCTTAACCCAAAAGCTGCAGTATTCCTCAAATTCTCTTTGAGACTGTATAGGTATTTTCTACTACCAGGTACCCTTCAGAAGTGTTGCCTATTATTGCAGATTACTTGAAGGCTGCATAGGGGCACCAATATGCAAAAAATATATAATAAAAAACCTCACTCATGGGCATTAACTTTGATGTCTGACTGCTTATTAAGTACCAATATCCGATTAAGCAGTGCATTCTTTCCAGAAATGAATTCTCAGTTTCTGCTGCACTTTAAAATGGCCACTGATGAGGAATAAGATACGAGTGAAAAACAAATAGATAGATATATATATACACAAATATATATATGACCTTCAGGTAATAGTGGTCAAAGGTAAGGAAATTATTCAATATGCATTGTTTCTTCCCAAAGGAGACAGACCTTAAGACAGGAGAAATAGCAATAATTTAAAAATACACTTATGTGTGTAAAGGTTTGAAATTTGCAGTAAATCTAAGCTTTCTCCATGTCTAAGTTTCTATACTTTCCAGGGGTAAAATCATATGGAAGTGGGAAAAACTTGAGTACAAATATTCCAAGGCTCTTTCTCTATACTATGTGAATCAAGACGTTAAAACAATATCTATTTAGAAATATGTATTTATATTGAACCCTTGAAACTTTATTCCTCAAAATTTTTTTATCATAATTAAAAATCTTCATCAGTAATTGCATATGAGAACAAAATATTCTTGTATAACAGTCAACTCCCATTGTAAGGTTTTCCCATGAAGAAAACCTTCATTTATACACAAAAANCATAAATTAAAAAAAAAAAAAAAAAAAAAAAAAAAAAAAAAAATCAGAAACATGAGAAATTGATAGTCTTTGATAAACCAGTTTTTCAGGGGCTTATTATAGTCCTAGGTACTTTCTGAAAATAGATTAATAAGAGAAACGGCAGCTGATTAAGTTTGGAGGATGCAATATATATGTGTGATTTTCTGAGGAATACAGTGGGACTCAAGTGACATTTTAAAAGTTCACGTGTATTATGTAGAAGATTTATGAACATAATGCTCTTATTTGGATTTCTTTTTCACCCAAGGCTGTCAAGGAACTCTTTGTTTTGAACTTTTGTCTGTATACACTTCTCATCTTCCCAGCTCAATTTCACTGCCCTGCAAAAATAAACTTACTAATTCATTTTAAATACACAAATATCATAAACTGCAAAAAAACCCCAAAATACTAAAAACAACACTGTCTTGAATTTACTTTTCAGTAACATGCAGTATTACAGCAGATAACATGAACAACCACCAAAGCAAACATGTAAACTGACCCATTTGTTGCTGACTCCTGCTACAAGATTACTGCCTTGTACATAATTTTTGATTCTCTGTCTTGTCTTGATGTCCTTACATATATGTTTATCACTACTTAAGAATTTTCTTGGTCATCCTCTGACATGGCTTTGTTGAATAACACTGATTTAGCTCAAAGCATTTCATTTTGATCCAATGAGTACTCTTTACAGTCAGGTGAAAGGACAAAGAGGTGACCAACAAAATAATCTCAACAAGAATGGTAATTTTGAGCAGTTTAGAGCTATGACCTCTGACTCCAAACCCTACTCAGCAAAAGCTCACTTGGAAACAGAATAATATATAGAGATGTCACATTTGCTTAATGTCCTCAACACACCTTTCAAAAGTAGGTTCCTTCTATTTCCACAAAAATAAACAAAGATGATAACATTTTAGGACTGCTTGTCACAAAGACTCCATTCTGCAAAAATGAAGTTTAGAATTTAATTCATGTTACTGCCTTTCAGGGATTGCAAAATTAGAATTCTGGCCACAGTGAAGTTAACCTTTTCATAAAATTCTGATTTAACACTGCAGTGAAAACTTCATGATTAACAAGATCATAAACCTTCAATGTCTAAGAATTTTTCTGCAGCCTGTGGCTTTGTCAGCATTCCAACCAGCACTCTACTTCTTCTACATCAAGATTTATGTGACTGAGAGATGATTCATAAGATAGCACAAATGGTGCACAAAGCCCACTCTTTTCTTTTCCTAAAATATTTTTTATCTGCATACAGTTGATTAAAAACAAACAAAGAAAGAAACAAAAAAACCACCAAAAACATCAATTTAGAATCTTAGATGTATACCACAAAATTTTGTTAAGTTATTAGTGAAAAAAGTTGCTATTACACTCAAATAATAAAACTCATGCTTTTAACACACTTTAATTTTGCATTACAGGTTTGGGGTTTTTTTGGATAAACTTCCTTCTAAAGTCTGCATAAAAACATTATACAGAGCATTCCAAGCATGTGACTTTCTACATACCGATATATATTTTGTATGTGGGAATACTTTATCTAAAGTTAGTAATCAGAAATTGTTTGGAAAAAATCTTACAGGGCATCCAATGCAATTTATGGTATAAGTTCCTTAGCATCAGATATTTAAAAGATAGAAAATTAGATGCATAAACAACCATAGGTTTCCTAGCACTAACTCCAGAATTTTATTTTCAATTCTTAAGTGAGATGTAGAACTAATCTGGTTCATTTTCTAGTTAGAGAAGTGAGGTAATGTTCAAAATCAAAATAATCAGGCTCAACCATGCTGCAACAGTTTTTAGCTACTATACATCTCTATCTTATTAATGCTGATCTGGTACCAGCAAGTGGAAGAGTTTACTAAAATTTAAAATGTCACCATGACATTACATCTATCCCACTGCCTGGTGATGGTGCTGCTTCGAGCCTAATTTGAATCTGGAAAGCATCATTATAAAAAGTTTCCCAATAATATCCCAGTCTTGATACCTCACACGCAAGGTACTGAAAACCACAAAAGTTATAATAGTGTGTTAGAAATTCACATTTAACCGATAGACTTTTTGCAAACAATATTTCCATGAAGGCCAGCTGAATCACCAAAGCACAATCACTGTAATTCTGAGATGTCTGCTTGGCTCAGCAGTTTTATTACACAGATCAATTTTGCATTACCTCCTTCTGGCTGTGAGTGCCTGCAAGTGCTCATAGAGGGAGGTCATAAAACATTTATAGGCCTAAGAATGTAAACTACAGCAAAGAGTGAATCTTCAGTCTGTGGACAGACATTTGAAAGAGGCTTTTCTGAGAAGTCTGTGGTAATCATTTGTGCCATTCCACACCCTATAAAATTTTTATTTTCATTTCCTTTGCAGAGTTTATCTTTGATCAGTATTTGAGATTCTCAAATGTAATTGTAAATTATACATACACTGAAAATAATATGCATTAATTTTCTTATTATTAATGTCCCATGCACCAAAAAAGGTGGAAAAGTGTTTCAGTTCTTCTCTAACTGATAAAGCCAACAGACAATTAAGGAAGAAAAAATAGAATGATTAGACTAGAAAAAAGTGTGTGTATTAGAACTCTGCAACACAAGGGCTAGTGTATTTCAGATTAAAGAGGAAAAGAAAAATGGTTTATTTAGTTTTATTTCACACTACAAAATTCATATAGAGTGCTAAAAATGTCCAGCTTTTCCCTCAATATTTTGTCACCAAAATAGGAAATTTTTTTCAGTTAGACATGCTACACTCATTGATCTCCTAATTAAAAGTCCATTTGAGGCCTTTGACCTTACAGCAGAAACATTCAATCCTTTCTGAAAGTCTACAGTATAAAAATACAACAAAGATTTCAAGTCCTGATACATAATGAGAAACCCACAGAATTCTCAGGTTCCTTGTGTAGGGACATCTTATGTGAATTTTGGGATGGTTTACTAATACAACAAAAGGGATAAACTCAGCTGGATGGAGAGGAGCATTCCTCCTAGCAATCATTAACAAAGGTTGTGACCTCTGTCACAAATCAGTGCTGAAACTATTCTACGAAAACATGAGAACCAAGGAGAAAATAAACCATGAAATAATTAGAAAAAATCCTGTGTTTAACCACAATGACCCAGCAGGTTGCAGGTACTGTCCACAACACACAATTCTGCTGGGAAGAAACTATGAATTAAGAAAGGTAAAAACGTCGATAGTGCTGACAAATTAAATCAGGAGAACATCAAATGCAATACACATCCTTATTCATGGCAGAGGACTGATATACATATACATGAGAAAACTGAGTAGTCTGTCCTACTGAACCCATGCTTCGACCTTCTCTCCCACAAATGTTAGAGAGCTAAGTTAATAATATAAAAACTAGAAAAGTGCTAGTTTTGAATCTGATTATAAGCAAATGACTAAGCAGCAGGCAGGTATTCTGTGCACATATATATGCTTTTAGGCATATATACATATTTTTATACATATATACATGGAGAGGTTTTTTAGAAGGCTTTGGTGTTACAGAATCACACAGAAGTTGAACTTAGAAGGAATCTTTTGAGATGTTTTCGTACAACTCATACACTTTTTTTCACACACCCAGTTGCAACTGAATTTCCTTCTTCATCAATACCTAAGATGCTCCTTTCAATCCACCGCATGCAAAGCAAGCAGTGCATTCCTGTAATGAAGAATCCAAGAGAAAAAGAATCACCAATTAAAGGTTCAGTTAGAGTGACATTTATTACGCTCTGAGGGTCTCATCTGAGTGTCAGTGAATGTCATATGCTGATGTTATAATATTTATTTTTCCATACTTTGTAAGTCAAAATGACATCTATATTTCTTGCCTTTCTATGATACTGAAAATTGAAATTTAATATCCGAAACATCTAACTTCTTTTTTCCACAACTTATCAATAAAATTCAGGACCTTTAACTGCAGCTTGAGTTTGGCCTTAGAAATTACAAATGAAACCTAGAGTATCTATGAAGAGCAGGTACTGGAAATATATGCAAATGCATAAATGTAGGTGACAGAACATACAATTTCTCTCCTTACCAATACCAAGGATTTCTGTTTTCTTTCTAATTTGGAAGTCATTATGTCTTATCTGCATAATGGAGATAAAAGCTACTTGGCAGGGTGCGCAGTAACAGATAACTTCCTTTGATCCCTGGTGATGCAAATAACAATTACACACCTTTCTTCCTCCATTACCTCCAGCCTTCTGCAACTAGTTACCATCTCCAGCTCAGCTCCTTACCTCTCCCATCCTAATCTGCTTCTCACTTTTGCTCAGTGCTACACTGTACTTACAGTCTTTCCTTGCCACCAACCTTTTTATCTCGGTACCTGTTCTTGCTAAGCGCTTTCCAAGGCCTCATCAGTTATTTGCCTTTCTGGATTCTATTGTCTCCTTTTTGGCAACAAAACAAACATGACGCCAAAAGCAAAAGTTTTCCTGAACCCTTTTAAGCCCCAAGATGAAATACTTACAGAGCAACTAATTTTTCATGTTACAAATTTAAATGCTACATTCTAAAATTAAAATCTTTATGAATCACATGAAAACTGTGGGGTCAATTGGTTGGTTGGTTGGTCGGTCCAAGAAAAACAAATAATCTCAATTAAATATCCACAAAATTATGCGAAACTGAAAAAGGGTAGCTCAAAAGTTGAGTCAGCTATTAGAGGAAATGTGGTTATCTGAACCTGCCATATATGACAGATCATAATTTTCTCTAAGAAGAGAGATGCACTCTAAAAAGGTCTGTGAGTTGACTTTTAGTACTTTTCAAAGTTAAGATATTAATTTTTTCTGATTGTATAATGAAGTCAGAAAAGTAAGGGTGTGGAAATAATACAGTATTTTTGCAGAAAATCTGGGGCAAATAAATGAGTGAAGTTTTCACACTTCTACATTCTGATCCTGAACACCAGATACTATATTAAAAATATATATATATTTTCCTTTATCATTAGTAGTGGTAGTCTGCAAGTGATGATTTTTGTCCATCACAGCAAGCCATTCAGATTCAATGCTCTCGTTTGTCTCTTAAAGCTACAGTTAATGTAAAGCATTCAAGATTATAATTTCTACAACCAACACTGAGGGATTGTTCCACATCTAAGTGCATCCCACTTCTCTTCGTTGAAATGTGTAGGCAGGGTTTTTTGATCCCTCCAGATTATTTCCACACTTTGTCAAAAATTAGATGGTGGAAGCAGGGCAATGCATGCTTATAACTCACTGATCAAGAACATCATATTTCATTGCTTTGAGGTGAATCACGAAGTACCTGTAACTGAGAATCAAGGCAGAATATCTCAGGAAAGCTGTACAAAGTCCAGAGGTGTGACAACTTTAGTTGCAGACAGTTTTGTTCCAAGATAATCATGAATGTTAATTTATAACACTACGTTTAGGATTTCTTTGGTCAAGGTAAGTCTTATGCTAGTATTTCTTCATTATTGGTGCCAGATGTGATATTCTAGCAAAGATGGAGTTGGAGTATTATATATTTGTAGCCTTTGTATTGGGGAGCATCTTATGTGGGATTAAGGTAGGAAACAAATGCACTGGTCTAGGAACAGGAGCTAATTGTTTTGAATTTTGACTTCTGAGATGAACTTTCCAAGAACCTTGGCAACTTCACACGCACTGTCTCTTTATTGATCTTACTTACACACGCGTATTAGCATTAACAAGTATTTCTCCAGCTGCACCAGAAAAAATCATAACATCACTGTAGTTCACAAATGGAAGATGTGTCATGTTACCATGGAATTTCACATGATGACACAGAAGTAGCATTTCGCTCTGAACTGCAAGTGGATGCCCACAGTCTTTGGTAACTGAGTAGGTAAAGAAAGGTAGAAAGGATGAATGATGACTGATGACCCTCCCATTTCAATAATTGGAACAAGCTGATAGGAGGCATATTTTGATATGGGAGGAGGCATGGAGACAATGTGGAGGAACAGAAGCATCTTCCCACAGAATTCAACCTCTTCTTTTTGCTAAACAAAGCTGAATTAACCCAGTCTTGCTCGCTTTAGAAACTACCCGAGAACGTCAAGTCAAATATGATGTTTTCTGAGGAGAAGGAAAAGACATTGAAGAAATATTTTATAAACAGTAGCAATGAATTGGTAAATAAGTTGAAACCTGAATGAGATTTCACTGTCATTGCTTACATTGCATTTTAACTTGATCCTAGTTACTGCAGCATGAAAATATAACTGTTCCACAGGATTTTTATGAACACCATATTACATTTTTTCTTTCCTTTGGCTTGCTTGTGTTTTACTTTTGATATTTCTGAAAAACTCTTATCTGATATGAGTTCATCTCCATTTTGCCTTGTAGGTTCATGTCGATTATATAGCAGAGTTTCTGTTAGTTCTCTTCCTTTCTTTTTATTTTTCAATCAAAATGCATGATAATAATGCAATATCAAACACTTATTTTGCAGAAATCTACAAGTACCACTAAATGGAAGAGCAGTTTTTGCTTTTTCTTTAACTATCCACAAGTAAATGGGTTCTCTGTCTTCCATTTAGTCTGATGTATTCTTATTTTGTACTGTGCTCTCTTTTTTTGCATGTTAATCTTTCCTTATGACTCACACGTGTATTTTTTGGATTCTGAGTCTTTGTCTTATTCAGTATTTTATGACAAATGTTAGCTTATAGAAGTAAATACCATGAGATACCATAGAGACAACAACAAAAAAAGTTACTTTTTAAACAGATAATAAGAAAACTCCAATCTGTAACTTGTGTTTCTTTTAAATGTATTCCCTGGAGGGTAAACCAAATAATTATAAATTCTTCTCTTGAGGGCACTTCCACATCTTTCTGTCTCCGATCTTTTTTGTTTACTTTTCTGAACCAGGGAATACATGCAGCAAACAACAAAATAATATGCTCTGTGGAATTCTCTAACATGCCTTGCCTATTTCTAAGTAAAATAAAAGTATCCTTAGCATTTTATAAACAGGTTATTTATACACACATGGTGTACTAATTTTCTTTCTGAGGCAATGACACTGATAATAGGGGCATTCTCATATCTAAGTAACAGATATGTAAATAGCTAGCTGTTAGGTTGAAAGGATGGCCATATATCTTCCAAGTAATTCTTACTCTGTAGCCTGTATCTACTATTTTCCTGTGCTTCAAGAAGGATGACAGGAATTAGCTTCCCTGGTCATTCACTGTAGTTTCATCCAGAAACACTACTGAATTGACAATGTTTATACAATTCTTGAATTATCTATTCTGCAGACGATGCACACTGCAGTACAGCCAACAAGAACAAAGGTATCAGTGTAAGCTAGAAAAGAAATTAATTCTCTGAAGTTCAAGTTGTGCAGGCATGGAAACCTTAAATAAAAAAGGTGAGAGGAGCGGGAATCTAATCCTTGATGATTATAACTGGTGACTGCAACAGTGCTTTAGTGAAAAGGTCAAAAGACTATTTAGCATAAAAGAGATAAAACCTACTCAATGTATAGCAATTATTTTCTCACTTAGACTTGTACATACTGTTCAGTATCCCTCATAAGCATGCCACTTTTTCGTAGGTAGTGGGTTTCATTCTGCCTTACTCACGTGTCATAGCAGGTCTTGTCAGCTGTCCAAGCAAAACAAAAAATCCAGTGCACATCTGACACTGCACACCTGGGGTGATGTTACTTGGGATTCATTAAATACTATACTGGAGCAGACCTTCTTACTCTTTAAGAAGGTTAAATATATCTGATGACAGCTTCTGCATCTTGTTTTGTAATGCACCAGTAAAGAAAATAAGCCAACTCCTTTCTTCTTTCCATCTTTATTTCTAGTAACCTGAGCTCCAGTGATAATACCTCCTTAATATTAAGTAAATGAAGCATTTTACTAGATAAGCTGGAGAATGATACCCAGATACATGCTAAGTTTGTGTGACTGGTCTGTACATATTTCTCTAAGTGAGTGTTAATTTAGTCATTTTGTTTCTGTTTAAAGACTTCTTGCTTTACTTTGCAATTGCATTTTTCTCTTCTTTTTTTTTTTTCTTTTTTTGGTTAGGTTTCATATTTTCGATGATTTTGAAGGTTAACATATTTTAATCTGGTTTGGAATTTGTGATAGCTTAGTTGTTATTTTTTACAGTGAGAATGCTCTTTTTTAAACTCATGAGAAATTCTTTTCATCCACGTTAGCAATGCCAAAGTGTTGTGATCTGTGTGTTTGTGCAAGGTGTAATTACCATTCAATCTCCCTCCCCAGATAATACACTTCAGCTTTACTCAAAGTCAGTCTGTGTAAGAAAAAGTTGTTTCATATTTAAAAAATCTGACACTTTGTTCAGTAAGAGTGCTAAATTTTGAGCAGGAGCTAGAAGTTTGCAGCTCAACTTTAGTAGATTATTTCTTTGTCAGAAAGGGAAAATTGACATTTCTGTATAAATCTGCTAATGCAAAGATAAAAAGCTCTCTTGCTCTTTTGGTACATGTGATAGTTTCAGACACAGACTTAGAATAAGGAAAGATGTCACTTTTACTCTTGGTGTATCTTAGACACAGGCAGATTGAAAAAAAGAGAATAGCTCAATTTGAATAGAAGCAAAGGAAGAAGGCTGCTCTGGAAAGACTGACAAAATTACTAGGAACTTAGGAACCCCAGGGAGAAAGGCTGCCAGGAGGAATGGATAACACCTGACAACAGTGGAAAAACAGGCCTGAAGAAGAGTTGATGGGGCTAGAAGGAAAAGAAGCCGGGAGGAAGAGATGTCACCAAGCTGTCTATACAAGTGTTGGTACCAGACTGACTCTGGCTGGTACCCCTTTCCTAGCATAATTCCTCACAGAAGCAATAAAAATTCAGAGGAACCAGACTGAAATAAGATATATCAGTTCTTGCATCTGTTTCCACTAAAAATAAAGGGATTTAGGCAAAGGACATAGTATCTAGGCTTCTGCAATCTTGTGATTCCAAAGAAATTACTACATCTGTACTGTAGAGATGGATTTGAGACTAACTGGGAATAATAGAGAAACAACTGCAAAATCCAGTTTAAAATATCCTTCTTTCATCCACTCTATGCTACAAACAACCTGTTAACTTTTGTTTTGTTGGTGGCATCTCCTGGTTTGTGCTACCTGGCATCTCACAGCCCGGCTAAGAGCTAACTCAAAGAAACAGCAGACAGTGACTACGCATCTGTATGCAGTTGTTGATAAAGGACTCACCAGAGAGGAATGTATTTAAAAGATTGAGGGAGAGGCTGATCCTTTTTGCAGGATTAAGAAAAAGTCGTACGATTGCAGGCTGTCACTATGTATTCCAGTGAGAGTGGGCTTTCTCCACATCACTGACTTTGGCCTCAACTTGTCACTGCATTTAAATGTGGAAATGTTGTCAGCAGATTTAGTGGAGTCACCTGGGCAGCAACAATGGAAGGAGAGGAAGAAATATTAAGCAAACTCAATCTGTCACGTTTTTTGTTAAATTTCTCATTTACAGCACCAACTTTTACTTTCTCCAGATTTATAGAATCACAGAAACATAAAAACACTAAGACTAAAGAAGATCATTAAGCCCAACCACTAACCCAGCACCTCCACGGTCACCACGACATCAAGCGCCCAAGTGTCACATCCACATTCCTTTTGAACTCTTCCAGGGACATGATTTCACCACTCCCCTGAGCCATGCCTGACCACTCTTTCAGTTCAGAAATAATTTCCAATATCCAGTCTAGAGCTTTCCTGGTGCAACTTGAGGGCATTTTCCCTTGTTCTGCCTCATTTCAGGTAGTTGTAAAGAATGATGAGGTCTCTCCTGAGAATTCTTTTCTCCAGGCCAAACAACCCCAGCTTCCCTAACTGGAAGGGACCTGTGCTCTAGATCTTTTATCAGCTCTGCTGCTTGTCTGGATACACTCCAGCCCCTCAATATTTCCTTGTAGTGATTGGGGCAAGAACTGAACACAAGAATTCGAGATTTAACCTCACCAGTACTGACTGCACCATTTCTGATCTAGGCCAGGATACCATTGGCCTTTTTGGCCACCTAGTAACCAGCATATCTAAAGACAAGGCATGTGATTTTGTCTTTCTTCTCATCTTCTGCAAATATTTGCTACCATCATGTGGATATGGTATTACAAAAAACAACCCAAAGACAGTTCATTTCCTAAAGTCATATCAAAAGTATAAGCCACCATCCAGAAATAAAATATGTCCCTGGAAATCATATTTTAAAGTGCAAAATGTACAATCCTCCTTTTAATCTTAATTGAGCCCTCACATTTCAGTATTCTGTTTGAAATACAATCTTGCTATTGCCTATTTTATGTTTTTCTTGCAATTTCTTTCCTTCAATTTCTTTCCTTTCTTCCTTGTAGTGTCAAAGTGTTTCCCCAGCACATAAGTAGCAACATGTGGTATTGGTGTATGCCACAGAAGTACCAAAAACTTGGTTGTTTTAAAATTAATTGGGTCCAAAATCTGGTACTTTTTTCTGTAATCCTGTCTTACCAAAACTAAAAAAAATTGTAATCAGTACAGTCACATTCAAGAATCTGGAACTTCAGCAGCTATGGAGGTTTGCTTCAAAGTTTCTGTTCAGTCATCTCATTTCTTTTTCCTGACTGGCAAGGCTTCACCTCCGTCTTTCACTTTTCTTCATTTATTAGCTTTCTAGATTATTGTTGTACTCTAGTTTACACATGATTTTCCTTAAAAAAGATGACCCAAACCCATCCTCAGAAGTTATAATTATGTTGCAAAGCACCAGAGATGCCCTATTGCCTTAGCTAGGGGTCAGAGCTTGCAGCTCTGTAGACTTGAACCAGGCTGCTGTTGTCAAGCATATTTCAGTTTTTCCACATTTCTTTCCGTGAAATGAAGACATAATTAATTCTCATCCCTAAGCCATTTAATAAATAAATGGGCAGTCTTTAATTCTAGAGGCTGGACATATGTACTGTATACTTTTACCAATAAAAGTTAAACAGATCCTCTTTCCTGCTACAAAATCTTGATGGTGTATCAGTCCATAATTTGTACAGCTTGAAAGAAAAGGCAGGGTTTACAACATGTTTATAATTTCAGTGAATGTTGACTGAACTCACCCAGCAACTGAGCCAGAGTGTGGACTGGAACACCTTTCAAAAACATTGCAAACCACTGTAATTGTCAACTCTAAACAGACAAGAAGCATCAACAGACATGATGGGCTTTTTTCATCTTCTAATGTGGTTAAGAAAATACAGAAAATTCATGTAAGTCAGAAACACAGGTAGGAATCAGAAATGGTTACAGAAGCTTTTTGATATGCAGGACTGATATTTCTCCAGAAGCTTGAGTTCTTTAATTCATTTTTTGGAAGCACAAATGGATGCACCAATGACATTCTTCCTGTGGTTTATCAGCATAACATTTTCTGGTGAAACTTTAAGTCTTTAAATAAATATTGATGGTCTTTGACACTTACTAGTCTTCCCTTTTTTTGATGCACTCCTCAGGACTTGTTGGCTGCCCACCACATCTCCCCTGCCAGTTCGTTAGTTCAGTTCCTGGCTGAGTAACAATAAAGGCAGAGATTTAAAGCTTGCAAATCACTGATTAATTTCCACTCTCATCCATATCACTTTTTTCTTAGGCCTTTTATTTTTAATAAAATTAACAATAAATTAGGTTTGAAGTATTTATTAGCTTTTTCTTTTTTAAACAATGCCATTGCTCTTTGTGGCGAAAATTGTAATTAATAGCTATGCAACACAGTTCCCTTTTCTGCTCTGCAGAAAAAGCAAGATTTATTCAAATTATAAGACACATGCAAGTTGGTTTTAGTGATTCAGGTCAGTATGAAACCTTCAAATGCACAGTTAATTTCAGCTATTCCTACTGAGCTGTCAGTGCATCTTATCCCAAATGGAAGACATTTATCCCACTGTGCTCCTGGCAGGACACACACATTCTTCAGATGCTTCATTCCTTGCTTCTTTAAAAGGCAGCTGTCATCATAAATAGTGAGCAGCCCCATCTCTTCTGGGAGATGAGTGTTCTTGACCAGGAAGGTGCAGCAAAGATAAAATTAGCATCTGTTTTCCTTTCGCAGATAGTGTATGAAAAAAGGGCAGTCTCCCCCCCTGCAAGTAAACTATGCGGACTGCCACAGTGCTGTCAGTGTGAAACCGGTTGGGTTTGTCTGGGAGCAGGGTAAAACAACACTTCATTTTTTTGGTAAATTCATCATGGTTCTATTTTTGCATTATAACACAGTTCCTTTAAAATTACATTTAAAAAAAAAAAACACAAACCAAAACAAAAAACCAAACAAGTAAAAAAACCCCACCCTGAAAGGGAAATATCTTATTTTTAATCCTGATGTATCTCAAACATCTTGCCTTTATCACATACTGCTAAGGTATTCTTCAGCAAAGTTACAGCATTCTAGAAACCAGTGAAAATAGGTGACTTGTGGCCTTATTATCAATAAATATCTCTAAATAATCTGAGACTGATGCACACAGAAGAATTAATACACTCTGTGAATATGAAAGCAGAGGGATTAAATAATTGAAATTAGTATTCTATCTAATACAGATAATTCAACAGCAAAGAAGGCTCTCTTTTTTAAGCAACCCAATGTACAACATTATTAATATGGGAAATATGATCGATGATAACAAGAGCATCTATGTGAAGTGCAGCAACAGGAAAAGAAGCTGTCAAATATTCAGGAGATGAGTAACATATTTTAAAAGAATCTATTTTATAAATGATAAACAAGGATTAATCATCATTCTAGAATCCATGGCTAATCATTTTCCTCACAAATCTGCTCTCTTCCTCTGCCGCATTCTTTTCAAGGACTCTGGTGTCCTTTATAACTCAAAGATTTTGCAAATTAGGTACTGCTTTTTATTTCAATTCTCCTTTATACAAATTTTAATCCAAATATTTCTTTTAAAACACTCATAAAACTGTGTGCATTTAAATCCAGGCTAAATAAATTTATAGGAAATTATTCTGGCTGCATCTCTACCTTAGTGCCAAAACCTGCACACTTGGACACCATTCCAAATACCACAGTGAAAACATTGCCAGAAAGTCAAAGGAAGCAATCTTCTCCTCTAATCAGCCGTGGGGAGACACACCTGGAGTGCTGTGTCTTGCTCTGGGCTCCCCAGTGCAGGGCAGGTATGTGCTTACCACAGATGCTCCAGCAAAGGGCTGCAAAGGTGATGAAGGGACGGAAGCTTTCCTCATGCACGGACAGGCTGAGACAGCTGGGACTCCTCTGGCTGGAGAAGAAAAGACAGGAGTTTTATCCCTCTGCGGAAATACTTAATGAGGAGGAGTAAAGAAGATAGTGTAAATTTAGTGCCCAAAGACAGGACAAGGAGCAATAGACACATACTGAAATGCAGAAAATTATTTAAACATAAGAAATCTTTTTTACTGTGAGGATGGTCAAGCACTGAAGAGGTTATCCGTAGAGGATGTGGAATCTCCATCTTTGAAGCTGTTCAAAATCCCTTGAAGCATCACAGAAACATCACAAAATATTCTGAGTTAGAAGGGACCTATAAGGATCATCAAGTCCAACTCTTAAGTGAAAGGTCCATATGGGGATTGGACCCATGGCCTGGGAGTAACTCAAATGCACACAGCTGTCAACGCTACCTGATTCTCCTTGATTGGAGGAGGGGAGCAGAGAGTAGAAGGGAACTGGGCAATATCATCTACAAGGTGTCATCCTGGCCTTTGTACTTATTTGATTCAGTGGAAGCAAAGTTTAAAACTATCCCCTAAGAAGCAAACAAAAAGACTAGGAATAGGACAGAAATTATCAATACCTTTGTCACAGACTCAAGAGTCTGTACCAACTTTAGCTGATTTGCCTCAGCCTTCTGAGGACTTCATGTAACAATAGTTAGAGTGCCCATGCTTAACAGCAGTGGTTTCTTCATACTGACAAATACATGAATTTTTATATTCCTACCCTTTCTATGTGTGTATCTAGTAAAAAAATCACCACTAGTATTTAGAGAGGCTTGAAAATAATAAATCAAATGCCTATTTCTAAAACATGTTTTCTTGGGTTTAGTGCACATGAATGATAAGGAAATCAGCACCGGCAGGTCAAAACTAAAGGACGCACTCTTTCCACCACAAGCATCATAAACTGAATGATGAGTATTGGGGAACTTTAGAGGAGACAAACTGGAAGTCAGAAATATAAATTCACCTAAGCTTCTACAGGAGGTAATGGGAGTCAGAACTGAAAAATGGGGAAGTTAAAACCATCAGATAAAAGCTTCAAGACTAATTATCAGGCAGAATCTGAAAATGTAGAGAATCTCATATGTATAATGTCCGTAGGTGAACATGAAAATTGTCAGCAACTTCTCATTTATGGATGCAGATAAGAAGCACCCATTCTGGCAATGGTGGGAAAGGTGTATTACTTTTGAGTGTTATATGTGACATTTCAGATAAACATATCCTTGAGTTACAAGAGGCTTTTAATTGTGTATCATCATCCTTGAATTTACACAATTTATGTTTTATACATTATATGGAAAAACCAGATAATTTCAGATAATTGTGTTCATTTTTCCATTATTTATATTTTCCCTTACTAATTCTGCATTGTGATCATTAGAATTTCTCTCCCATCACACTTTTTCACACTAAAACGTGGGCATCACACATCTATCTTTCTATCTCTTCCTTTGGCTGTCTTGCAGCTCTAGCCTCCAGTGTCTCTTATCATGCTTCACATATCCTCCACTCCCACCAACTGAACTGCTGTTGAAGGCAGTGTTCATTTCTACCCCATTTGGATTTTCCTGGAGGGAGAAAGAAAGGTGTGCGAGGAAAGACATTTCTTTCTCCTTTCTCTTGTCCCCTGGGAAGAATTACTATCAATCTTTTCTTCGCTTTCATACTGAAATAAATGTTAATTGATTTTAACATCCCTGCAGCACAGAGAGGGGACTGCTCCAAACTACACAGTGGCCCCTTCCACTTCTTGCTTGTCAGCCTTTTGCTCTCAACTTTCATTGCTCCACCTCCTGAAACTGGACCTAATGCAGCAAATGATAAAATACAATGGGAGAAAGACAAAAATAAAGTCGTTGGACTCCTTTCTTATCTATTCTTGAACCAGTTCCAGGGCAAAAATTTTCAGTCAGCAAATAGGACGCCTTTACTGCCCTAATGCAGGAATAATCTCTTGAGTAAAATCAAACATGGCTCTGCAGAATGGAGAATCCTCCAAAGACCTCTTATACCACATGAGAAACCTCTGCCCTGACAGGACTCAAGAGACACTGGAAAATAAGTGATGCCTATATTAGTACGTTCAAGCAAATGAGCATATGCCAGTTAGAAGCCAGTCCTGCTGAATTACAAAAATGCTCCATAAATATGGAGTATAACCTTGGGTAGAGGTAAAAATAAAGGAACACAACAGGAGCTTTAGTCAGAGAATTAATAATAAGGCAGATGGTCTTTTGGCTTACAAGGGTGATTTGACACATAATAAGCATTGTCTAAGCTGGGCTTCACTGCAAATGTCGGAGCAACTGACATGTTTGTAGAAGAGCAGCAAGGAAAGTTTTACTGCCTTCCATGGAATTCTACCTTATTAAATTCTAAGGATTCTTTTTTGTACACTTCGTAGCACAGAGAGTTGTTGGAATATCAATTCTGATTTCACTAGTAAATCATATACACAAGGCATCTCTGTAACATCAACTGCAATTCAAGCTATCTTCACTTGAACCTCTTAGGAGTAAATTGCTGAAACAGAAAGACAAGTGAACCTACAAATTAAGATTATGTTCTTTCTTGTGCTGGAGTTTTAGAGAATTTTCTGTAAGAAACAAAACTGCCCTCTCCACTGTACTTTGCTGTTTTCACATGAGGGCTAGAACTTCACTGCCTTTCACTTCATTGCCACCATGATAACATCTTGGGTTCAACATAGCATTAGAAGTTTACATTCTATATTTAAGATAGTTTGACTGTGGTTTCTGTCTTACTCCAATCTTGCTAAAATACACAGTTAAAATAAAAAAGTACTTTCTGTAACTAGGCAATAGATATTGCACTGTCTCTCAAACACTTGCTAAATAATTTGTTTTTTTCAGATTTCATCTTTTCCTCTTATAATAGTATTTAATTTGACAGTAAAAATTTAGAAATCTCTTACTTGAATTTTTCTTCCTCAGTCTCCTTGCAATTTTCTCCCATGCATCTAAATTGCACTTATTTCTCTCAGTTGCCAACACAAAAATCCTAATCATTCTAATTATTGTTTAAATTTAGCAATTGTTTTGACTCTTGAAGTAAAGTCAGATAAGAATTTCCCATAAGCTCAACTTTCTGACATTCCCCACACCTGATTATTTTACTCTCACTTGAGCTCCTGAACCCACAACATATTTAAGAAATCGTACCATGCTTTCACTAGAATAGAGCAGTGGGCTAAAAGGGCAGTTAGCTGAAACTAGAATCAAAGCGTCAAAAGCTAAAGAAAATTTTAAATTAAGGTTACCTAGTCAAATATAAAAAAAATTATATTGTTTTCAGTCAGTGTAAGGCTTTTAGGAGTGCCATTTTAAATTCATTAACTTTTCATTTCTATTAAAAACATATTTTAGAGAATTCAGTTTCAAACAGTCAATATTGAGGGTGAACAATTTTTCAGAACAGAAAAATTGGACAGTGGAAAAAACTATTCAGAGGAAAGATACACTGAAATTAATAAAGTGACAAAAATTCATAATCATATCCAGCCAAAAAAGCTGGCCTTCTATCCTCATAATCTGCCTTCAAAGCTGACCAGTATGTGTTACTTCACAGGGAAGTGGATTGAAAAACAATGGGTATATTTTTAAATTGAAAATCTTACTATAATGCCCAAGAACGTATACTTCTTTATATTACAAAGATCGAAGACAGCACTAGTCACTCTTCTTTCCTTAAGTCAAGAATTTTTAACAGAGGGTGACACAAAGTCCTTTGATTTGAGTACAAGGCCCATTTTTTTCTTATTGTAGGTAGTAGGCTTCAGTTTGTAACAAGCATCTCTTGAAAGATTATTTTGATTTTCCTCTTTTCCTCTTAAATTTTCTTTTCTTTAACTATTGATGTAACACATAACATAATTTTAAGACTGCATCTCCCACTCAAACCTGTTTGTACTATAGACAGGACCACCACCTGCCACCTCTCATTAGCTCTCCATTGTCTGTTTTCATCATGTTTTGCTGTACTTTTCCCTGGGAACTTCCAGAAATACAGAAATTTCTTATTGCTTCGAGGATGTCAAAAACTTATAAAGCTAAACATTTGGTAATAAGAAGCTAATCAGAAGTTCTACTATTAAAAAAAAAAAACAAAACAAACAACAAAACAAAAAATGAGTATGAAAGTTTGCATTTCAAACCCAGTGATACAGTAGCTTCTTAATTCTCTCAAAATGTTATTGAGACCAAAGTCTTAGGAGAGTTAAACATAAATAATTATAATCTGCACATATCATGAAAACACTAAAATACTGAAAAAACCCTCTAAAAGTGCAGAAAGGTTATTTTGTTACAGAAAGCAGAATCCCCATGTTTCAAAGGATGTGGCAGGAAAAGGTGTTTCTCACACAATCCTCTGATATTTCTGGCACTGTCAAGGATGTAATACCAGTGCAGGAAAACCAATGATCACATTCACCATAGTAACTTCTGCATCTATTGTAGATTTTTACACGGCTAAGCCAAAAGGTAGCAAAATGACAGTACATAAAACACAAAAAAGTACATAAAAATTATCAGGCATATCAGGAAAAAAAATCACCACAGAACTGAGAAAACCCAATGCTCAGCTGCAGTCATGTTACAATGTAGTGTATATCAAGGAGAGCTGAAGTAAGGAGAGGGTGGATGAACAGAGAGAAAAAATCAGACAGCTCATTATTAAGTCAAAAGATTAATAAAAGCAGACCATATTTTATCAAAGCTTATCAGTTTATCAATTAATTTAAATGAGACTCTTTCCAATACAATGATAACAGTCAGCCTAAAATTACGACCACTGATTGATGGACCGAGAGTGGATTAATTTTAGGGTCATAAGAAAAGCATAAAATCACTACTCCTCTTTTTGTTATTAACCCCCTGAAGAAATGGCATATCTACTGCAATAAAATGAAAAAAGAGCAAGGAGATTGGGAACAGGATTTTTTTTTGAAAGGCCAAAATATGTATTCTTCAAGAAAATACTGTTTAATGCTTTTTTCTTCCAGATTAACTCACTCACCAGTATTTATCACAATTATCTATGAGCCACAATGTCAGAGTTGTACACTTTATTCCATACATGTCAGTGACATACACACAAGTTGGTTGTCATGCTCTGACAAATAGGTAGAACTAAGACAAACCTTCATTATCTCTGTTTCCTGATATTGACTTGCCTTAAGGGAAACAAAAATTTAATAATTAATAGAAGTTAATTAATATGAATTATTATTATAATAACCTGTATTCCTAAGCAAGGTTGACTGATAGTTTATGATATATCAGTGTGATGGAGAACAGAGAGGCACTAAAATTCTGAAAATGAGCATGACCTTACACAGAACTTTACACATCTACATACACGCATATACACAGGTTTTGGACTGTTTGCATACTGTCAGAACGTGAAATTGGGCATCAAACTGGGCATTCCAAGTTGGGACTTCAGTCTTCACTAGTAATGCTTGTTGCTTATTGACCGTGTAATG
This sequence comes from Oriolus oriolus, assembly GCA_013400235.1. Taxonomy (NCBI): domain Eukaryota; kingdom Metazoa; phylum Chordata; class Aves; order Passeriformes; family Corvidae; genus Oriolus; species Oriolus oriolus. The sequence continues at coordinate 13,819 of VXBT01003355.1, read as the reverse complement.
GTCTTTTGGCAGTCCCCACTCAGGCCCCTGCCTTCCACTGGTGCTATGCTTGCTCACACACCCTTCTCCCTGTTCTGTTGTTGCCCAGGGTCCCGAGCCCTCGCGTCAGCTCCGCGAACTCTGCACGCGTGGGCACCGCGGCTAACTGGCAGATGCGAACTCGGAGCGTGCCGCTCGCCCGCTCAGCCGGTAGACGCGAGCTCGGAGCGCACGGGCGAGAGATCGCCGCTTCGGCACCGCTCCGCCGGGACCGAGCGCCGTAGAAACGCGGGCCCCTCAGCTGTCAGCGCCGCGGCCCCGCGTGACTCCGAGAGCCGTAGAAACACGGGCTCCGGTCTCCCCTCCGCCGCCGGGGACGCGTTACCGCGTGAGACCAAATGTTCGCGTGGCGCGGGCTTCGCTCACTTAGAGCGGTTTCGCAACCCCGCGGACCTCTGAGACAAAGGAAAAGCGGGAGGGATATTTCCCCTTCGCTGACCACGGGAGGGCTTTATTGTAGGTTCGTGGAGGACAGGAAAATACCGTCTTGTCCGGATATGCATGGGAATTTTAAGGGACGGCGGAGCGGGGAGGGGGATACAGCGCAAACCAGTGGAGAGCAGACAGGAGGAGGAATCGGGGTACATACAACCAATGATCTCTGTACCAGGGCGGGGGGGACAGCTTGACATGACAGGATCGCTAATTATACAGAAGTCTCTAGAGGAAGGGGTCCGGACGACCCCCGGGCGTGTGGGTTTGAACTCGTGATCTGCTCAGGGACTACTTTTGTGTTTTAAGTTCTTCCGCCAACCGGCTGGCTCCCAGCGGGCTGAGGAGGGCAGACGGTTTCGGGAGAGACCGGGGTGACGCCTTGGCGGCGGCCCCCCGTACTGTTCGACTGGTGCTTCGGTCCCAGATGATGTGTAGTTTAGTTGGAGAGCCTGCGAAATGCTTCCAGTAACAGATTATGCTCAGAAGTCAGCTGTCCTTGTATTTTGGTAGACAGCAGGAAATCTTCAGAAAGCTCATGGGTAAAAGTTGGAAAGGTAGTGCTGGTATTTTCAGACATTGTTTTCAGTTTTAAATATTCTCATTACCAGGATGATTAAGGCTTTTCACAGGGAACCAGAAAAATGACCACATGTATACACTTTGCCACATGGACAATGATACTGTGACCAATCAAATCATCTGACCTGCCCAAGAACATTTCCTTTTGGTAACTGCTGCTAAGTATTCATGATATACAAGGTCTTTTCCACTCTAGAGCAGTCTTGAAATTCAGCCTTTTTAGAGTTTCTTCAATATATACAAACTGGTAGCTTAAAAATATAACTTGTAACTTTTTTATAGTTTTATTAAAGCATCCTCTGTTTATTACTTTTTCAAATACAATAGCAGAAATCAAAAACAAATAACAGATGAAGCATAACAGATGCATTCTGAGATACTATGTTAAATATGTTAAATATGTTTTCTAAAGAATTTAATTTTTATGATAAGAAATGTATCAAAAGATTTTATTTTAGTGCTTAAAAATCATTTTTTCACCAAATAAAAGCAAATAAACCTAGCTGTATTCAGACCGCTTTCATTTTCACTTTCAGAAAATATTCTGGGTAATTTGGCTTCTGAGACTGAATAATACTACAGTAAAATAACCACATATATTTTACAGGTTAGAGATAGAAATACTTCTTGTACATCTTGTGTTCCATCAGGTACATATTTAAAATTAAAGTGTTGATTTAAGCCAATCACACAAAACCTTCAGAATAAACTCCTCTCATCAGGGAAGTCCCTTTGGCTTGGGAAATTGTTCTGAGCAAGGTCAAGAACGTGCTTCTTGTAGATCTGTAAGGATCTGACAAAATTATGGTCTGACTAGGAAAACAAGTGCCTTTAGAAACTAAACTAAGAGGTGACTCTTAACACCTAACCTGTACTGTCAGCTCTCTTGATTTTGTTCTGAGGATTATAAAATTCTCCCCAAGTTATGACTGCAGAAGTACCTGTATTCCAAATGTACCTTTTTTAATGGATAATCTTATATTCCTCGAGAATGAAAGCTAAAAATAATACTACTTACACTTCTATTAATCTGGTTGTTTAAATTTGAAGTACGTGTTTTCAAAGGCTCCTAACTTCTGAGGCACAGCACACTAAATTCATGAGATGATGCTTCTGATCCTAAAGAGGCTAACATTTAAGATTACACTAAGTGGTTGCCTTGTACATCTAAGACATGCATAGCCAGTTAGTGTGGTTGCAATTAGTTTCCATTTAATAGGGAGTATTAAGGCTTCTGTCATATCTTCTTGGCTAACTGCACTTTAAAACTATCCTTTGCCTGTCAGACAAGGAATAAGAAGGGTGTGTAGAAGCACACACTCATAGAAAGAAATGAGTTACATTTGATGACAATATTGGTTTCATATGTTGAAGGGTGCGGAAGGAGCAGCCACTCACACTCACACATTAACAGGTAGCAAGAGTCCAGTGCTACAAAATCTGTCAGGGGTGCATAACCACCATCTACAGGTGCATTTTTAAAAAATAGGAAAGCTTATGCAATTAGCTTTCCTGTCAAGACTCTTTTCTTGATCAGGTTAGTTCTGCTAAGGTGGTCCTGGCTCTTGTGAGAGAGAATAAAGCACTTGTAAATACACGGTGACTTCTTACACTACCACTGATATAGCAGCCTATTCTGATAGTATTAAATTACCCCATTTTAAGATCTGATCCATTATGTTTCTAATTTTCCTCCGAGGATTTTGTCTGCTAGTATTCATTTAGGAACCACATATATGCTGAGAAAAAATGACAAAACAATGAAACATACACAAAACACAGAATTACATAGAACCCCACTGAGACCACAAGATATTTTAAAACTCAGAAGTCTAAAAAACAGCCTCCTATTGAGTTCTTGGGAATATTTCCCTATGGACATGGAAAAAAGTAGTCTACGGGGAGCATTAGCCCTTTTATACACCACTAATAAAACACACAGTTCGTGTCCTCATGTCCTTATCATGTTTTTCACCTCCACATGCTGGAGTTGTTTCAGCTCCGCAATACCTACCCATGATGTAGATTAGAAAAAGGATGTTTTCTATTGATAGTCTTTGTTCTTATTCTTTTATCTAGTGGGTGTCTTGCAATATAACACTAAAAGAAGGCGTTTATTTCCTTTTTCTCGATGGTAATCTGTACACATTTGACATTCAGTTATACATTTTGTCAGATCTCCTGTAAGTAAATATCCTTTAACTGGTAGTGGAAGGGTGGTGTTTAATTTTTGCAACATTACTTTTAGTCCGTGTGTTTTAAACATCCTTTAAAAAATAAGCAAATATGCCTACCTAGGTAATATTCTGTTATAATTGAGAGGAAGCTGAATACTTGTGAAACACCATACTGACTTCCCACGAGTAATAGACCACACTGCTCCAGAGCTCATCATTTAACTGACAAAAGATCAGAGCAAGATGAACAACAGAACCCAGAGGTCATAATCAGTGGCACAGAGTCCAGCTGGAGGCCTGTCCACGGTGGTGTCTCCCAAGGTTCAGTACTGTGCCTGTTTAACTTACCCATCAATGGCTTGGATGAAGGGGCAGAGGCCTCCTCAGCAATGTCACTGACAACACAAAGCTGGGAGGAGTGGCCGATACCCCAGAGGGCCGTGCAGCCCTTCAGAAGGACCTCAACAGGCTGGAGAGATGGGCAGAGAGGAACCTTCTGAAATTCAGCAAAGGGAAATGCAGGATCCTGCGGTTGGGGAGGAACAAGCCCAGGCACCAGCACAGGCTGGGTGTGACCTGCTGGAAAGCAGCTCTGTGGAGAAGGAGCTGGGGGTCCTGGTGGAGAACAAGCTCTCCATGAGCCAGCAGTGTGCCCTGGTGGCCAAGGCCAGTGGCATCCTGGGCTCCATTCAGAAGAGCCAGCAGGTCAAGGGAGGTGATCCTGCCCCTCTGCTCAGCCCTGGTGAGGCCTCACCTGGAATGCTGTGTCCAGTCCTGGAAGCCTCAGAAGACAGACAAGGAGCTCCTGGAGCAAGTCCAGTGGAGGGCACGGGAGACAAAATGATCAAAGAGAAATAAAAGCTAAGTGTTTATATTGGTCAAAAATATGTCCTGAAAATATGATAAAAAATAAGATAGAAGCCAGACAGACATAATAAATAGCCAACAGAGCATTTCAAGTTTCAGGAGAGGAGAAAAAAGCCACTGTTACACAGTAAGTCTCATTCTGGTCATTTAGTGCTTCACATGTCTGAATGGCACTCTTGGTGTCTTTGCTGGTAATTGTGTAATATACAACTGGGACACAGTGTTTATTTTTATTTTTGCTCTTTTTAGAATCCATTGTAAAGACAGCCTAAACAAATCAAAATTCCAACTAAACTAAGAGGTAAAATAGTACAAGGATTGATATTCTGAAAAGTATCTCTATGCCTTCTGCTATGACACTGCTCTGAAAATAAATTCATTCTAACTAAGACCAGTGCAAATGAATGAGGCAAATCTTACTTCAAACCATTATGTTCTGTTAATATAAATATGGCGACTACCAGGTTCTGGGACAAGTGACAGAAGGAGAACCTGAAAAAGAAAAGGAATCTTGATAGAAATAGGACAAATACTGTGACAAATCTGTCAATTGCAGATACTGTCACAACAAGCAGTTAAGTAGTACAGTTAAATTAGAAATGGAAATGAGACACTATTTAAGCAAAATTGCAAGTGGAGAGGGAAAAGAGAATACCTGGTACCATTCCAAATGCAGGTTTCAGTTTTAGGGTGAGCATTCATCAGATTCAGTAAGGACAGGGTCAAAGATATACAGCAGTTTCCACAACAACTAAGAAAATTTCATATACTAGTAACTGTCAACATCAGCTTCAACTATATTTTTAGCTCTCTGGATACATGTATATTATAGTTTTATGGCAAAAGAGTAACACTAAATTTAAGGTCACACTGGAGTTTTCATTTTGCCAGGTTAATGTATAATTACAGATTGAGATTATTTTAATATGTGCGTACGTACGAACATACATTAAATGACAGTTCATACTCATATTCATACTGAATTTTTTTGAAGCACCTCTGTAAAATGCTTTTGATTTGCATGTTCCATTGCACAAAATGACATGAATTAATTCAGCTACAGATAAAGTAGGGGGGAGAGGGAGGGAAGATCAGAGAATGAAAAAGCAGAGAAAATACATCTGAATAAATGGAAGTGAGAACAGGGCTACCATGTGGTAATAAGACTGGAAACACTACAAAGCAGCAACAGCCCAGCAAACTGTGACATTAAAACCACAAATTGTTGTGGTGGTTGCTATTGTTATGGAGCAGAGGAAGTCACCAGAATGTAAAAGCTGAAGGTAAGCAGAAGAAGGGCATGAGAGCTGGGGAGAGGATCTGACAGTGGTACTAAGACCAGGCAAAAAAGAAAATGTCCTCAGTGAACTGCAGGAGGAGTATTAAATTTCCCTGATTAAGGAGGCTTTGTTACTTCTGCTCTGCTTACTCATCTGTTGCAGACAGGATTAAGTACTCATCACAAAAGAAAACATGAATTTTTGGATTGGCTGAAGCAGAAAAATATCTCCAGATACATCATGATGAAGTTTCCCTAGAGCAAATTTTACATCTTTTAAACTATCTAAAACATAATGCAAATTCCAGACAACAGTCTCTTGAATCATAATGTCACCAGTAAACAGCTGGGCTGGAAATTCTTCCATTTTTCTATGCTTTGATTTGTAAGAATATTTGGGAGGTACATACATCAGGGACATGCACAAGGGACACTTAGTCCTCTTTCCCAAAAAAACCCAACACCATACAATCAAAAACAAACAAAACAAAACAAAACAAAACAAAACAAAACAAAACAAAACAAAAAACCAACAAGGAAAAAACCTCAAAACACACATACACACCAAAAAAACCCCCGTCAAACTAACTCATACAGAAAATACTTCAGCAAGTTGCTGGATTTTCCTTCATTCCAGGACCTCATAGTGTTTCCCATAAAGGGCTGCCTGTACACAAGACTTTTTTTACTTTTAAGGTAGCAAATACAGCCAGAATGCTTCTAGTATTTTAGTTTCAACCTGGAGTCACACTTAATATCAGATTTAAAAAATGGAAACAGTGCATACTTTTTCTGGCAAGTAAAATGACAAGGTTTTTAATTACATAATCAGGAACAAGATTACAGAGAAAATATATCCCCAGATTACCCTTAAAATTTTTAAGCAATTTCTTGTGAGATGCTTGAAAAAGGAAACAGATATTAATTTTACAAAAGCCAGTTACATAGGATTCTAGTGCCCTCCTTACAGGTGAATCTGAAAGTTAGCCTTGCTGGCAGGAATCAGACATCCCAGTTCATACCCTCTTCCCAGTCAGGACTTCAAGACAAAATCCTTCTCCTCTTTTCACTCTTTTAATTCCAAATGTTATTTCTGATCCTTTCACCAGTGGACTGATATCTCGTTAGAGGAAATATGTCTGAACCTCTCTGAACTCCTACACTTCATTGTAAACAAAAGCAATGCAAGAAAACCACAGCCTTCCCACAGCTTTTCAAGATGGCCATCTTACTTCTGCTTTCTTTACTTGGGTTGTCTCTTCTATTTTAAATAGCTGTCTTGCTTGTCAAAATGTTTTCAATACTGTCATAATATTTTTATAAGCGTTATGTCACAAAGAATATTTTCTGTATGTACAGCTTTATCAAAACTGTAGTCTTTGATTTGGACAGATGCCCCGAATATTTGATCTATAGCTTATGCTTTTAGAGGTGGATGCCATTTCAGTGGAGAGCATCCCCCACACACCCCCCAGCTCAGATGTGCAAACACAAACACACATACACTTATGGAATTTTATGGCCCGGTAGGGTCATGCCGTGGAATAAAAGGACTGCTTTCACAGATACCCTAGTAAAAACTTTGTGCCAAAAAACCAAACAGCCTCTTTCTCAAATACTGCATAACAGTGAAAAAAAAAAAAATAGAAAGCAAGAGAAAAATAAATTTATGTTTGGAAGTTGTGAAGCTTCTGTACTACAAAAACATCAGAAGAGTAAAGAGATATGGCTGTTTTTCTTTCCATATGTAGGGAGCTATACAGCTTAAGACATTTACATGAGTCAGTGGGAATCTCCATATCTGTGTGTACCTATAAATAAGCATGTAAATATATAATAAGCATGAGTTTGAAAACAGGAAGTTAGACAAAATATAAAGTTGCTTTCTGTAGTTTAGTGTTGTTTCTCGGTGGTCTTCGAGCTCTCGCGCCATCTCCACGAGCTCCGCCCGCGCGGGCGCCACGGCTTGCAGACAGACGGCAACTCGAACCACGCGGGGCCACGCCGTCTGCTGGAGGCGCAGGTTCGGAGTGCGTGGTCCGGGAGATCACAGCTTCAGCGCCACTCCTGCTGGGACCGAGCGCCGCGGAAACGCGGTCTCTTCACGTGCCGGCGCTGTGCCCTGCGTGTTCCCAGGAGCTTCAGAAACACGCGGTGCGAGCTCCGCTCTGCCGCCGGAGAATCGATGCCGCGTAAGCCTCATGCTCGCTCTGAGCGGGCTTGGCTCATGTTCGGCGGTATCGTAGCCCCGTAGACCCCAGAGACGAAGCAAACACGGGGGGAGATTTCCCCTTTGCCGTCCACAGGAGGGTTTATTGAAAGCTCGTGTAGGAGGGAAAATAACCGCAAACTCTGGACAAACATGGGGTTTTCCNTTTTATACACTTTTAGAAAACCCCATGGATTGGAGGGTGAAATTACCACCCCTCAACCACATAGGTCAAAAGAGAAATCCATCAGACTTCTCCGCCTTAGGAGAAAGAATGAAAACATCTCAGGTCGGTTAGCATAACATGGCTTATGTTTACAGAAAATGCGTGAGAACTCTATTTACAGAATTAAAAACATTGAAGAACTGTGAAAATCAAGGCAACAGACCAGGGCGGCGTCCTGGCGGCGACACTCCCATAGTTTAGCGTTCTGTAAATTTTTATTCTTCACAGTAAATTTCAAGAATTCATGGAGGCAAAACATGCTTTTCAATCTTGTAAAAACTTCTAGCTCTTACCTATACTGGAAAATACAATATCTCTTATAGTATAAGAGCACATCATTATCTTAACTGCCTGAATGCTGGGGAAAAAGTACTGACAGCACAGACATTTTGACAAGATGTGAACAACAGTTGTCCAATGAAGAATTTGTACACTGCTTTTTTGCTTGAGTGGTGGGAATGTCGAGGGCATTTTTTAGTACAGAACAGCTTCATGCCACTTTTTCTGATCACTCTTTTATTGCAGGAAGAAACTGTACTGGATAGCATATGTGCCCTTGATGAATGTAACATGAAAAGAAATTTTCTGTGTCAAACTTACTTGCAGAATGGGAAAATAAATTCAAAATTATATTCAGGGCCAAAAAGAGAAGTATCACCTCAGAAGACAATTGGCAGAAAGGAGAACAATCTAAAATAAATTATTTTTATCCACTTTAAAGGAAGTTTGTTTTTCTTACCGATGTAGTGTCAGCCATTGCATCCAAACACTTAGCTATCACTGCAGTCATTCATTTTCTAAAAAAATATCAATTCTGTCAGTGTAATGACATTTCCCGGTAATTGTTCTTTCTGCTTGTTGAAAAGAAAAAGGTACAGAACTATTGATGGGTACTCTTTGGTGTCTTGTAAAAAAAAACCAAACCAAACAAACCAAGAACATTTTATCAATTCTTCTCTAGATTGGTGCTCATTTTAGAAAGTTGGTTCATATGCTATGCTGACAAAATTCTATCATCCTGTAGTATGATAACAACATGTGATAAAACAATGTCTTCGTAGATCTCCAGGTGCTTCCCAGAACACCATGAACTGGAGACACACTAAAGAGAATTGCATGAGGTCATAGTGAAAAATTTGGAAAGAAATGTTGGGTCTCCTGAACTCCAAGCACAAGGTCACTCTATTTGTTCACCTCCAGTCCTCTCCACGAATAACTGTAAACCAGTTCTGTTCCCACCATTCAGTCAGAGTGTAAGACATGAAAAAGCTTCCCATGTAACCAGAGATGTCTGTCTCTTTAATACAGCAATATTACAACCTGACAAAAACCTAAGGAGTAACAATTTTGTATTAATTTTGTCATGATAGTTGCTCCAGTACACGTGCTCTTCACAAGCAATGTAGTGCTATCAACAGAGCCATAATGAAAGAAGCTGGCAACACAGAGAAACTCAAAATATGTCACCAACTATAAAACCATGTCTGAAAAAAATAGTCATTTTGAGAGATACTTTCTCCACAACAGGTAACGTGAGGAGTGAAAGTCCAGGTTTTTGGAGTCTGTACCCTACCCCTCATACATCCAAGTAGGAATGAACAGAGCAGTAACATTTAAGTTATAGGGAAAGTGGTTATCAGCGCATGCAGCTTCTTATTCCCAGGAAACATTCATATGAAAAAACCCAACCAACCTTGTAGAATTACCTATTGAATATTCAGGAGCAAATTTACTGTCTTGAAGAAGTCTCCCAAATCCCACTGCCAGGACAGAGAGCCAGAGTCAGGGATGTAGTAGCAGTGATTTCATTTGGGCAAAAGTGTTAAGTCAAAGGTGTTTTATAGGATTTAACTTTATTTAAAACTCTCCATATTCAATCAAAGTTTGTTCAGAGTGGAGAATATATATTTTCAGTTGGTAAACATTCTCTATTTGATACGCATACGTGAAAAGATTCTGCGGTTTAGTTCAGTGTACAAAAAGATTATATTCTGTTGCCTTTTTGTTGACAGAATGATATGAGCAAAATTATATTCTATTGACAAAAGTGTTATGAAACTTCATTGTAGAATACTTTGCAAAATGAATATATAAATAAAGCATTCACAGAAGGAGTGGCAGTTATTGAAAGATCCTTTTGAAAGCAAGATACTTTAACTCACAGATGATTTTCACTAATCTCATAAAACTCCCTCAATTTAGAATATATTTTTGGTAAGAAAACTTAGTAGCACTCTTTGTAGTGGTTAAGGAGAAAGTAAATTTAAGCCTGGCCACGACAATGTAATTTTAGGCTTTGGCAATGCATAGTTTGAACCTGAGTTGAGTGACAAAGTTCTGGGCCAATTGCTTCCCACAATTTTGCATATAAAAAGCAGCACAGGCGGGAAATTTGCGCTTCTTCTTCCAGTTTTTTTTTTCACCGGAGGGGTGCAGGAGCCGGCTGAGCTGGGCCAGGCCAGGCCGGGCCGGGGCCCTGCACCCCTCCCCGGCGCCAAGGCGCTGCAGGAGAACCCCTTACACCGCGGGCAGCTAAGAGACACCAAGACTGCTGCATGCCAAGACCACCCCAGAGCAGTTTCTGCTTTAAAGAGCTGAGGAGCTGCCCTCCCCCTTCCCGCGGGCCCGTGCAGACCTTAGCGGGAGCCGATACCCAGAGAAACATCGAACCAGCTAGCAGCATGAAGGAAATGAGGCTTTTCTCCAATGTAAAAGCCCAAGAAAAAGATCAGCTCTTCAAACATGGAGGCTTCAAGGTTAGAGAGAAAGAGAAACTG
>VXBT01003354.1:33064-96197 GCA_013400235.1 Oriolus oriolus | reverse complement strand
GCTGCAAATCAAACCACTACAGGGGTATTACTGCAGTCACCCAGGAAAAGAAGTCTTCCTTTACAAGTGAAGTCAAGTACCATATTTTTCATGAATACTTTCATTAAAAGAAAAAACAAACCAAAACCACCAAAACATGTAAGGAGCATAAAATATCAAGTATTCAAGTAACAAAAGACAAAATTATTGTAAACACCTCTTTCCCCCTCTGACCTGCCTTTTCTTGGTCTTGCACAAGCACTAGCTTTAACTTTGTGCAGTGTTACCCAGACATACAGGCTATCTGCAGACTTGCTTTATTTTTTCAAATACATGTACTCTCAGAAGGGTATGGGCTATTTCAAATGTTGTTTTTAATCACAAAAACACTAACCAGCCAGCTATATTTAGCATGTGAAGACTAATTCAAAGCAGGTGTGGTACCAGTTTATGGAATTGAAAACCAGCTCTTTTGTCTACCTTGTTGCTCCACCATGTAACTGCCACGTGCAATGAATAATCACAGCAGACTTTAGGGTCTGCCCAGCTTTTCCATGTATCAAAAGCTTCAGTGAGAGAACAACCTTTGTGAGGAATGGCAAAGTCGATGATCATAGTGGTTCCTCCTGCTATAGCAGCCTGAAAAAAAAGGAAGTTAATATTTAGCGATCAGAAAGAATGCAAATTTCCTCCCACCTTCCACCTAACTCGCTTACAACAATTAATCTGGATACACTCAAAAGCCAAAAGCCACTGAGGAGTTTGCCTGAGTAAAGTCCAGACTTTGAAAATTATTGTGGAGATTAATTTCATCTGCTTTGAGAAAAATGCTCTCAAAAAGGTATTCAGGAGAATCCAAGTAAAGTTTTCAGGCTGAAGGAGAAGCTTTCGCACATCTTATCAAAGATTCGGAGATGTGTCTGTAGCATTCATACATCAGTGAGTTTCCTCAAGTGTGTGGAATCACTGAGAAAGAAGAGCACAGTCCACTTGAGACGTGCTTCCTCAGAGTCTATGTAGCACAAAGAACAAGCCTGAGTGACAGGCAGATATTAAGGGGCAAATACACAACAACAACAGAAAACCACATCGAGTTTGAAAATACAGTATGAAAATCCCCAAGCCCTTGTCTAACACTAAAAGATTTTAAAAGTGTTTAAAAGTGTATTTTTATTAGCAATGGGGTATCATTTAGTAAAACTGTCCAGAGGGTTTTAAATAGAATGAGGAATTTTCATCCTCTACATAAATGTTGTCAAGTAGATAAATAAACTAAAACCTTACTTTATAGATGTTTGGTGATCAAAAATTACTTTTTAACCAATGATTTTCACTCCCCTTTATGAACAATTGAATTAATAGTTTTTTTTTCCTTTGGAGGAAAAAAAAGTCTCTCAGATGCCAGATCCTTGACAAAAAGAAATTGATCCAATTGATTGAACAAATTCTTTTGTTGAAATGGTTGCTGTCTTCTAGATTAGCAAAAGAAATCCTCTCTACTGCTCTGAACAACAGCCCTTCACAAAACAGGTGCAACCAATTCAGATCAAAATATGCACAGTTCAAATTCACAGGATCACAGAATGACAAAATTAACTAGGCTGGGAAAGACCTTTGAGATCAAGTCCAACCTGTGACCCAACACCACCTTACCAATTAAAGCATGGCACTAAGTGACACCTCCAGTCTTTTTTTAAACACTTCCAGGGACAGTGACTCCACCACCTCCCTGGGAAGCCCTTTCCAATGCCCAATCACTCTTTCTGTGAAGAATTTTTTCCTGATGTCCAGCCTAAACTTCCCCTGGTGCAGCTTAAGACTGTATCCTCTTGTCCTGTTGCTGGTTGCCAGGGAGAAGAGCCTGACCCCCCCGGCTACACTCTCCTTTCAGGGAGTTGTGAGAGTGACAGGGTCTCCCCTGAGCCTCCTCCAAGCTAAATAACCCCAGCTCTCTCAGCCACTCCTCACAGGGCTTATGTTCCAGACCCTTCGATAGCCTTGTTGCCCTCCTCTGGAAGCATTTGAGCATCTCAATGTCCTTCCTGGATTGAGGGGGCCAGGACTGGACACAGCACTCGAGGTGTGGCCTCACCAGTGCCCAGTACAGAGGGACAGTCACTGCCTTGGTCCTGCTGGCCACACTATTGCTGATCCAGGCCAGGATGGCATTGGCCTTCTTGGCCACCTGGGCACACACTGGCTCATGTTCAGTCGGTTGTCAACCGATACCCCCAGGTCCCTTTCTACCCGGGCACTCTCCAGCCACTCTGTCCTCAGCCTGTAGCGCTCCAGGGGGTTGGTTGTTGTGGCCAAAGTGCAGGGCTCAGCACTTGGACTTGTTAACCTTGTATCGTTGGACCAGCCCATCTATCCAGCCTGTCCAGGTCCTGCATGCTATATTACTCTTTCTTTTTCTAGAACAATCAGTCTCTTCCTTCCTTCTGTTCACTTAGAAATTAGAAGAAAATTTGTAAATATGTCAGTATATTTTGCAAAAAGAAGTTTGGAGAGTGACAAAAGTATTTGTAAATCTCTAATGAATTGAGCAAAACATTTTCTCCAGGAAAAGTTGTTGAACTGTCAAATATTTTTCAGCAAGACTGAGTGACTTATTTGTTAAACAGGATTTAAAGAAAATTTATAGACGTCAAGGAAAAAAAAGTCATGGGTTCCACAACTCCACTCAAAGTCTCTTTTTATCCCCTACGTCTTTTTCCCCCCCTCTATTTGTAAACAGAGGTGCCTTTACTTATTCAACTGAATGGGTAAATCTTAGCTAATCATTGTAGCATATTTCACAATAGTTGGAATACAACTCTGTCTCCCTGAACTTCTTGCCAAAATATTTGTCAGATGATGACCTTCAGTGAATAGGTCTGAACACTTTCCACACTTTGACTTGGGTTAAGAATATCCACAATACCTAACTTTTTGACATCTGATCACTAAGCTGGATCTAGAATCTTCTTGTAGGCACTGAACTGACTATCTAGACATCCTGTTTTGTGTACGCAGCCTCTGTTTTGCAGCTTCCCTGTCCTATAAGTACTTCAGAGTTACTCAGAAAACCTTAAAAACTTATTTTGTGCTTTTTAGTAAACCCAGTTCTGCTGTGAGAGGAAGTGGGTATAACAGTCTCTGTGAAGGTGCTGGCTAGCAGGCAAGCCAAGTCACAGGGCAATGCGATCCTTTCTGTGAACAAAGGATTTCAGTCTGCACAACAAAGCTCGTAGAAAAATACCTTGAAAATTTTGGGTATGGAAGCTGTATGGAGATGATGCATAATACTGTTAAGATGAGTAACTGATATACTATTCATATGCAGGGAACATAATGAGAACATCTAAAAAGCTGAAAAAAAAAACATTCCGAGTGTAAAACTGGGAGAAATTAGGTACTTTTAGAAAGTGTATTTAAGTGGACTTTCACTGAGAGGCACACTAAGCAACAAAGTGGACGACAGAGGAAAAACCTGCATTCCCTCATGCTAACAGAGGAGAAAGATCAGATCAAATGGCACTGGAGAATTAAACTGTTGCTTTAGTTAACCTTTGCTCAGAAAAGTATGAAGCCTGATGCACGTACCAATGCAGGTTAGAGTCTGCATGCTGACAGCCGGGGTAAATGCCTGCCCCACCTGACCCCCGCAGTCACAATAGCTTCTGAAGGAACCCAAATAACATACTGGTTGAGGGTGGACCTCTGAGTATCCCAACTGCTTTGTGACAATGTCCCAGTCAAAGGGACAGGAACAATTGCCCATGCTTGATTCACACTCTGTTCTCTCTTTTAGAAGTAATACTGAATGAGCAGCAGACATCCCTCTCTGAGAAAGTGCAGATGCGCACACAGATGTGCGTATGTGTACCCACCTTGGTTCCAGTATAGAAGTCATCTTTTGACCTGGTACCCATAAAAGGGAACTCCATGTGTGTGTGAGTATCGATGCCCCCAGGGATCACCAGCTTGTCGGTGGCATCCAGCACAACAAGTCCAGTCGAGGGCTCCAGGTTTAGGTTTGGTCCCACCTGCTGCACCACTCCACCTTCCACGTACACATCAGCCACCACAGAGAGGTCATCATTCACAACTTTTCCCCCTTTGATCAAAAGTCTCTGCTGAGCCTGTGTTTGGGGCAGCATGCCAGCAGGTGAGAGTGAGGCCTCACCTCAGAAACTGCTCTTGCGTGAGAGCACTTCACTGCCCCCTCTTCCCAGAGCAGCAGTTATCTCCAAATGGCCCTAAACACACACCACACCATGCTCTTTAAACAGACACTGGAGGAACTGCCCCCTCTGCCCTCGGCAGCTCCACCTCCCACTCCTGTGCGGCCCAGTGACATGGATGGGAGCAGAGTGCTGGCGTCGGGCCCTTTTTCTCCAGACTATGCCTGGACAAAGCGAGCCAGGCTTTCCGCGGGGCTGAGGTGTTCTCATGGCACTCGCTCCAGCCTGCTCTGTGCACCTGGGGGTTTGCAACTTGCTGAGCTGCTTTGAAAATGTGGCCATTTTTTCACCTGGTGATTTCCAAAAGCAAAGCAAGCTCTTTGCAGCCACATTTGAGGAAACCAAGGGTGACCTGAGCTCTCCACAGAAGAAGCCAGAGAGCCCAAGGGTAACCTGAGCTTCCTGCAGCCACGTCTGGGGAGCCTGTGGGTCCAGCCTGTGCAGAGGGAAATGCAGAGTGCAGTGCTCATGTGGTCCAAGTGTTGCACCCTTCTCAGTGGAAATGGTGGGGTCCACAATGCTCTCAAGCTGTTTCTCAAAGAATTTGGGACACACCACACTCAGGATCCAAACACAGCTCCCCCCTGCCCCTGCAATGACACTACACTGACAGCACTCTGTCCTGAGGGGGGAAGCTGGAGTGCGCGCCAACATCCATGTGAAAATCACATTTCAGTATCTGATGCCCTGCTCCATCTGCCCCATGGCCCTGCTGCGCCTGCCGGCAGGCCCGGCCTGCGCTCCCCACACCCCCAGCACTGCTGCCCACACAGCCACTGCCGGCCCCGGCTGCAGCCCCAGGCTGTGCTGGCCCCTCAAATCTCCCTGCCCCAGGGGCCCTTCCCGAGGGCCAGGGGAGAGTCAGGATCTTCTGTGGTGGCTTTCACACAAGGCTGGTGTGACCTTGGCAAGAGGTGGCTTGTGTGTTTCAGAACATAGACCTGGAAAAAGAGGTGGGAAAGTAAAATGAAGACAACTGGAAAATGAGCTAAAGGTTTGGAGCAGAAGAGGAAAGACCTGCTCTGTACCATCTCACAAGCACTAGTTTCTACAGAATTTTCCCACTTCTCTCCTGCCATAACCCTGGATTTGCATACTCAGCAGTGACACCGCTCAAGTGTGTCCCTGAATGTGCTGAGCACCTGCATCTTCATCCCCTCATCTCTTCCAGTTCAGTGGTGATGATTTAGTGAGATAGAACACTGTCTCTGAGGGCTGTGAGAGAGTGCACACACAGGGTATCAAAAAGCCATTTAGACAAAGGACACAAGATTGGAAGAAACTCACCTTCCCATCAGCATGTTTCCTTTGTTACTTCCCTCATGATGGGTAGGAGAGCATTACCATACATTTGCCTTTCTATCTGCTCATCCCAAGGTATCTTGTCTTACACCTCACATTTGTGCAATGGGACGGAGACCCACTGGGATTCATAACATGACACAGCAACAGAACAGATCAAAACTCATTTGCAAAAGCAGTTTCACTTTGTAAAAATGAAGTGACCTTTGTTAAGTGAGGAGAGGGACAGCAAGGTCAGAGGTTCATTTGACCATGTGGAGTTGGGTAGGGTGTAGCAGTCAAGTTCCTATGCCCACCCCAATGGATATTTAATGATTTGATGTAGAACAGCGTCAACAGATTTTTTCAGTATTTATTGGCAAAGAAACTTCACCCTGAAGTTTCAGTACCACTTCAGTACCTAAACTGCCAACCTAAAATAGCCACTTTCTTGTAATTGCTCCCTGGCAGACGATTACTTAGTATTTTCTGTGAAAGGAGTTTCTCCATGACAGACCTAGACAGTCATCTCTGAGTATGCTCTTGGACTAGCAGCATTGGTAAACTGTCCCTGCTCAAATCCTTCTGCCAAACTGGGCAGAGGGAGATCTGAAGGCAGATCAGCCACATCACAGCAGATTGTAGTGCACACTGAGATATCCAGTTCCCTTTTGCACAAGAAAGAGCTGATACAATTTTGATACATAAATGCACGAAAAAATCCTATTTATGTCTGTTTCTGAACAAGCACAGGCTTGAGCTCTATTTTCCCTCCTCTGATTTCCTCCTGGCTAATTTAGACTTTGTGGATCCAACTCTTAAGTGCCTAAACCTTCCTATCTGTAACTTCATTCCCAGCTCAGAATTGCAGCTGTCCACAAACCAGCAACATAACATCTCACAGTGCTGTGCCTAGGAAAACTGAATTTACCCCACAGGTGGTTTTGATCACATTAGATAATGTATTGGTACATAACAAGATACTACTTTCATGGGGTGGATTTTCAGACACAAGTGGTGAAGCAGGAAAGACACGGGAACTGACAGCACAAGGCTGTGCGGTGATCAAATGCCAGCTGGGCTTAAACCACAACCCTGCAGAGAAATTTCATGTTAGGAAATATTTACTGATCCTAAAATGTTATATAGTAGCTCAACGATTTGAGAGCCACTGCAGAAAGTCTCCTCGAACTCACAAATCTGAAGTTGAATCATATGCTAATACTTTTGTTGTGTCTAACAAAGCAAATCATCATCAAGAAATCTAAACATGGAGTGTGTTGTTTAGTGTAGGTATCACAGAAGTCCAATCCTAAGTTTTCTCAGTAGCCTAATGATTAACTGATTCCATTTGAACAACCCTGAAGAAAACACAATCCACATCTATGATTTACCAAATGAAAATAATTAAGCAAATTTAGGAATAAGTTTGCAAGAAACAGAGGACTGAAGTTTGGAACATCCAGCAGATCTTGAGGATGTCTTCTAAAAGTCATTATAATGTCGGGATGGATGAAATAGGAAAACCTTATAAATATGACTGCCTGGCAAAAGATGCTGAGAATATAGAAACTGTAAGCGAGATTGAAATGAAAGCCAGCTTTGAGATACCAGGCCTTAGTTACTGAACAACTGAAAAACAATAGCATGGCCGCTGAAACTAATCCCCCTATGACTGAACAATGCCCTCGGCCTGCAGACTGGTCCAAAGGTCGAAGCAGACCCCTGCTAGTCTGGCAGAAGGGGTCTAAAGAGTAGTTTTAGGGTTTAAAGTGTAACACAGTATGGTAATACTATGAACCTCATAGGCTATATGTAAATGCGATAGGATTTGTATCTCGTATTAGATTGGTTAATGAAAATTAGAATATTCAGGACAGAAGATGATTTATAGCATTGTAATTGAGAATCTGAGTCACTTCTACTCACTTCTTCTACTCTCTCTCTTATGCTGTCTTTCACTCTTACATTCACCCACACTCTCACTCTTGTACTCTTACCTGCATGCACACTCTCTCTCTCTCACTTGCACCCACTGCTTCTCCTGCCCTGCTTTGAGCTGCGCTAGCAGCTCCTAGCAGGGCCCTAAACCCATGCCCTTTGAAATAAACCTCATGTTCTAAGACCAGTCTCCAGAGATCTCTCGTCATTAGCAGTCCCGACCGTCCTGACTGGCAACAGGTCGCAACACAACTTTCTACATTATAATGCTGACATAATCAGTTTAAAGCCTTCTGAGACACATATACTCATCCACTTCATCCTGGAACCTTTAACTGCTGCCTTCCCACATAAAATACTATTAATTTTCAACTTCTCCTTTAATTATCACACTTTACTCTTATCCTCCCTTTGCTTCCATTTTCACATTATTCCTACCATACCCTACTTCTGTGAAGCTCTTCTATTATGAGTCAGTCTTCAGCTTTTTCTTAACTCCAGGACTCTTACCGGCATTAACTTCCAAATTAAAGTTGGTGAAGCTGAAATGTATCTCAAAATGCAGGAGCAGCAGACAAATAGGCTTTTGAACAAACAGACATTTTGTGAAGGAATCTAGAGATTGATAATAAGCAGTGGGAAGAAAGCTCATCTAATGAAGATGTGCTATTAATAGTATTATTTATTTTTGACAACTTTCCTCCAAGGAAGAAAGACTGGATCATGAACCACCTTTGCAGCATGAGAAAATTAACAAAAAGGGTACCAACAGCTTTCAGTAATGATGGAAAAAGCACTAGGTTTTGGAGAATCAGTACAAGGATGTGTCAATTTGAGGGCACTCTGGATTTGCAGAAAGGAAAGAATGGTTATCTTTTCACATATTCAGAAAGTCAGAAGGACTGAATAGTCGTTTGTTTCTTTGCAACTCCTATAAAGAATCCACAATGTCTGTTCACCTGAGATTTACTTTCACACTCCTCTGCAGTGGGAATTTAATACTCATTCAATAAAACCAGATGGTCTAAACATAATTGCACCTGTAAAGTCTTCATAATTGTGAGACCAGTCAGGTGCCCTTGTCAAAACCTCACAAGTTTTCAGAAAAGTCTGGTGCTGACTACTTTCATGGGGTGTATTTTCAGACACAAGTGGTGAGGTTTCAAAATCTAATCTCTAATGCTTTATTCAGTTGTAAAAGCTTTCCCAAACTAGCAAGCAGGCCCCATGGTTTTCTATAATAAAACAAGGCTAAAAAACATTAAGAGAAGAGTTCAGTCTTCTAGTTCCACATCACCTGAACTATTATAAACATGCTCTCCTAAGTACTGGGCTACATCCAAGATCGTAGTGCCAGCCTTTCCCCAAATCCATTAGCAGTGATGCAGCCCATTAGCACCCAGCCTTGGGTCTCCCGTGTGACACGAAGGAAGGCAGCCAAAGGTGTGCATGGACTGAAGACCATCCTACTTTTTAGAGCAACAGTAATTAGTGACTCTTCTCTCATTTTCATAAGGCCAAGTGCCTCTTCCTCCTTGATCAACAGAAATGGTGAACTAGACAGCACAACCAGTAAAGAAAAAAGAATGACCAGGAACCCAGCAGAGGAGCATCTAAGAAACCCTCATACTGTGCTCTCTGCTCTTTCCACTATTAATTGGCTCAATAAGGCTTCAATAAAACGTCAACTTTCTAAATAGGTGTGAGACAGTTCAACTCAGGCACTGAAGTTATAAATCTCAAAATGCTCTAGGAAAAAAAGACTCATCTTACTTGTCAGTTACTTCACGGTGGACAATCTCAGCCAAAGAAACTAAGTTCTTAGGTGACATTTTTCCAAACTCCAAGAAACATAACCACAAAAGCACAGAGAGTAGCTATCTTTGGAAACTGTTATTTTTACTAATGCATTATCTGGAAAAACACTGCAAAATATTAGTTGTATTTTCTCTGACTCTCAAATTCAACATCTCTCCATTGAAGGAATGCAAAGTCAGAATTGTAACTGCTGGCCACCAGAATAGGTGAGAGAAAGTAAAACTGAACATCTCTGTTCCTTGCCATGCCAGAAATACGACGTCAGTTTATGACATTCCTCACTATCCTGTATATTGCTCCTGTTTTGGCTCTGGTGCACCAGAACCTCTTCCTCCAACTGGGACTGTCCAAGGTGGTTCCTAACTAACCACAGGAAAGACGACAGATTTAAACCAGTAAATTTTACCAGTTGTTTTCCCTCAATTTTATACACCTGGAGAAGCAGATAAACCTATTTCTTCATTTCTGTTGACATACCTTCAGATGCATGATTATTTCATTGCAAAGGTACAAATGCAATTTGACTAAACCTCTGTAACACCACAAGTCAACAACTCTGTGATGAAATCTGAGATTTCTGCTCTGAATTCAGATACCTGGCTCTGTCAGATAGTATGCACAATGTATGCTTATTTCAGGGATGATGTCCTTATTCCTTAAAACAAGTTTATTACTTTGTCCTTTACATTTTGCATAAGAAACCCTTATTATTTGTTAGTAAGTCCACACTGAACCATAACTCCTTTCTTTCTCTTATACATTCCTGATTTGACATGTCGTACCCATTGTGACTTATTTTTGGGAGGG
This sequence comes from Oriolus oriolus, assembly GCA_013400235.1. Taxonomy (NCBI): domain Eukaryota; kingdom Metazoa; phylum Chordata; class Aves; order Passeriformes; family Corvidae; genus Oriolus; species Oriolus oriolus. The sequence goes on along the minus strand of VXBT01003354.1, from coordinate 86,145 downwards.
ACTCCTGCAATTGTTTGTCTCAAAAAAAATCCTTTGTGCAATGTAATACAATTATATTCCTTTAGAGTTTCTAGTCTATTACAACCTTTCCATCATTCAAATTCAAAATTCAGTGACTCATCTTTTCATCTTTTTTTTTTTTGCTTCCTGTGTTTTCCACTCATTTTTTTCCTGCACAAGCATCATACTGGGTAACTCTAATCTGAAGAAAATCTCCATCTGAGAAACTTCACTTGCATTTGAGTATTTTCTTCAGTTCTTTAATAGCAGGATGCAACTTGGTCACAGGGAGAAATTAATGCTAAAAGCTAAACTCTTCTGCTAGATTTCAGTGCGCTCGTAGGAATATCACAAAAGTTAGTGTGCATGGAGAAATATCACTAATTTCTTTCTGGGTATTCACAAAGATTAGCTAAATTGTGTTTATTGTAAATGCCCTTTCTCAAAATGAGATTAGGAATCACTGACACTGCTCAGAGCAACACCTCTTCTCTCCTGTCTATCAGTGACGTGGGAAGTCTTGTCCATCCAAATTCTTAGATACTACTTCAGTTTAGTGGATATTACATTCTCTGCCCCCAAGTTACTACTCACCAGATAGACAATAGTGGGTACTGCATATGAACAGAAACCTCAACTAGACACACTGACATGAACGTTGTGCTGAAGAACTTCTCTGTATCAAGTCCACTAATTATGGACTTAATTTCCTTGGATGAGGGAAAAGCTAACAACAGTGAAATCCCAGTGCAGGATAGAAGGCAAAGAGTTTTAACTATCAATCTGCTTACCTCTCCATACTTTTGGTGACTTGGCAAAGGGACAAGACAGACTTCTCCCTTGTCCTTTCAGAACACACCCCATTTTGGGCAACTGAGTTGTAGCTGATGTCCTGGAGGAATTCAGTTACCAACTGCTTATTTTTAGAAACTCACAAGGGAGGAAGGAAAGAGATACAGTCAAAAACCCCCACAAACTGACAAAACACACTTCACAAAAAGATCCATCCACTTACAGAAGATTAAAACTTTTGACTTAAACCAAGATTTATGGGAAATGTGCAGCACTTCCTGAGGACAACTGTCACAGCTGAATATCTGGAAATATATATAGGAGAATAAACCACTCAGTTTTCAGAAAGGAAGCAAAACTTCATCCCTATAGCAAAAGCAATGATTTGATCTGCAGTAGGTATTTAATATAGAAACCTCACTGAAACAGTATTTGTGTCCCAATTTGAACTTCATTTCCCTGGACTGAATCCAAGCTTTGACACAAGTTGATGCTTTGGCATTTGGATAGAAAGTGGAACACATAATACTGTAACTAATTCCAGCATCCTCTCCAGCAGCCTCTTTTGAAAGAAGAGTTATCAGCAACACTTGGCTGAACTTGTACTGAAAATGACCTTTACTTTGGAAACAAAACAAGCCCTTGCGCCATCTGAAGCTCAGTCAGCCCCCCTAGTGTTTCAGTGCAAATCAAATGACCAAAAAAGTGTGGTATGTGGAAAAGAACAATGACAAACTCTTTCGATGTTTTAATAACTTTACATGAGAAGAAAATGTGCCTCACAATAACCTACATTTTTCAAAGCTTGCAGATGAAAGTGATTTATTACAGAAAACAAGATAAATTCCACAGTAAATAATTCTGACTTTTGTTCAAATTGCCCTAGTATTGTAGCACAGCTAAATCAAGAATGAATTAAACAAAACACTAATTCAAGCTCTCCAGAATAAAAAGAAACAAGGTAATAATGACTTATCGGAAACCTCAGTAAAACCAAACTAAACAAATGCAACCAATCATGCATACATTACTCAAAACAAAAAATCAATCACTCCTTTTAATATCACTAGGAAAAAAAAATCACTGCAACAAATTCACCTCATACAAATATGAATTTTATTTACAATTTTCCAAATTATCAATCAAATTGAACTTCTCAGTTAAATGTGTAGCATTTGTCCTTTAAACAAATTAAACATCATGTTCTTTTTACTTCTGCAATATGGAGTCCATAGGTACATGCTATTTGGGGCATCTAATGGAACAAATTTAGATCACTATGTGTGTTAAACACCAAAGGTATTCTGTGAAGACTCTTCATAATTTATCTGCCTCAGGGACAAGCATTTCCACAAACACTTTCTGATGACAATTAATCAGGAAGGTTTAAAAACCCAGTATTTTATACCAGGACATACTGTTCACATATACTTCAGGGTGTGTTACCATGTTCCTATTGCAAAGCTGCCTGCTCTATAAGCAATGCTACTGAAATCAGACTAAAGATTACCCACAGATTTAGATATTATTCAATGTGAATAAAAATGGCCATTGATGACTTTTACTTGAGTATGTGTAATTATGGGCCAACTTGTACCTGATCTGGTACCAGTGTGATATGATCTGTTCTGAAACTTGAAACCACATGGGTCATTATAATAAAATCTTTTACAACCATATTGCACATAAGGTTCCTCAAAAGCACAAATCTACATAATTGCATCCTGAACTCAGAATTTACCTGCTAACTTCCATGAAAAAATTAACCAGATGGTAAAATCGTTTATTTTTCTCATCCCAGTGTCTGTGAATGAGGGAGAAGATACATACACTTTGGAACCCATTCAATTGTTTGTTTCTTCTGCATGTGATTTGTACTTCAGAGATGAGGATTTAAAAAAAAATAAAAAGCCAGACAGACCTTGGATTAATCTTTAAAAGTACCTCAAAAACATAACAAAAATTCAATTTAATTTTGATACATATTAAAATTTTAGTCAGTTCTGCCCGACAGCATAACACGACAGAAATGCACAAGACTTTAAACATGCTTTAAAATGACATTCAACAAAGTATTTAAAATTTAATAAATAGCATACAATCACACACAAATACATTTCATACTGGATCTTTAAGCCTACTAAAAACAGACTGGCAAAGAATAAATAAAACAGTAGTTGACAGTTTTGACTTTAAAAGGTGTAGTTTCTTGTTGTCACGCTAGTAGCCACATATTAACCTGCTTGTCACAAAATTGGAAATTACGAGCTTTTTTTCTCACTGATCTGTTTTGCTCCAACATGTAATATCATAAAAAAATACACTAAAAGGGTTTTCTTTTGGTTTTTTTTAAACAACCAGTCTGCGACGGAGTAAACCAGTTTTTAAATACAATGAATAAATAGGGAATTAGTAAAGCAAATTCAATTGCAACAAAAATGCAACACCCCAAGAAAAGAGCCATGGAAATATATAGCCATTGCAATATTAGACAATAATAGTACTTAAAGTGATAGTGCTTGTGCACTAAGCTCATTAGAGACCTTAATATGATTTTAGTGCAAATCCCTTGAGTCCAAACAAGCTTTATACCCTACAGTATTAGGGAAAGATCTATTACCAGTTGGAACTTATTCTGTAGTGTATTTGTACATATCGGATATTTAAAGAACTAACACAAATTGTAATATCTTAGGCCCTTTTTTACATCAAATCAAAAAGGCTAATGACTGGGGATTTTACATACTATTTGGCTGTACCATATTAGATTGCAGTTTAGGAAAGTCAGTGCTAAAAAAGCTTTTGCCATCAGTTTATCTATTATGCCTAAATTTCATATATCATTGCATTTTGTACTTCTGAAAGAAAAAGAATGCTCCCGGAGAAAGTTTCTCCTCCCTTTAAGTAAGTTCACATTATGGTGAAATTCAAGAATATTTAGACAAAGTGTTGAATAAACTCAAAGAAAAGTACATATTTTACATTAACAATCCTTACCAGTATTTAGTATATTAAGTTACAAGTATGTTGGCAATAATACAACAGAGTCAATTCCTAAAGGAAAATAATTCTGTACAAATTCACCTGTTAATATGGGGTTAAACAGGCAGCCAAGAAGTCTTGAGCAGCCATGTTTCAGGTTTGAACTATAGTACCAGGATAAACTAAATTTGAAACTAATGGGGAAAACTTCAGTTTAAAGAGTAATCCGATTATACTGGATACACACATTGTGTATTCAGAGCCATTAAAATGTTCACTCTTATAGTTCCATAAAGTCATCCAGTATAAGAAAAGTTTAATCAACCACACAGGCTAAAATAGCTTTAACATAATGTTGTCCTGGATTTTTTAAAACTAAAAACTAATTTTAACTGTGAAGTACAAAACAATGACAGATATTGCTCCAACTTGTACACAATCTTTCCTAAACAATCCGTACCTAGCAGAGTAATAACGCCTCATCGTCACTAGTTTCATTTTTCACTGTTGCCTCTAAGCAAGTGTCGGGTATCTGGGCAGTGTGTACGATGCCACAGCTCTCACATGGGCCATCTCGACTGCATGACCTCACACTGTGATGTGTTGCACTGTAAGGCTGTCTAAGCCCTGGTCCTTGATCTGAGCTGAGATCAAGTAGAGGTCTTGAACAGTCATTCATGTCAAAGTCTGATGCTACATCAGAGACTGGAATTAACATTTCAACATCATCATCCTCTTCTCTTCCACTTACCCCATTATCAAGCTGTCTCAAAGGACTTTGGTTCTGATTCACTGAGCTTGATCTCCCTAAAGTAAAGCGTACCCAGCGTAAGCCTTGAGTCATACGGCTTAGTGCGCTTGTGAGCTGGTGGCGTGCAGGACTTGTGCTTGGGGGCTCTACACTTGTCACTTCTCTTCCACCATCCGTGGCACTGCTACTGCTGCTCTGAGCAGAGGAACTCCCACACGCTCCCACTGTTGCTTCTATTGCTGTTGCAGGAGGGACTTTTTGAGGCAAGGTGGCAGCAACACCACCAACTGCTCCTGCTGTGTCTCTTCTTTCATTTTCTGTGTCTGTATCATCAGATTCAACTGAAAACAAACTTCTATGAGTATTATTTCTTTCAGCTTCTCTACTAGTACTTTGACTGGCAACATCATCTCCATCCGCTGAGACCAAAGCCAACGATCCAGAATGACGTGACCTTGCAAAATTAAAAATTCGATTCCAAATGTTACTTGATCTGCCAGCCATAGGAAGTCTGATTGAGGTAAATCCAAGCTGAGATCGTACTGCCAGCCTCAGGTTTTCCAGAACTGAAGCCTAAACGAGAAGACAAGCAACAATCAAATGTTGACAGTCTGCTGGTACTGTTCTAGCAAAGAAAGAACGATAACTGTTGTGGAAAACAGAATTTAAGGAAGTTAAATATAGAGTTTTAAATATTAAAAAATGTTGCATCTTTCATAATAAGGATCTGGTATATGTAGCAATAGGCTATTAAAAAAAAAGTGGGCATGACAAAAATCTAGATGCTCTAGAGAAAAAAACACTATAAACAGGCAAATTAAGTGGAAATACATATGCAAAGGTAATAAAAAAGCAATGAATTCTATATAAGGTACATTTCTGCCCTAATCAAGGATCTCTAAATAAAGACAATGTGAAAAGCAAGGCACTATAGCCTGGATACTAAACACTGATTAAAGAAAAGCACAACCATAGAGCCAGTACAGCAGGCATACTAAATCTAATACAAACAGTCTTACCAAAAAGGTAGTCACTGTGGATTTTAGAGTACAGTACATAGAAACATGTCTCAGAAAGTTTAGGATTTGAAAACAAAGTCTTCCAGAAGGATTTAACAAAGGTGGCCACTAAATTAAATATCTTCTCCAGCAGAGGCTTATAGCTTGATTTTTTTTTCCCCTTCTGGTATAATCAGTTAATTCCAGTTTCAAAATGCTTTAATGCTTCTGTTTAAATAAAATTATCTTTTGTGTTCTAATCTATACATTTCCCAAATTCAGTATACATTTTCCAGTCATTTAGCTACAGAAGAATGCATGCCTGAATTTTCCTGTTTAAAGCCCTGCATAACTTTTTAACTGTAAGTTAACACAAACACAAAACCACAAACTCCTTTGTACTGGGGATCCCTAACTCAAACTTAGAGAAAACACTGCCTCAGCTAAGTAGCTCAAGTCTCAAATAGGGTAGAAGATCTTCCAGATGCCCATCATTCTAAAAACATTCACAAATGTGTTTAATTAGAGGATAAAGCCCATATTCACAACTTTTCATGAAGATTATGGTAAAAATGTAGAATATTCTTCAAAATAGCCATTTTCCCCCAATTAAACCCTTAACATATATGCATGTATTTCCCTTCGTTTACAAAACCTGAACTTTAGTGTTCTCATGCTGTCACCTCCACCTCCCTTCCACCATCCTTCAGACAACACAGCAGACTATCTGAACAATACTTCATGCACAACCTACCTCTTCCCTTCCATTAGTTCACAGGATGATTGAATTCAAGCATAAAGTATGTGTGTACAGCAGCCTTACTTTCAAAAGCTACTGAAGAGACTGCTACTCATCCTTGAAAATCCAGCTCTGAAGGCATGTATCAGTTTTAGGCAGAAAGCACTACACAGAAATTAGAGCATCCAAGATTCCTACAGCTTGATACTTCTAGGAAATCACAAATAACCATCTTCAGTCCTACACAGGTTTGCAATCTTAAGATGTATATTTTGCTCAAAACAAATTTTAACACACCTTGACGGAATACTGACTCCCTTCCCCCAACACTTTACCATATTAAAAATAGAGTTTTATAATTTATAGAATTCAATTTACATTGCCTCGAGTTTTTATTGATGTGGTCTCCTCTGAAAAACAAAGGTTTTAAGCAATGCACCTTCATTGGTTAAGTATGAGTAAAGTTTTCATCATGGAAGCATCAATGCTCTGGAATGATATTTTCATTACTTTTGAACTTGACGGCCTGCTCACTACCATTCCTGATTTCTATGCTAGTTAATTGGTCAGTATAGTTACTTCAGTTTTCAAGGCCACAAGTCTTATTTGAAGTACTGGTGTTCATAATGGGAATTCAGTAATACTCTCACTGTTCAAAGCTATTGTACATGCATTGATATTTTATGGAGTGTGAAATCATGGTTACATATAAATACTATGAAGCAACTATATTTTGTTATGTTTAATTACAAAAGATTGCCATATAATTCCAATATATTCTGAAATGAATTTAAAGTTTATCCAAAGAAACAGTGGGTAATTCAATTTAAGTCAAACTGAAGAGTAAAGAAAATTTCAGTAATTGCACAGCTTTTTAAAAGCTCCAGTACCAATCTCTGACTGCAGCTACTACATGTCTGGGTCTTTCAGAACTGTCCTCTCAATGACGAGATTTCATTTTAGTAAAAACCTTTAAATGACCTTTATGGGATTTCATGATGAAAAACGGGTCTGAGCAAGCTAGATTTTTCTGAAAATCGTAATTGTTCCTACACATATTCATGTACACCAAACCTGAAGTGTCCCACACAGGGTAGAGACCTGCAGGAAACTTTGGTTTGTTCCAAGTTACCTTTACTAGAGGACTTACACATCTGGGCATGATAACTGCATTGTCTCCACAGACTTTCTTGAGCTAACCCTACATCAAGAGACTTGTGAACATAGATCCATCATAAACTGGTAAAGCCTAATTTTGGAAAACAGGACAGCAAGCCAAATTTGTAAAAGTCCAGAACTGGTTTGAAACAGTAACATACTGATCCTTACTATAACCACAGTAACGCACGGAACAAGAACAAGGGATTCTACAGGGTTCACTACAGGCATTTATTAAATTAATTAATGAAGTTCAGCGCTAATTTAGCTACCAAAAAATCTTTACAATTTGTTCTGATACATTTTTAAAGCCTCTCATGCAAATTGCAATTTATTTTCCTCTTTTCCTCTGAAAAATCTTTTGTGACAGATCCCAGCTGCCTGTGAACATGTGTGCATGAAAGAACATGTGATAATCATGTAATTTTTTCTTACAATAAACTTTGCTGTATTAACTGCAACACAATATAATTAATGCCAACTCTAACAGAGCACTGCAGGATTCCTAGACTACTTTTCATCTTCTATTTCTCAAAAAAGCTTTATAAGTGAAAGACATTTTTAATTACTTAAAAAGTTGTTTGACAGAAATTCCTTAATCAACCAAGTAAGAAATGTGCTAATCATCCACCTCTGAATCTGGATGACTAGGAACTATTAACTGCCATTTACCAGCTTTTATTTTGTTACTTGTTCATGTAATTTTGTATGACATTACAGCCCGGCCTTCTCCATCATCTTATTATGCACAGCAGGCATGAAGGTACCTACACACTGTGCATGTGAACTACCAATTTGCATTAGAAGTTCAGGTCTTCTTTCCCAAATCAGAAAGTGCTATCTTGCAATCTTTACTTTCACAACAGTAATACAGAACATACAATTAGATCTACCAATCTATTTTCACGCAAGAGGGGCTGTATAGTGTGTATTACGGGCATTATAAACAAAAGAAAGCCTGCAAGGGAAACTGGTGTTACTGTATCATGATTTTGTCCAAGGGCTAATCATTCCTGTAACATTACTGATTCGAAAGCAGGAAAAGGAAATGCTGCAGAACAAAAGAATGTAGATGAAAGTTTTTATTTCAGTCTCCTTAAAATTTAAGTGGTCTGCCTTCTATTTTGAAATCTTACCTGATTTGGGGAACAAACAGGGAAATCTTCAACTGGTGGAATTAAACCCTGGGCAATTAATTGTCCATAGGATGGAGGAGCTTCTCTTCTTAACAGTTCAGCCTCAACCCTTGACAAATGAGTTTCAAATGATCTTTCAAAGAGAAAAGAAATTTCAGAATACGTAAGACACTGATGCATATATATATATAAAAGAATAAAGCTACATCAGGCTATTATAATCTGAAAAAAAAATTCAGAAGATCAAGTTTTGCTAATTTAATTGAAATTTAATTGACAAAGAATATAAAGTCATTCCTATGGGTCTGTACAGCTGAAATGAGAGCGAAAAAACCAACCCAAAAATAAGTTTCTTAAAAGCAAACAAACAAACCAGCCCAAACCCATGGGCTAAATATAAAAAGCACCATGAGTAATGCTTATATTATTGTAAAAAACTGAAGGATATGTAATCCTGGTATGAACTAGCCTACAAGAGAAAAAACATGCTGTTATATACAGAATTGCAATATAAATTGCAAATTAATTAACTGCAGTTTTTCCACACTTCCTTTTTGGTAACACCATCTGAAAGCTTAACCCTAAACAGTGAAGTGATCAGAATACTTCTATCCTCTTTTCTTCACTGGGAGAGTAGTCAGTCACTGGAACAGGCTCCCCAGGGAACTGGGTGATGGCACCCAGCCTTCAGAGCTCAAGGAGCATCTGGACAATGCTCAGCCATAGGTCTTAGCAAGGTTTAGTTTTAGATGTCCTGCAAGAGGCAGGGAGTTAGACTTGATATTCCTTACGGGTCCCTTCCAACCTGATAAACTAAACTAACCTCTTTTTACTATCAAAGAAAAAGGAACAATACCTTTACAAATCACGTGCAACAGGATCTGTATAGCAATAAAAGTGCTTCAAGTACAGACAACAGAATATACCAAAACATCTAACAAAGTTGAGTTCAACTTACCTTCGCTCAAACATCCTGAGTGAGTACAATTTACAAGTACATCCCAGTGCAATGACAAGCAGCAATCCACAAATAAGACTCCCAATGACAGCTGCAGTTATCACTCTAGTGGGCACAATGACTGGGCAATTCTCTTCGTCACTGCCATCGCCACAGTCATCTTGAGAATCACAAACCCAGCTCTCAAACACACAGCGGTTATTTTTACAGTGAAAATTGCCTGGCTGACAGAAGAAACAGTTCTTTTCATCTGAACCATTAGGGCAATGATTCTGGTAATTGCAGCGATCTGAACGAGGGTAGCAAACACCATTTCGAGAGCAGGGAAACTCATCTCTTTGGCACATGGTGCAGTTGGTTTCATCTCTTCCATTTGGACAGTGCCAGTAGCCATCGCAGCGCTGCTGCTCTGTGTAGCACCCCCAATTTCCACCACATGGGATTTCCCAAGGCAAACAGAAGCCATCAACTTGATAGGTTGCATTGAACCCTCTTGCAGCATTCACTTTGTCAGCACAAAAATGCACTCTTATCTGTCCTGAGGATGAAACAACTGTGAGGGGAGCATGAGAGTCAAATGCTGTCAGTACACGCAACAGCCTCCGTGGATTCTCCTCTAATCCATCGTATATTTTGACATAGTCTCCATAACCTGTACCATCAAGTTTAAAATCAGTGAATCGCAAGATTACTTTGCGATGATCACCAGTGTCTATCAGCCAGGTGCAGTTGCTGCCAGGTGGATAGAAGTCAGGATAGTTTGGAGAACTGAAAGTACCATAAAAGTATTTTAACCACTGCCCACATGTTGGCACATCACAGTCTATTTCATCTCCTAGGTCAAGACAATCAATGTTACCATCACATTTTAAAGATTCTGGAAGGCAAGTGTAAAGCTTGGTGAAGCGGGAAAGACACTGGAACTGACTGGTAGCACAAGGCTGAAAGGAAGAAGCTGTCGGAGGATTAGTTTTGGCACACATTTCTTCATCCGAGTTGTCTCCACATTCATCCATATTGTTACATTTCCAACTTTCTGGAATACACTTCCCATTAGCACAATGAAACTGGTCACAATCACAATTTGGTTCATCAGATTTCCCTGGAAGGAAAAAAAAAATTTCTTAATGGTTTGTGTTGCATATTTATTTGCTGCACCAGGTACTTGAGAAGGGCAAAGCAAATGCCTGAAGTAAACCTGTAAACCATGGCAACTTTCAGCAAATTTCAGATAAAACAGTTTTTTTCAAGCCAAAATTCCATCAACACATCAACATGAACCTTATCCTTAGCTGATTTCAGTCAAATAACTTTAACCCAAGCAAGAAAACAATGCTCATTTATAGCTATTGAGAAATCTGACTTCTAATATGCTAAAAGTAAGTTAGAAAAATACTCCCTCATCTATCACTCATTTCGTGAAACATTTTGTGCTGCAGTACCGGTTATCTCCTCAAATTCTTTCCCATAAAAGCAGTCAGACTCTCTTCTGCTTTTGGAGGTTCCTACTTTGTACCAAAGGATCTAAGGCAAGAGAGAAGCTGACAGCTGAAGATTACATATTACCACCAACCAAAGAAAGAAACCTCTGTCCTCTCCTCTTCGCATTCTTTGCTCCTGCCTCTCCTGCAGCAACTAAGATGAGAGTGCAGCAAATGCAAAAATGCATGCTTGCCTTTACTTATTACAGTTCCAGCCATGTTGAACACAGAAGCATACCTGGGATCCAAGCTACTTCAGCTCTGCAACAGCTCCGCTGAGTCAAACACTGCCGTATCACTTTCAATCACTGTTACGTCTAAAACCACAGTACAGACTGCAAAATTTGCTATAAACCAAACTGTCATGATCAAAAAATTTAAAACAAGTCTGCAATGCAGGTGGTCCTACACAACAGTAATTCAGAAAATAAACTAGACAAATATATATTCATTCTAAGGAACACTATACCTGGGGTTTTAATAAGGAAACAGGAAAGACAGCATGATGAACTTACTGAAATCCTAATGTTCCCAGAAGCATGTTCTATCTTTTTTTACAAGAGAACAATTCAGATTGGAATGGAGGCCATCTAATCAAATCACCTGCTCAAAACAAGGCTAACTGATGTTTGATTAGGCTCTTCAGCGCCTTCTCCAATCAAGTATTTTTAAAGTTCCAATGCTTTATTATACAACATGATAAACGTTTTCACAGCTAGCTTGAATTTTCCTTGCTGCAACTAATCTGCTGTGATAGGTCAAGTCATATAATACCTCTGTTCTCCTTTTTTTTACTTTAACATCTCTTAGAAAACATTAAAAAGAAATACTCTAACTTAAAATAATCATTCTTCTTTAGAAAAGTAGAACACATAGTTTTTAAATTTCACAAATGCTAAGGCTTTTAAAAAGTGAATGAAGGAAAAAATGAAATCAACAAGAGTGACAAATGTTACAAGCACTGCTGAAGAATGTTTAGTCTACAAAGTTGCTTTCAGAGACTGAAGAATGAAAGGAGAGCAAAATGTATGTGCTGCCAGTGACTGATTTTCAGAAAACATTCATTTCACTAAAAAAAGTCCGAAGAACAGATGCAGTATAAATGATACCATCTTCTCGTTCTTTTACAGATATGCAAGTATTTATATATATATAGTGCATTCACACACATACATATGGTTCACAATATTAGTATGGCCAAGTTGGAACCTTGGCCTTGAATTCAAAATCTGTAGAACTGAACTGCTACACCAGTCTTACCTAAACTGAATGACTATGCTCCACAGGTGGAGGCAATATAGAATATGCATCACTGAACCTGTTCAAGTACTGATTATAATCTAGCTCAGTCCTTCTGCACTGCAGAACCTGGAAGAGGTTGAGAAGAAAGCTGTAACATGGAGTTATAAATATTGACGGGAATATTGCAGTAACAAAACAGGATACAATTTCAACCCAAGCTCTTCCTTCTACAAGCTTTTAAACATCCCAGGAAAGAGTTGGGATAATTGATCCTGACGTAGCATTTTTAATCACCAATGCTGCAATCCTTACATAAAGAAAATTTACCTATGAATCAAAAATTAGAGTCTTAAAATGATAAGAGATGTGTTGCCTTGTTTTTTACAATTCTTCCATGTTTTTAATTTTGTAGACGAAGTATTCATACTCTGTTCTATAAACATAAGCCATGTTATGTCTAACTACCAAAATGTTTTCATTTCTTCTCCTAAGGTGGAGACATTTGACAGATCTCTCCTTGGACCTATGTATTTGAAGGGTGGTAATTTCACTATCCAATCAGTGAGGTTTTCTAAAAGTCTATAAAATAAACGAGACCCCCCAGGCTGGGAGCTTTCCGGCTTCCGGGTGGTCCTCCTCTCTCTCTCAGAGCGAGTGTCTGTGTGTGTTCCTTTCGTGTCCGCGTGCGACAGAGATGTACTAAATAAGACTAACTTTTGGAGCTGTACCACAAGACTTCGGGATAGCACAAGATCATTAGCAGCACCCATATACAGTTGTAGCTAAAGGACTAACACAATTCTTTCATGCATTTACACTGGACCTCTGTGCTTTTAATAACTTTATTTTCCACTCTACATCACCATTAGTAAACTCTGTCCCATTTCAAATCCCAAAATTAAAACAGCTGATAAATAATAAGTAGAGGGAAGAAGATGGTGGGAAAAAAGACAAATAAAAGTGGCACAAAATTTACTTTCTAGTCCAGTACCCTTCCTACCTGTTATGCTTTTTTCTTTCTTATTATTGGTTTGTTTGTTTTAAATCAAATATAAATATTTACCTGTTATTTTCTTTAAACAAGAATTAATTCAAACAATTTACATGATCTATCCTCAACATCAGATTTTAAACATGGGGCTCCCTAATGGTCACTTTTGCACTTGGAATCTGTAGTGTTTCAATCATTCCAGCACAGATAGGCTTCACTTGCATCCAAGTAACTAATGTATTACTGTTTTTCCCATTTTTCTATGATGACTAGCCAACTTTGAGAGTAGCCTTAAAAACACTGAATTAAATAGTCTATTGAGGTGTTAATCTGAGCACTACTGCATGGTGCTGATGAGAAGAAACCAAACATAATGGCACGATTGAATGCAGAGCAAAAGTGTTAGTATTTCAGGAGCCTGTTTTTGACACTCAAAGGAAGAAATGACCAGATGATTATTAAAGCAACTGCCAACTCTTCTCCTATATACAGGCTGGTTTAAAACATTAAAAGACCACTCTGATCATTGAAACACTACACTTTCACCTCAATTGTGAAATACTTCCTTAGTATTGTATCAAACATAGCGACCAAACTCAAGCCAAAGTTTCAATAAGGCTCGTTTGTTAAAAAATGAACAAACTTCCCCAAAATAAAATGTCTTTCTTCTAAAAAAGACATATATAAACATAGAATTAAAGTCTTAAGCACTCTAATCTACAACACTAAATAGAAGAAATCAATTAACATAAGAACTTATTATTGAAAATGTTACAGCTTCTTCCAATAGGGGTTACATAATGAAATTGTCGCAAGACCAGAGAAAAAGAGAGAAAATGGTTTTCAGAAAAATTCTACAAAGCCCATGGCTTCCCTCCCCTACCCATTCCAACACTCTTATCCAAGGTATCCTTCCTTCTCAAAATCCCTCAGGAAGGAATGCTGCCTTTCCTCTGTGCCTACTTGGACAGGGAGTTGAAAAGGGCAGAAACCGATGCCTGACACAGGGCAACAGTGTTCACCTGGGCTGCTGGCAGAAACAGCAGCACAGGATGACTGATTAGCCAGTGGCTTCTTCCCCACTCCCCTACATGTTTTTTGGTGAGATGGTGCACAAAACCCAAAGAGCTGGGCCAGCATCAAATGCAAGGCTGCATTACTTCCCCAGGACCTGCTTAAGTTCAAGGAGCTGAACCATAGATGGAGCTTCTTTGTAGACTTGAGAACAGGTGATAGAGAGGGATAAGCCTGCTTGCAAACTTGCTTGTGAGAGACTGACACAGCGAAGGAAGCTACTAGGTAAGAAGAGTGCAGAGTATAGAACAGGAGAAAATACAGCTTAGACTAGAGGAGATCAGGGCTAGATTTACTGCATCTCGTTGGAATAGTTTTGAAGGTGGGTAGCATTGGATATGTGTAAGAGTATGAATTGTTTTATGGAGGAGAGGAGCCAAAAGTCAGTGTGCGCAGAGATCTGGAACAGGCCAGTGATCGGATACAGGCATACACTCAGAGGGAAAAGGTAACATGAAACCATTGTGAAAACCAAGAAAAATCTAATCCAGTATTTGGGATGATCATGATGTAGAACACCATAATCATGCTATTACATAAAAATGTAATACCTCTTAAAAGTCAGGAAAAGTTTGGAACTAGTCTTGACTCACGACTGGCTTCCTCCTCTCTCTTGGCAAGATCTAATGGAGCAAGAACGGCTCACAAAACAGTCTCCAACTATTACTACTGGTAACTAGTTCATATCACATCCTGTCATTACGGAAGAAAAATTTTGGACACACGGAAGCATGTCTGCACTTGGCCAGATTAATCTATAATATTAATGTGGTGAGGATTTTTTAGATTTATTTTTTTAAAAGATAGTATGCCTTCTGGAGATGGGAAAAATGATGCACATGCTGTGACAAATGTGAAAAAAAAAATCCTGTCATTTCTTTCCTCTCTTACTGTATTTATGATACTCAGAAGTTTACCCAACTACTTTAACAAATTTATTTTAGTCTGATGAAAACATTTCAAATCTTAAACTATGTTAAAAGAACTTCCAGGTGCCTACTACTAATGGCTAACCTTTTTCTTCCCAAAAAACCATTTAATCCGCTTCCTGTTATTCCCACTTTGAATATTCAAATTGTGCAGGGGATCAAAATATATTACCTAATCTATATTTTCTATCATTTCAATAAACTTTGAGGTGACTACAGGAAATACCTGCAGTCAGTACTTACCCTGTTAGAAGTACGTAATTCTTGGAACAGGAAACAAGAAGTGAAACCGTAAAATTATACTAGGTATCATTTGAAACGTACCAGCAAAGTAGGCTAATCTGAAGCCTTTTCTAGAGATGGTATCATCTGAATGAAACCTTATCCAAACATGATCCTGTGACGAGATGTATGGTGAGGGAATGGAAGAGCCACATGCTCTATAGCCTTCAATATTCTTGTAGCTTCCAATTGTTAACCAATCCGAGCTGCATCGTCGAGATCCCTGAACATCAAAATCTTGAAAGCTGAAAAAGACAATGATCAAAATTGCTACTGAACTGAGTATCACACAAACAATCTGATGAATTACGACACATGGAAATTAGCTTGAAGTTCTTTTTGAAAATACTTCTGAAACAAAAACAGTAGATTCTCTACCCATGTAGAAATAGGATTTAACCTTGTGCTGATACTTTTAGATTGTGAGGACAGCAAAAATCCATTCTGTCAAATAAAATATTGCATCCACCACTTAAAGAAATGCAGTTTTGTGACAAAAACACACGTCTTCATCTAAAAATAAATTCTGTTAATGAAATTGTCCCTATGCGTCTCATTTAATGACTTTCATATACTAAGTGATTTTGTTTAACTCAAATTTCACCAGAATTTTAGCTATGATTTGACATTATAAATACAGCTAAACTGTTCAAAATTATGTTTTCAGGTAAGACTTTCTCCCAGTCGCACTACTCAGCTACCCAACCATTATGTCATGGAATGCCATGGTGTGGCTGAACTCAATCAAGACAAGCTGTCATGGTAATGACGTGTGAGGGGGAGACAGTCTGTGCAAAACAGGTCTGTACAGACAACACTACCAGAACTGAAATGTGATACGTGTGAGTGGAAGAAAACAATGTGAAAGAAAAAAAAGAGTTTTATTAAAAATAAACAGTATGAAAAGTTTAGAAAAGCATTCTAGTAGCTGAACAGTTTTATCTACTTTACATTGCATTTATGCCAGTTAAGTATTTAGCAGAAAGACTGCTTGAATTAAGAAGCAGTACTTTAAACGAGTAACTGATTTTAAAGAAAATACTTCATAATGAAGAGTAGTTTTTTAGGTCAGCAAGTCTATACTGGAAACTGAAGAAAATCTGCAGGTAATGCAGTTTCATGATCAAGTCTAACCAGTACTAACTTGTATGTTGATGCTAAAAGAAACCAGTAATCGGAAATGAACTGATGAGAACTTGAATCCACAAGTTTTTCAAATTACTGCTTTAGAAAAGTTGCAAGATATGTGAAACTGTGAGAAGTTCCCTACATCAAAACTCGACCTTTCCTAAACTGCAGTCATATCTATTGAGTATTTGTCCCTGACATCCCTATGAGACTCCATAGCAATGAAGCATTACAGCATTTACTCTACACACTTTCAAATGTAAAATTCTTATGTTTCGGACACATTAAAAGGAGCACATTAAATAAATGAGCACATTGACATTTTTTTCTAGTCATCAATTTTCCAGCTAAAAACAAATGCTACATGGCTGTGTGAGAACAAATCAGATAAAAAGAAAGGCAAAAGACAGACAGAATTGAAATCCTTCACGTACAGGAAGGAAGAGAAAACTGGTACATGCACAATTGGCAGTTAAAAATGTCTGGTTAGTACTTCTTCGATCCACATGGACAATATAGGAGCACTGTTACCTTATAGTAATGATCTCCCCTGGGTTCGCATGGATGTACCAGCTACAGTTAACTCGGGCAGGATACTCAGAGGGCCACCCTGGACTTGTGATTGTCCCGCTTGGTGATCGAATTTGTTCTGGAATATCTCCACAAGCTAATAAACACATATATATTGAAAGCAATTTGATTAATTCCTTTTTTTTAAAGCCAACAGGACAAAAAACCCCACCCAACCAAACAGCACTAATCAGGGAAAATATCAGAGTGAGTTAGATGACGTACCAATTAAAAACCCACAACTTCTAAAGGACTTTGTAATGGAACATGACAGTCAAAAGATGTTTTCCAACACTGCCAGTGTGGCAGATTTTACTTATGTCAATTACTATTACAGATTAAAAAAGACTATTCTATGTGGACTTTGACAACTTTATTAAAGTGAAAATTTTTTATTTTTAAATTTTATTTTTAGTGTTCACAAAGATTCGGTTTAATTTAACCATGCATTTACACCTCATACTGACAAGTGCATTAGAAGACGAAAAGCAAATTAAAGCTAAATAATCAAGTAGCTGAAATTTCCTGTCATAGATCCAGTGTTTGACCATCATTTAAATACCTCTCCCCTTCCAGTTCTTGGCGTGGAAATGATCTTCACACACATGATTCTAAATGCTTGAAAGGCAAGAGCACTTACTGCAGCAGAGAGACCTGCATAACTACATTTCTGATAATGGACTAGAAAGCTTATATTTATAGGTCTAATTATATGCAACTGAAGTAACTCAGTCATTTGTACTCTTACTTTATTATAGGTGCAGCTTTCTGCATTGGCCTTAACTCAGCTGCTGTTCCTTCCACAGCTCGAGTATTCTCAGTTCTGCTGATTTTATTTGAAGTAATGTACTTACACTTTAGTTTGTGGGTTTTGTTTTCCTGTTTTTCCCCCCCTTAGCAGCCTCATATGCAACACCTGTCATATAGCACATACACAACCTTCACATAAATAGGAAGGCTAAAATACTCTCACTGCAGAGCTTCAAATTATGAGGAAGTCTCAGTGGTCAGAAAACACCTTAAAAATAACTGCTCTATGTGCTTTTATTTTTCAATTTCATCACTGATAGTCCAAAGTCTGCAAAGTGTCAAAGTTTACTGGTAGCCCAATAAGATACACACAGTAGTGTGAACACAAGAATTATTACAAATAAGGAAGCACTTCCATTATTGTCTGATCATCAAAAGCTTTTAGAATTCCTATTTGATTAAAATAACCAATCAGAACTGATGCAATAAACATGATGAAGAATGACAGGCATTTATAACAGTGCAAAAGTTGCAATAATGTAATTTGTGGAGAGGTTATTGTTCTCTATTTTTATGCACATTCAAGCTTTTAAAATAATTTTGCAATACTATAGGGGCTTGACATTATAAGAAGTTATAATCTTAAATTATTATTACTTTAAAGTATTTCTATATGGCATAACAAATACGCTTTTAAATATATTTTAGAAGGATTAAAAGACAAAAATGCTGACATATGTCTGAATTTTCTGTATTAACTTAAATACAGCAGCAAAAATAAAACTCAGTAAATTTACTTTTTTCCTATGTATCTGTAAGAGAATAATGCTTTAAATAGTTTTTCACATGTTCCTTTTTAGAGCTTCACTCATGCTGCACAGTTAAGTATTAACATACCTTAACTGTAGAACACAGGAGCTGCCCTGATATCTCAGGATGAAAAAGTCACAAAATACAGAAAGATATATTCACTTGAATATGCAATCATTCACTTTCTTCTTAAATTTTGAGCAAACCCTATAGGTGGTGCTCTAACACCATGATAATTTGTAACACAGCTCCTAGGTAAGTGATCTTTTTATAATTAACATTTGTTCAGGCATTAAATGTAAGGACTTGAAAGAAAAACTGGTTATTAAGCTGTTAAATAAAAAATAGCAGTTTTAGCAAAAACCAAAAAACATACAAAACAAAAACAGGCAAAAAAGCAGAAGAATGCATATGATGTTTTATACGAAGCTTGAAAATGCTGGCAACAATTCCACATACTAGTTGGTTACTATTGAAATAGTCCCCAACTTCAAAAAAGTTGCCTGAAGGTGAAATTTACACTACAACATACACCTGCTATCAGATACTTCCAAACTGGCAAGTAAAATTTTGTCACTGAGAACCTCTATGGAAGCTATTAAGTTTACATGACAAAGGAATCTTTGCACCAAAATACCTAAAAAATAATCCATCCAACATGTGTTCATTCAATTTTAGAGTTCAGCCCCAAAAACATGAACATACATAAACCCTACAGCAGTACAAACAGTAACGTATTTCTTAGACAAGTACAAATGGAAGAAATTCCACATGAAAATCCTATATAACCAAGGTAGTACTTTCAGAGCACATGAAAGCTTCCAGTTTTACTCAAACTCAGGATTTTTTTATCCTTTGCAGAACCAACCTTATCCCTGTGATTTCTGTATTCTTTTATTAAGATGCCTTTTTCTCTGTTTCCAGTAAGGCTCACACTACACAGCTGAGAGCAAAATATGAGCATTTGCAACAGCATCCAATATGGGGAGAGAGAAGCTGACTATGGAGGGCACGAGGAAGCAAGAATGACCACAGGCACAATAATAAGGGGTGAACAAAGCTGTTCAAGTGCTGTAGAAGAGAGAAAAAACTGAAGAAAGTATTCATATTATTAAGTGGGGGCTCAAAAAAAGGGAATGGACTTGAAAAGCAAATTACAGCTCTCTTAGTTGGCTAGACAAGCTAAACGCACTTGCATACTGGATATATACTCATGCACTTCAAATCTCTTACTTGTAACTCAAGAGACAACAGAAATCTCCTGTTTGCTTAAAAAGTGTATAAAGGTTAAGATCGACTGTGCAGAAGCTGCACTTCGGAAGTGCTGTCTTTTTGAGCGAGAATAATTTCTAAGCGAGATTTTTAAGATCAAGGATAACCTTTTGAAACAGAACAGCTTTGAAGGGAATATACTTTATAAAGACAATAGCAAGCCTTTAAAATAAATTCCTAACCCTCTGCCTAACTAGGATGTTTCTCCTAGACCTTTTGAGACTATAATGTAACATATATTTTATTAATGCATTCATAAACATGTGGAATGTAAGCAAACATCAAGAAGGATATGGGATAAAAAAGAAAATCCAACTGGCAGCACATAAAGCAGAAATGTATCAATAGAGGCAAACATACTTACTTTACTCTAAGTTGCAGAAAATTTGGACTTTTAATCTCAATTGCTAGCAGCCCTGTAAGCATTTGTCATACAGGTCAGTTATGTCTAGGACAACTTAAAATTACAGGGAAACTGATTAGGTTTGGAATAATTTATTTAAAGTATTAAAAGAGAACAGCAGAATGAAAATTAGACGAGTCAGGATAAAAGGAAATGAGTTTGCAACCAAGGCAGAAGCACAAAAGAAATTGAGAAGGTTGCACTGTGGAGAAACAAAGACACCCAGTGATGCATGCCCAAGATGTTCTCAAATCTCATGCTGGTGGCTGTAACATTTGGAGGGGGGAACAAATTCCTCCTGCTCAACCATTTCTACGTGAATGTTGTCTCTGCTTACACTCCCTTAAATGCCCTCGTATTTTGTGGCAAAATTCTGCTCATCCATTTCCTACCTGTTTCAAACTCTTTCCTTTGAGAACCTTTATTCTATTAACAATCTATTTCCAATTCTGTCTGTTACTCTGATATAACCATTCAGTAAACTGCAATACTGCAATCAGGACTGAGGATGTTTCACATATTACACTGTAAAATAATGGTCAAAAGAGCTGTGCACCTAATTTTCAGGTGTATATGGATTTTCCTGTACTCTTTTTAAAAACAGACACAACAGTTTTTCTTATTCCCTTCTTCCTGAAATTTGTTTACCATCTTATATTATAGAACATTATTGTAAACTACAGGATGTTGATTGGTAAACAGAAGAGAGTCAATGAAAAGTTTACTGTACCAAATTCAACTACGAAGTTATAACAAGAAAATAATTAAGAACCTATGCAAAAATTCTGTAGCAAGATCTAGAGAAGTAAAGTACCTGCAGTAAGAGTGAACAACATGTCAAGGAAAAAAAGTCACTTCAGAAAAGCAGGGAGAGGGAGATTAGGGATTTATCTTCACAGTAATGCCAGGAGATTAGTTGAAAAGATAAAAGAATTAGCTTTCAATGTGAACCACAGGATGATAAGGTATGCATTATATTGGACATGGTAAGGACATGAATGCAGCTGGATAAATGATCTGAAGGTGTTTAAAACAGCTTAGAGTAAAAAGAGAATAATGTGATAAAGTCTAAACCGTGAATAGGGAGGATAATTATTGC
Organism: Oriolus oriolus; assembly: GCA_013400235.1. Classification (NCBI taxonomy): domain Eukaryota; kingdom Metazoa; phylum Chordata; class Aves; order Passeriformes; family Corvidae; genus Oriolus; species Oriolus oriolus. The sequence continues at coordinate 64,600 of VXBT01003354.1, read as the reverse complement.
ATTGTAACTCTCAGGAGCCACTGAAAGTCTTATTTGGAGAACTACAGAGGAAGAAGGCATAGGAATCTTTGCCTCCAGGTCAAGCCAAAAGGCTTTAATTTAAAATGCCCTTTGCTCTGCAATACAGAGACATATTCAGTAAAAAGAAATATTTTTTTTTAATATATATAAAAACCAGTGCTGCAGTTCTTTAAAATGCAGAGTGAGGGGTCAGGGAGATGGTGGAACTGGATTTGCAATTGTGACAATTATGGCTCAACACATCTCAAAGACAAACCTAAAAATATTTCTGAATCCTTTAGATTTTAAAGGCATAAACATTTGTTCTGCAGTGGTAGCTTATATGCAACACTAATTGTTCTTGGTAGAAAAAGCATGCTCGTATATTAGAGGTGTACCTGTAACTTGGCAGGTATAATATACAGCAGAAGCATAAATACCAAAGGCCACAAAGGTCTGTGCTATTAAAACATAATTTAGTAAGGTAGGTCACGTAGTCTTACAGCAGCAGCATGACAAGAAATCTACCATCAAGACAAAAATTTCATTTTAAATCCTGTCTCTGTAGCAACTGTCCAAGAAAATCGCTTGCTTGGTTTCAACACCAAGTGAAAGTTGGATTTAGAAAGATTAAAGGCCAGATGTCTTTGACTCTATTTTACAGAAACTCTGCTTAAAACCATTCTGCTAAATATAAAGCCGTCCAGGTATGCTTGATGAAACATGTAACCTGCAAGGCTGAAAATATGTTTAGGAGACCCAATTTATTTAAAAGGAGCTACAAAAATCATCTAATTCATCCCTATCTTTTATACTTAGGCTATGCACTTAACATCTAAGATGTACATACAAAGAGTAGTAAGGAAAATGCTGCTGGGTTAGTCTATATGCTTTCTTCAGGTTGTCCTTAACAGATCACCCCTTCCCCATTACTTCAAAATTCCCCAGTGAAGAACCCGCACTTTGTATTAAAAAAGAAACTCAAGAGTACAGTATTTATTTTTCCCGATCTGGAAAGCTATTTGAAAACACAAGAACATCAGAGATACTTATATATGTAGTTGTTGTTATTATTATTTATTTCTAAATGGACCTGTCTTCTCAGTAGTTAAAGTTCTATCTACCAGCTGCTGTTATCTTGCGTACAAAGTACGTTGTGTTCTGCTCTTCTTGGCACTGCCTATCCAACCATGCTGGCCAAAGTACTGGAAGCAGAGTCAAAAATTCCATTCTCCTCTTGCCCAGCAGATGCTTTTCTGCCTGTATGGTGACCTGTGACACAACCCTTGCAGTAAAGAAGGGAGTGAGGGGTTGTTAAAACATACCCTGAAAGCTGCATAGCAAGACTTTAGGCTGACTTAGTGTCTCTCATCCATTCCAATTCCAGCAACAATTGTTCCAACAGCGGCAAGTAGCTATGTTGATATTTATTATTTAAAGTGCGCCAAAAATGTAGTATATATGATAATTGGTGCACCAGTACTGTTAAAAAGCAACAGCATTCTTCATGATGCAGCACAAGAATGGGTAAGAAAGATCTTCCATAATTAGACTTTTAACAGTCTTTGAGTGGTGAACAATAAAAAGGAAATAGAAAGCAATAGGTATAAAAGAGACCATACACTGACAATAAATTTATCCAAAAACTTACAAGTGGCAATGTAATGTTAAAAGCAAGACTGCAAGGATAACTAAAGTGAAATGTACAAGCTGTTCTCAAAAAGGACAAGTTTGCATTTTGACTCTTATTTTAGGAGAAGAGTGTGTGAAAATCACTTTGAATTCTACAGATTAGTGGCAGCCTTCCTAGGGTAAGAATCAGGCTTGTATTCTGCTACCTGCTGAGGAGCCTTTATTTTCCCACTTGCACAAATTCTGAGTATCTGTATGACAAACCACGCCCAGCAGCTGCTGACACTGCACAGCATCTGAAGAACAAAGACTATACATCAATGTCTCAACGGCCACACAGTTCCACAATCACTAACACACAACAGACCCGACTGCGGCTGCTGCCCAGAAGAGGCCTAAAATCGACTTATTGGAAGAGAACACAGAAACCTTTGAGCAGTAAGTGCTGCTTTTATACCCCATATTCTCCCAGCATCTCATCAGTTTCTCAGTTTCATGAGTTCTAAATATTTTTTTTCTTGTATTAAGGAAACTGTGCAGTCAAGTGTACAGTAGTTCCAGTTAAATCTAATCAGGTGAAACGTATAACTCTTGGATTTACATTATTTGATAGTAGCTGTGTCCAAAATTACATTTCAGTAAATTTCATTTCACAAAAACTTTACTGTGGAAAGAAAATATCAATTCAACTTAAACCAACTTTTCTCTTAGTTCAATGTTTGTATGGAAAAATAATTAAGCAGTCCACTTAGAAAGGCATAATCTGTTCATGAGCATGCAGGTATCAGTTTTATCTTATGAGAATTTTTCCATGTTCCAGTTGCTTCATTCCTTATTACATGCTGCAAAAGGCAGTAATAATTTTTATAGCCAAATATCTCTTCATAAGATACCAGGTGGCTTTCAATATTTACTATTTAAGTCATGCATGAAATTTAAACATTACAAAAAATGACTTACCCGTTGACACTCCTGAAATATGCACATTTTCAGAATGTTCTGCAAGAGCACCATTTCCTAAAATTAAACATAATGAATAAGCTAATTTCCAAGATAAAATTTGTAAAAATTCTTCAGATACCTTTTTACAGAACAGAACGAACAAACCTGAAGTAATTTTAATTAATATTAAACATGAAAGGTCCTAAGTAAGTTTTGTCATAAATTAAAAACTAGAGAAAAAGTTACTATACAATAAAAAATACCCCCACCCAAGCACTGTTAGTTTACTAGGAATAATTAGATATACTAGAAAGTTAGAGAATAAGCAGAGACTGATACTGGCAGTTTTGAGAAACTTTATGCATTTTAGATGGTCGACTTTATATTTTGCATCAAGTGCTATTTTATTTTCAAGAAAGGTTTGTTTCAATGCATCTTCCCCATCCCCTTCTTGACCAAGATCTGTAAGTAAATGCTGTGCAAATAAAGACATCCAGGGGGTTATATCCATCTATTTCACAAAAATTGCAGCCTACCCCCTTTATCCAGAAAGGCGGCTCAGATACAACAGGGAACCAGCTACCTTTGAGATTAACTCCACACCCATGTTCATTAAAACGAAGTACACTCGCAAAGATGAACAAGACCCATGTGGTCATCAAGAGTAAAAGACAAAGAAGTTACCCCTCCAAATCCCATACTACTTTGTACTCTCCAAAATAAAAGAAGTCTGCTAAAGCAAATATATTTTCTGGCAGGCGGCAGTCCTGGTACATGATGTGACACATCAAGTTGTATTTGTGTGCATTTCTCCTCTCCTTTATCCATCATCTTTTCTTTTAACCTTTACAACATATTTTTAATAAAATCTTTCAGACATTTCAGGAGGAAAGAGCCACTTTGATACATAAGCTGCTTTGAACACAGGCAGTGAATCTAAAATGCAAAATACTTCACTAAGCAAATCTTAAAACCATAACTCTTAATCCCTCAAAAGTTTTCTCATATTGAGGCTTTGCCATGTCACACAGATTTTCATGAATGTGATACCAGTTCTACCAGCACTGCAATGTAAGTGTAGTATGTCTGGGTAACAAGAACCTTAAATATACAAAGAAAACACAAATTCCTTTTATGCCAATTTAAAGACTGTTTTAAGTTGACCAAGAACATAGTATATCGAAGCCAGCACCCCAGTGCTCCTCTGGTGCAGTGATTACACATAAAAAATTGCTCCCAGGGTTGACACCAAATACAGAAAGACATAATTTTTAGCTTTTTAAAGACACAATACAGCTAGAAACCTGATGATCAGAATTTGTAGAAAAATGGCAAGTTTAATTTATTTATTTTTTTAAAACTAAATTCCTTGGCTCTTTAAAGTGACATGTTTCCCACCCTATTTTCAATGTACTAATTTCACTGCATATATTTACATACTAAGTTACTTTGTCTCCATTGTTAAAAAAAATTCCACACTGCAACAATTCTTCTCAATGTTCAAAACACTGAAGTATTTTAAAAATAAAAGCTATTTCAAATTCTGTATTAGTGAGCAACTATTTTTCAATTAAACTATTTTCAAATTTTTAAAAACCTGTTCTCCAAATAATTTCTCCATTTTGTGTATCATTGACGTGCCAAGGAATGTTGCCACTCTGATTTTGTGAGTACAGTAACACTTAGCTCTCAATTTACAAAATAAACATCTTTACTGGAAAATGATTTTACTTGTAACTAATTCCATAGAAGTACATTTCTGATTGTTTTGTCTCCTATTATTCCCATCAGCATAAAAAAAACACTAACATATTTCAAGACCTCTTGTTTAACCTAAAAAATAACTTACTGACATTTCATTTTTCAAATACACTAGAGATTATTCACTTTTTTACTTCCAAAAAGGGGCATTAGCACATACAGCTATATCTGTAGTTACTGAACACTGAAACCGAAAACCATGACAAAAAAGAAGGAACTCACAAAAATCTAGAAATAGGAAAAACCCTGAAGTAATTACACTGAAGACAGTCAGTATCTGAGCATTCCACTGATGCTCCCAGAATCTGAATTCCTGACAAGCTTCCTGTACATAAAGACCAGGAAAACAAAAAACCTAGAATACTAATTAAATCAGCTCTGATAAAAATACAATAAAACATGAAAAGACTGACATAACACAGAAGTGATGGAAAACAAAGCAAAGTCTATATATCTCAAAGATTGACAAAAACTATAAATCAGTAATATTGAGAAGCATACTAAAATGGGAACTTGCATCCAAATCCCCTATGTGTTGACTCAGAATTAATGACATCAGATCAGTAAATTCCATTAATATATGGGAACATAATTATCTTTGAAATTCCTGCTAGTCTACTTAACACAGCAGAATATGAAAATGTAAAAAAAAATTTCTTTGTCACCAGTAAGTTTTCGTATTTCTTTATGTCTAAAGAAATATTTGTTATTCATTCTCATTTCAACCTGAAGTTTTAAACTGAAACAGGTGTCACCTAACAAAACTTAGCAGTAAGTTTGTCCATATCAGTTACAGGAGTGTGACAGCACCGTACTGGAAGATACACACCAAGAAGCTCCTGCCTTCTCTTCTGCCCGCGAGAAACCAAGATTGTTTTTTTAAAACCAACATCTTCCATCATTATCTTTTTCTCGTGACTTCTTAAGAGAAACCACTTGTGTAACCAGGACTATACCCATCTTCTTCACATCCTTTTATAAACACTTAGTAAAAATACAAAACAGAAATGTATGTCAGCTTCAGCCCTGCAGCTTAAGATACGGTCAATAACTGCATGTAAGTTAAAAAATTCAAATGGAAAAGGGTCAAGATAAAATCAAGCATTTAATACGCTTTTTCTAAACAAAACAAAACAAAACAAATTGGTAAAATGAATATGATATTTTAAACTACTGGTAACCTAAAGGTTAAACAAAAGTAAGAAAAGTACTTTTAATGGCTTTCTACTGAGGTGCACATGAGTTTGTTGCCACCATTCATGGTAATATCTCTGAAGATTGCTTGACTGCAATATGAAAAACTCACCCAACTGGTTACTAAATGAGTTGGACTCTTTATAGAATGTTTTACAGCATGGAACAACCTCCAACTTTTGAGGTGTCTTTTTGTCTTCAACAAATTTAAAAATCTCTCAAATGTTCAAAGAAAGAATGATTATGGTCAAAGTTGTTCACCAATTCTGACAGAGGTATCCATAAAATTTTATTTCACTTTCACAGCACAAAGCCAGTCCTTTTGACCTCCACCACTTTTTTCTATTCCACTCAAATCCTCTGGGCTGCAATGCCACCTTGTCTATGCAGCAGGCAGAGACACACAAGTAGTTCCTCAGACACTTGAATTAATTCCTTTTGATTCATGTGTCACAGTTGACCAACCACAGAAGCAAGCAAGATGACACTAGGTCTGCCTTCAGGTTTTCCAGCAGTTGGGGAATTTCTGCCCTATAAATCTATATGAAACTATGGTAAACATCCCATACCCCACCCAGAAAATCCTGACACTGTCACATCAGTTCCCAATATCCTGGTCCAAGAGTCCTATACGCAGTCTGGAGAAGTGAACAGAACTAGGCAAAAAATAACCCATAGCCTTGGAAGGTATTTAACGCAATACCTACTTCTGAGTTTCATCACAGATAGGAGATTAAATACAGGCCAGGGGAGTGGGGCTGGCAACAAAGAAAATGTGGCAGCAGCAAACACTTCAACTAAAGAGCAAAGGAAAAGAATGCTTGCACACTTGAAAAACATGACATGTTTGGAAAAATCAGTTGCCAAGCTACATATATTTGAAACCCAGACAGCAGCAGTGATGCTGAGCCTCACTGTGGAGGCCAACCACAATACAGCAGCCTTCATTTTAGGATGTTACACCCCGACATCTGTCCTTCCCCACAGTCTGTGCAGCACAGCTCTCTCAAAATGGGATGAGTATCAGACTCAAAGGATTATGTGCATATAACTTCAGAGCATAAAACTCAGCCTATGGTCCTGATATGAGCTACTCCTTTGATTTTTACTCACATTCATGCATTTTCAAAAAGCATAACCAAACATACCCCCACTTACCTCCACCCTCCCATAATTAAGTGTCCCTTAGTCAAAATATTCAGATTAAACAAGACAACCTTCTACACTCCAGATACATATATATATATATGTGAACTTGGAAGGCTTCAGACAAAGAACAAGCTTACCTAAATATTGATATATTTTGAGACACCAAATAATGGCTCTTAAATGAAGCCATTTTGATTTCAATTTGACTAAAGTTAGTAATACTTATCTAATACAGTGAAGTGATAAATACTGCAAAAGCACACACAAAGATCTGGTACTAGCAACTTTGTCCACTCTGATTGTAAAATCAAACTCTATAACTTCAGTTTGAATGAACATCATGTATCTTGAGCCTAAGTTAAATCTAGATTGTGTTTTACAGAAAAATGAATGTTGAAATGAAAAAATTAAAAGAAAAAAAATCGTAGCGGGAAACGTCATTTAAGTCACCTTTTTTTCTGCTGTTACACTAAGCAGTTACTGTCCACATGGAAAAATCATGCACACCTATCTCCACTGAAGCTAAATTCTTCTGTATCAAGATTAAGCCTGTGCCATTATCCTTAACAGCCAAATTACAACCCCCTATAAATAGAACTGTATAAATTGAAGAAGCGCTGTAACTGAACGGCTATGAAGAGAGAGCTTTTTTCTACACTGCCTTGAGTTAAAAGGTACTGTGGTGCATAATGAATGCTACATAAGCAGACTGGACAGGGTATTTTTCTTGAACCACACTTATCAAGGACAAGAGTTCAACAACAGTTCCTGTACATAATGTGTTTCTAAACACCCTTTATTGCGATATGTGTTCAACTTGCTTTACTTTAGACAATGCACTCCATGACCAAACTTCCTTTCTTCATCCTACTCCCAAAATTCCTTTCTACCCTGTACCTTACAAAGCTGCCTCTTGTCACCTTGCATTATTCTTCACCAAGTTTTGCTTCTAATTGACCAGAACAAGGGTACTATATGCTTTCATGAATGAACTGGTGCTGCCTTCCATATAAACTCACTAAAAAGCCACTTAGCAATGCTACTTTGACTTGTGAGTTCAAAAATAAAAATAACCTTCTTCATTTACAGATGTGGGAGCTGGAAAAATCCATGATGCCTCTGCAATATTCCATCAGGCTTCTTGGAAATGACCCTTTTCGATAGCACATTTTGTGACAGTCCCAGCCAGTGGCCCACTTCCTGCAAACACCTAAGCACAGCTGTTCAAAAACAAGCTTCCACTGAAGATGCCGTGTGTCCCATGGAACTACAGTCAGACTCCTCTGCCGAGCCTGTGGGAGAAAAGTGCAAAGGCCACTGCCTACCTACCGCACCTATGGTTAATCCATGGTTATGATGTTACAGCTCAGAGCAGGGCATGTGGGAGACCAACAGAAAAACAAGTACTTCTACTCTTCTTCAGATAAACTAGATGATCTATAAAGGTTCCTTCCAACACAAACCATTCTATGATAAAAGCATTAGTTCAGTATGTAACCTAAAATACTGTACTGAATTATTTACTTGTGGGTCACCCGCAGTTAACAAGCCAAAAAAAGTCAGTTAGGAGCCTCCTCAGTCTTTTCACTCATCATTCACAATCTCATCTCTTGAACACTTTCCTTATATTTGTTAAACTAATGTGCATTTAGAATAAAATGCATTAACTGCAGGAATTTAAAGCTGTAACCACAGCCAAGAGCTACACATGCATAGGTGTATGGCCATACTGCTGCCAAGCTCTCCCATACTGCAGAAGGATCAGTAGTCAGTATAATGACAACACCAACTGAAGGAAACACTTTCTGTAATCTCAGATGGACGTGAGCATACAAAAAGGACGTGTTTTTCCTCATTTATAACCCAGAGTCTCTAAAAGTATGGTTTCTCCTGTAGTTTCTTTTCTATCTGTGCAACATGTGTTCTCCAACTACTGCTAAATCGAACTACAGAAATTCAGATTTTCCCTTCCTCAGAAGACAGGAAGAGCTGCATGTGCATTTCAAATTACAAGAGCAAAGGAACTGAAAGTGAAGCAAACAGTGGAGCAAAAGAAAAAAAAGTAAGAGTGGTCTAATAGCTTGAAACTTACCCTCCCAGAACAGTCAGTGAAATAGGGAGTTATTGCTACAGGGAATGCTTCAAACTAAGGTGTGGCAGAGCTCAGAACATACTGAAGCCAGGCAACCATTTGTAATATCTCTATATCCAGTAAAATAAGCAAAGCAGCAGTATCATTCCCAAAGTTCTACAAAACCAGTACCAGCCTTTACAGGTACCACCATTTTCTGCCTTCTGACAGCTTAGTTTGCAATCACTACATCCCTTCGATTAGAGATATGCATGAAATAAAGTTAGTTTGTGCACCAATACGTATTTGGATCAACTACTCAGAGTAAGATTCACAAACCACAGTAATCTCATATTTTCCTGTCTTTACTGTCATTTTTACATAATGTATTGCACTTTGACCACAAGTTTTTGTCCTACACCCAGCTGCTGCTTACTTCCTTTACAAAGGGCAACATGCAATTCATGACAAAAAGCAATTTAAAAAGCATCATGAGAAGGGATGATACTGACTTTTAAGCATTAACTGATCAATAACCTGCAGTATACCTGCAAAATCTCCAAAAGAGATACTGACAAATTTTGTATTTATTTTTAAATTAACAGTTTGGCATTAACCAGTTAAGTTCACTTTTTTTTTTTCTTTATTTCTTCAGGTTTAAGTACTGGAGTCATCAGAATTTCAGGTGATCATCTGTAAATCAGATTTAAAATGTGCAGCAAGATGCAAAGTATCCTCCATGTGAGGGATGGATTAAACAACCATTTACTTTAATATAAAATTACACATGCAATACACAGAAACATTGGGAGAGCCTTAGTACTGTGCAGACATCAGTCAGAATTCTCTCCTAAAGGCAAGAAGAGCAACAGTGACAACCTTTATTCCAAATTCCAGTAACAGAACAACATCTGCTACAAAGAAGATACAGTTAATATATCTAAAATTTCAAACAGTGAAAGCCAGTGTTCACAGGAAATGAGAAAGTGTTGTACATGTGAACACTACAGTGGCATAAGTAATTTCTTTAATTAAGAATAAAAATGACTAACAGATGAAACTATACTGAAATAGTGGTTTATTTAAATGTTTAATGATACAAAAGCTAGAAATAACCACATAAAACTTCACTGTAAAAGCAGATAAAGCACAGAATTTGTTTACAATACTCAATGCTGTTATTTTATGTGGCACAATTTTTATTTCAGACCAACTGTGATGCAATTTTATTTAGTAAACTAAGACAAAAACTAAAGAATCAATTCTGCAATGGAATAATTTTATGTTGGTTGTTGATTTTTTTTTTTTTTACCTTTTACAACAACCAGTATCTGCCACTTTGTGCTTAGACAATTATTCTTTGGTATAAAATAATGGGTATGGTGCTGCTGAAAGTCTGCATTGTATACTCCAAACTTGTCTCACATTGTTTTCTTTTAATCACTCCCTCATGCTGTCCTCTCCTTCTCCCAGAGGGACTTCACGAACAACATGTAGTTGCATGACACTTTCGAAAAACAGGTCTTTATTCATTTCTTGGTGAATAAAACAGTCATGAAGCTTCCAAAGCATTCACTGTACAAAGCCTTAACTCAAAAGTTAATCAGTACTCGAACGAACATCACACATACCTTCACTGCTACAAGCAGGGCCACAAAGGTGATCAGAAGGCTGGAGCACCTCTCCTATGAGGAAAGCCTGAGAGCTGTGGTTATTCAGCCTGAAGAGCAGAAAGCTGCAGGGTTACCTTACTGCAGCCCTGTAAGAAAGCTGGAGAGGGCCTGTAGTGACAGGACAAGGGGTAATGACTACACTGAAAGAGAATAGGTTTAGTTTGGATACCAGGAGGAAACTCTTTACTATGAGGGTGGTGAGGAACAGAGAAGTTTTCTTCCCATAGAACTGTCCCATCCCTGGAAGTGTTCAGGGACACGATGGATTGGGCTTGGAGCAACCCGGTTTAGTGGAAGGTCCCCTGCCCACAGCAGGTGAAGTAGATGGTCTTTTAATAGCATAGGCCATTCTATGATTATATAACTTTATAATCTTGATAACACTGAATTAAAAATCTGCAAAGATAAACATTCTACTACTTTTAGTAGTTCCTTAGCATTGTAACACTCCCTTCACACCTAAAAAAAGTCAGCATTCTTTCTTCAAAAATTGTCTATTATAACACATACTCTGAAAATCTAAGTTCACTACATCACTGAATGCTTTGAATTTGCAGAATATTCAGTGATCAGGTCATTAAAAATCTATTACCTTCTCTACCAAAACATAATACATAATTCATCCTTTCTTCCTGATAGTTTTATGGTGTGAACTTGGGATTTATCTGCATTAGTATTTTATTTCAGGTAAGGGGCATGTTTCTGAATCACCTGATCCGCTCCACTTTCTGTGCTTTTGTGCACATTACACCATGGCCTTGGAACCAGCAAACTGGATTTCTTTTAGAGGATATGCTCCTACTTGCAATGGGTATTGAGTTTTCTGGGCCACACTAGACCTAGTCCAAGAAAAACCCTTTAGAAACATATACAGCACAAACTTATGTCTTCAGCACAACTTGTTTTGCTCCACAAAACCCCTCTTGCCTCTCAGCTCTTGCCAGGCTGTGGCATGTACCAACACACACACACCCACAGCGTGTCCTCTGCTCACCACAGCTCCAGTTCTGCCAGGGAGGCTCCACCTCAATCTCAGGAATCAGCTCAGCCTCTGCAGCCATTCAGTGTAAGCCACACAAGTTCTCATGCTGGATCATTAGGCACTGCATACATTATTCATTAATATTACACCAATTGTGAATGCTGTTGCAACACACATAAGAAAATATATAAAATTCCCTATCATCTGAGATGTTAGCATTATACAAATTTGACATAGATGCTGCCAGCCAGATGATGCTGGATTGTGGTGCCCACAGCACCTTTAGGACACATCAAGGAAACTTTTGGAAGATGCTGCAGTGTACAATTGATTCCCATTCCTGCTCCATAGGTGTGGCTTCCCAGGCACTTTCCACTCTTCTTTGTATTTTGAATCTGCTATCATTAAAATACAAAATTTTAAAGTAGCAGCTAAACTAATTTGACTTAACAGACAGATTTTTGTGTTAAAGTTTCAGAACAAAAAAACCAGTTAAAGTTTCTCAGTTGTTGTGTTAAAAGGCAGGGACAGAAAAGAACCTTTTTCTTTACTCTCACTCAAAAATTCCACAAACTATTTATAGATAGCTCTAACATACTTGGCAGCAAGCAGTGGAAACTAGAAATCTAGCAGAGACACTGGCTCAGCTTCAACAAGATTCTGGATTTTAAGCACGTAAGTAGTTCTATTCATGTCACACCCTGCACTTCTGCCCAGCCAGGTATAAAGGAGGTTACCTGACTGACCACTGCCTGCAAGCTGTACATGTTCTCAGGTGGTAATCTAACGCAGCATTTTGCATTAGACGGAGAGTAGAAAAGAACCAGATTACTAAACCAAAATTAAACAATTCAAACAGGGAATTCAGTCACCTAAATTACAGTTATATCTCAAATTAAAAAAAAAAAAAAGGATTGAGGAAATCAGAGGAAAAGGGAGTAGATCAGAAACTAGCAGGGGAAGCAAGAGAGACTATACTGCCTACCCATCCTTAAACGTCCCTCATAAGGCTTAGGAGCCTATTCTTAACTGATTAGACCCTATCATTAATTTGAACCTAACACTTTACCCTTGTATTTGGAAAGTTCCACTTCTATATTACTTAAAAAACTAGAAAAACCCTAAGTTTCTAGCTATTTAAAACAGCTATGTTTAAAGTACTAAACCTCAGTTATTTTACAAAAGAACTGCTCAGACCATTTGTACATGTTCAACTGCAGTAACCATCCTTCTCTGAAATCACATGTCAGAATCTCAAACTACGTCACATTTGAGAAGCGCCAGACTAGGGGGAAATTTTGATGTGTGGGCTGCACAGTGCTTATACAGTACACGGAAGAGCGTTGCAAATTTGATTCATACTCTTCACATGCTTCAAACTTTTACCTACCGGTTTCTTTAAATCACTGTTGCAATAAAAAAATTGGTTTTGTTTTTGCATCATGCTGAATTATTGCTCATCTTAATTCTTTGTAACTACAGGAACAAATGTTAGTACACAACAGTCTACATAGAGCTGATATATTTTAAAAAAATTATAATCAAAAACCCCTAACCATCTACAAACAAACAAGATTTCATTACTATCACAAGTTAGATGGTAACAGCAGGGCTTCATCAGGTCATACATTCTTAAAATATAATACTGCTGGTTATCCTCTTTTCCTCTCATGATTTGGGTCCATGCCATCTAGAAGAAGTGCTAACAGAAGAAATTAAATCATTATTCATAAATAATAACTGCAACCATCATAAACCTATTAAAAGCTTGAAGAAATGAAAACATAATCTGCTATTACTCCATGAATCTCCACCAGGAACCCGCAAAACATCTAAGCTTCTGGTTCCAGATTACAGTGACTCAGATTTACAACTGATTTTTTTTCCAAAAAAGACTGAAATAGTGTAGGAGTACTTGATATTGGAAGGTGGGGGTGAATCACAAGGGTTTTTGAAAAGAAGGAAAACACTGCTCTACTGCTGCACCTCTATTAGTGAGCCTACATCTCATGTGCCAAAAAACCAAAAAAAGCCTAAGATACATACAGAGAACAATGGTTTCAAAATCCAGAAAGCTCACTGGATTCATAAAATAAAATTACAACATCTATTTATTTGAAGTCTTCATTCAGCAGATGGGTTAAGACGTCACAATCCAGACAGAGATCAAGGAGGAAATTTCATGGTTCTGACAGAAGCAAAAGTAGGGGATTGAGAAATGAAACTTCAATTTCCAGATCTGCTATATTCTTTTTGGAACACTGGCCTGTGCAAACCAGGGAACACTGAAGTCAATGGTATAGAGCTGCTGAGCTTCAACTCCACCTTTATGACAGTAACAACAATAAATTAGAATTTACTGCAACACATCCCAGCCGCATTCACTGTAGTGACATAAGTGACTTGAAAGCAAGCAGTTCACTGGGAAGGGTGGTGAAGCAACGGTATATTTACAGCACACTTTGCATATATATCAAATATAAAAATCATAAAAGCACTGCATGTTTATTGCATCTAGGAAAAATATCCTCATTTGAGAGATAAAACTGTGTTTCCTTTCCTTCTTGTTACTTATTACTAGAAATAAAACTTTGATTCTGACAACTTTTTATACTCTTTAATGTGTTTTGCTTTCTTTCTGATAGAATTAAAAAGCACTGTAGAGTTCCCAAGAAAACTTGTTTCCTTTCATGTATGAAAAAAGTTCACAGAAACTACAGACCTTGCAAAGACTTGTGCAGACTTGTTTATGCACAGTCTGGTAACTGGAGTTTTTAGACCCCACGCACCTATTCATACTGAAACTGAACTTAAACCAAATGTCATGCTGTCTGCCCAGCTACCTTCCAGTAATACAAGACGTAGTCTTGGTTCCTTGTTCATGCTCCACTGAACTAATTAATGTGTAGAAGGAACCTTGCATAGTGTAACCCTGCACGCATTCACAAGGATTGCAACAACACAGTGAAAAGCACGGCCAAAGGAGGAAAGAGCTCCTAAGGCAACATACTTTTTTTGCCTGTCCCTTCAACATCTGTGTAACAATACTTTCTGTTAATCTCATGCAAACAACCTTGTGCAAAATTAATTTCATTATTTATTATGAGCTATTTGATCTACTCTAGTTACAGCAGACGGAAGGGGAGATGTCACCGAGTTTCAAGGCAACCACGACACGTAGATGCTTCCATTCTCACTACTGAAAAGACATTGAATTGACACAGTTCTTGCTCTACTGTTGTCAACTGGGAAATTGCAATTGCTATGATAGGAAAGGCTATTAATTAGCTACACTAATTTTCTAGACTTGCATAAACTGTGCTGTTTATTAAATATCCTCAGGACTTAGGAAGAATAAGAGATGAACTTGCTATAACTTGCTGGTCATAACATACTGCATTCCTCAAAATGTAGTGTGAATTGCTGCAAGTCAAAAAAGTCAGACATGAATAGAAGACAGATTGCCTGCAAGACATGAAATTGATTCTACTCAGATTAGTAACTTCTTTAAATAAGAATCAGATCTTGAAACTGCTAAAGCATACTCCTGATATTAACATGCATGTACATATACTTGCATGGGTACACTCAGCACCCATGAAAGAATTCTGTGGATGGCAGCCTTGATATTTTTAGATTGTCTTGTTCAAATAGATTTGATTCATCAAAGCAAACAAATGATAAGAGAAATATCCAATAAAATTTATAATTTAGTAAAACTTATTTTCTCTCCAGTGTTTTATGCAAGATCTGTATTCTCTGAGAAAACTCCACTACAGCTAATGCATTGGTTCAAGTCACTGATTCTAAACGGGAAACTCCAGAGAGCCTCATGGATATTTTAAAAAAGTCTAGAAGCCAATTGTATGTATTTATATAATTTAAAAATCAATAGACAAATAGGTGCATATCCCTAAGACCCAAATTCTCTCCCTCTCTTTCAAAAGGAGAGCTTTTTGCCCCGCTTTCCTTCCACGTTATCTGCTATAAATCCTGTGATTCTTGTCCTGCAAGAATAATGTTGGTGCTGTACTTCACACATTACCATGAGTACACCTGTTTTATTTCAAACACCATGGAGTGTCTTAGAAATAAATTTTCAAAATAAATTTGTGGTAAGTTTGGAGTCCTCTTTACTTGGTTCATGATACAGTAACATAATACTGCATTGCTTTTTTCTCCCATAACAGCACAAATAAGCTTTTCTCATTATTACAGCTTTATTGTGTCAGGAACTGTACAAACAAGAAAAAGCAACTACTGCTCACAGAAGTCACTGCTGTGTAAAAACTGGGCATGATACATTTTTATCAGATAAAGGAAAGGACAATAAAAACGCATGATACATAAAACAACTGGAAATCCCAGCCCACCACATTCCAAAACATAATCAAATGGTAGTGCTTTACAGGAAGCACAGCAGAGACAGGTGGAGTGGAAGAAAGCATATATGATGGCTTTGTGTTTCCCATGGACAGAACAACCCAGGTGGTGGGAAGCACAAAGGAAAAAATGGTTAGACTTGAGTAGTGTTAGTAAGTGATAAGGCTATCAGTACTAAAGAGACACAGCAGAACAGCAGGATAGTAAAACCAAGTGAAACAAAACTCTGACAAAGAGGTATCCTCTGCTAACAACTATCTCTTCATTATGCTTCACCGTCCATCTCTCCCCCAAGTCACTGAGAAAAAAGTGCAAAATTTGAACACCAAAGGGAAAGGCTTGTCCTTTTTATGAAGCATTTGGAAAGTCTGAATTACACTGATTGTCCTGGAGGCAGTAACAGAGACAGGAGAGCTTATGTGAAACCAGTTTTAATACAGTAATTGTAAGATAAGGACAGTTAACATTACCACCTTTATATGCACTGGAAACAAATGTATTTCTGACAGCCAGAATATTATTTCACATATTGCACACGACTTTAGGGTACTACAGCCTCTTGCCATGGGGGTTCTCAGCAGTTAGAAAAGATAAACACAATCTTCTGTTATCAGGGACTACAAACTCGAGTGTTGGATAGTACTATGATTCCACAAATGCAAAATAAAGTAAAATCCTTTTTGTAGAGCTAGATAAACATAGACTAGATAGACAGCTAAGGCAGCTGCAATTCAGAAGAGTAGAGCACAACCACAAGACAGCTGTAGCACAGGTAACATTGGTCAAAGAGAACGCAACAAAGTCTGTTTCAGAACACTTAACTACGTAATTTCCCTGCTATCAAACCACATCCCTGAGACACACAAATTACCCCTGGAAAACTTTAAATGTGTTAAAGTAGGCACACAAGTAATTTGCTACGAGGATTCTGGTTGTGTCTTTTTACAAAGCAAGTATTTGTCACAGAAGCTTAAGGATCACAATTACTCACAGATGCCATAGTTTACAAATGAAGGCTTGTTTGCATGACCCTAAATGCACTTTCTGTGCCTACTCACAGTAGTTGGTATGAGAAAGCCTCACATTTTATGGGTCATAAAATCACAAATTTTATTATATTACAGTAGCTCTAAGCATTCAAGAATCTTTCTCTCACTCTTTTATATAACATGAAATTTGAGCTACATACAGCTTTCCTTCTTGAATATGCACAGATATTCCCATCTGACTGTCTGTCAACCATATCAGTGGAGTCCTGGGCAGCAGAACCACAATTTCTATCAAAGTGCTTTTCAAGGAATGGTAAACATCTATAAAATTCATGATATATGAATACATCTCAGGGTCAAATCAACACAGATCAGGGTCTCACTGCACTCTGAACCTTCAAGTTTTGCATGTAATTTCAATGCAATTCAAAAGAGCAAAGAGGTTTCCGGGAAGTTAGGCAGTTGAAATAGGCACGTTTACAGAGGTGTGAATTGGCCCACGCACTTCCCCTTAACGTCACCACTTAGTAAAAAAAGCCTATGGAGATGAATGACAAAGAAATAAACTTCCTCCTTTCTCTGAAACACAGCCACACTTGAAACCATACCATCTCCCTCAGCTTCAACACAGCCAGCACGAGGCTGCCCATTTCCAATACTCCTGCTCTCAGACTCCCCCACATGCCAGTCCCACCTGCAGAACTAGGAAAGGAGGTTCAAAGAAACTTGCACCCCTGGGATGTGCCTCAAGAAAACACCAAGAGCCTCACAATGCAGTGCTCTGAAAAAACCTTACTAAACCACCAGTTCCTCAAGGAGGGAAAAGCAGGAAGCCACGAGTAAATGTGTACACACACACACACAAACACACATGCGCGTTCGCTCTAGGACTTTTCTTCCAATGACAAAAGCACAAATAGGAAGAGAGGTTTAAACACAGTAAGAGGAATGAACACCTTGGAGAAGAGAATGCCATCTAATGGGTATTTCCAAAATCCTTATCACCATTTACCCTTACATTCATATTTATAATTACCCTCCAGTATGCCATCTCTACACCTAGTACACCTCATCCCTTTGACACAAGCTCTTCTGATGTATGCTTTTCTTGACCAAAAAACACTCTCACTACTTGTTTATACGAGTCATTAACTTACTAAGGATAGTTTTAAACAGCTTTTTCTTTCTGCATTCCAGCTTCCTAAAAATACCTCATTAAAATATATGGGATAATACAAACATTTTTTTTGACTCTCTCTGTGGAAATCCCTGACAAGAGTAATTCCGATGAACACCAGATGACTGAAGGTCAAGTTACATAGTAACTGCCAGCTCCTTTGTCCATCCAGTTCACAACCTCATCCTCCAAAAGCCACTTCAGTTGTTTAGTTTGAGCATATTCACTGTTACCCAGCAATGTAACTATCAATTCAAGTTTCACTTCCTGTGGATCACTCAGTTGTGCACATCTGCACACTCCCCACAACTTCCATACACTTTGGACTATTTCTACATTTGGCAAAAGAGTAACAGTACCAAAAATCTAGTTAATAAAAATTTAAAGAAAAAACCTTATATTTCTATTCGTATTCCAACATAGAGGTTTCATTGTAAATTTGTTACTAAGTGTAAAAGATTCCACACAGAATACAGTAATCCATGATGAAAAATATTCTACCTCTGCTTCCAATAAAACATATCTGATCTGAAGGAGTTTTTTAAGTGGCAGCAGCAGATCATCACTAAACCTCTACAAGCACTCTGCATCCACACACTTAAACAACAGCTGAAATATACAATAGACTGTGTTTCTAATGAGCAGATGAGAGGAAATCAGTTGGTAGTAATATTTGTAAAACCAGACAAGGATAGGAGCTGGAGTTTTAAATAAAGCAGAACAGACACTGCTCTGAAAGTAGCCTATTTCCAGTTCCACAACAAAAACTCGTCAACTGGGTATTTCCCAGAAGGATGCTGTTTGCATTTAAATAATTTAGGATGACTCTTCATTCTCTATCTTCCCTCTGAGGTCCAGACTAATCTGCCTACACTGAGACTTGAGACTTCTCTGAAGAGGAGTTCAGATCATTAAGTCACGCTCCTGTTGCCTCGCATCCCTTTAATAAGCCTGCCTTTTCCCACACTGACTCTGCCTTAAATTATGCCAAACCAAGACTCCCCACTTCACTCACACAGAATCAGTACAGCACCAGAAATGTGGAGTAACAAACTCTACGCACACACAACCATGAAACAGCTACTTATTTTCTGTGCTTCACCTTCCACCTTGCTCAGTATACTTTATAGGAATACTGTTAGTATTAGTCTATCTTAATAATTAAACCTCAGATAATAAAGAGCTTTTAGGAGACTATGCAAAGAATGTATTTAAAGAAAAATATTTATTGAAGGCTTGCTACCAACTATGTCACATCTTGGAGCACAGTAAATTCAGATGTAAGTTAGGTTTATAGTACGCTTTTGGAATAAGACTATTTTTAAGAAGAAAGCCCAGTAGCAGCAAGTCACCACTAGGTACATATGTGCTCTTTTATAAAGAGAGATCACATGTGAAGTTAACAGCCAGCTAAGGAAAGAAACAACAGCCATTTTCGGGACACTCAGATTCAACCTGTGTATAACTGAAAAAAATAATGGTTTTTTGAAGAAAGGGATGAAGAATGCTTTCGGAAAAGAGCTAAGTGAAAAAGATGCTATTTTCTTATGTTAATACCACTTACTAAACTTGATAGGCAGTTGTATTCTTTTGGATGTAGCTTCTTTTCAATGCACATGAAAAGCACTGTTACACTTGTGCATTGAAGAAAGCAGATTACATCCCTTACAATTCCTTACTGGTAACTTTGTCTAATGAATAATAATAGTAAGCCACAGTTTAAGGGCACTGGCTTTGCTCTGTGTTGGCTATTTGAGAAACAAAGAGGGTATCTCTAGAAGAGGTTCAGTTCTGGGAAAGAACTGAAGGCACTCTGGAATATTTCATGGTACCAGAGTTTTCCATTCCTCATCTGTTACTGATGATAGATACATATACAACTTTCTAAAATTACGGAGTACTTTCCAGTTGATATAGATTACAAAACTGAAGAGCAAGGCTTATTTGTGATAAAGCAGATATTGTGAAAACAGCATACTTGCAAATTCTTACAGTGTTTATACTTGACACTAATTTGTTATCCACTTGACTATTTACTTGCTTTTCCTTTCTGGATCACCTGCAGAAGTACTCCGAGGCTCAGCACTGACATTACATGGCAACTTTTACATGGAATCTCCATTATCACCATTAGGGCACCAAGACAATGTGACTTCTCAAGAGACTTTTGTATTCACTCAAAGTATTTTAGTTGGTTCAGTCCCCAGAAGGTAGCTGGTTAGACATGCTGTGGCTAAAGGCAACAGTACAGATGGCATTTCTGTCAGCCTTTATCCTCACCACTGTATAGGTGTTGCAAATGAGTGTTTTGGGGTTTTTTAAATAATCATGGACCATGCTACAACAGGTGATACTTTATTCTGCTTCTAAAAGGTTCTAAGGCTCCAATAGCTATGGCTTTCCTTCTTAGGGAATGTAGCTAGAAGAGGAAAACAGGTACATCAGGCTTCAATGTACTAATTCAGCTGTAAAATAAAGGGTAAAAAAATACTTTCATTTTACATACATTTCACTCTATTAAAAGCCAACCTGATAACAAAATTCAGCACTTGCTCCTACAGCCTTTTTAAAGGGAGGCACTGAATTTTAAAATAGCAAAAAATGTGACACAGCTTGGTGACAAGTACAAGATCAATGTCAGACATAATGCCTACATGTTCAAATTGCTATTTATCTGCCTTTATATAATGAAGTATATTGCTAATTTAAGTACATATCCTTCCTGTTTAAGAGCAGACTTCCAGATATAGGGAGAAAAGCACTCCGAGGACAATGGAACCCCATGAACTGCAAACCAAACTGATTACCTGCCTAAATAAACTAAAATATCATCAAGACACTTGAAAAATACATCAAAGTACAATATATTTCAGTACAGGCATGAAGGAGTTGCTTAGTAAGAATCTAACACCATGATCCTTAACGTTCATAGCAGTAATTTATATAACACCTTCAACAATTCAAGTGTAAAGCTAGTTCAGACCTCTTTCCTATCACAGTAACTCATCTCCCTCGGAAAAAAAAATTGTTTGATGTGATCATTTTAATTGAGCAACACACATGCCTGAGAAACTGCATGTTTATTTCAAATTAGGTGCTTTGAGCACTTTATTGGCTCCCAAATGTGCAGTATGGTCAGTAAGCAAGATCTCAGATTAAAAATTTAAATTCAGCTTTATTTTAATCATCAGTCATTTCTGAAAGCTTTTGCATTTTATGCCTAATTCCTTCATGACCAACACTTTAAACTGGTATCTCAGACTTCAGATCCACCTCCTTTGTATAGCTGCAAAATGTAGGCAGTTTCAGAAAACTAGTGAAAGAAAGTCAAACACAGACCTATTCACTTAAGTCTCACATACATATTCCTGGCTTCCATGCTTTTACTTAACATTTTAGGACTGACATACACCTGAGTATTTCAAGATATTAATTCAAAAAAG
Source organism: Oriolus oriolus (assembly GCA_013400235.1). Classification (NCBI taxonomy): domain Eukaryota; kingdom Metazoa; phylum Chordata; class Aves; order Passeriformes; family Corvidae; genus Oriolus; species Oriolus oriolus. The sequence goes on along the minus strand of VXBT01003354.1, from coordinate 43,204 downwards.
TCACTAGCAAGCACTAATAAAACTTTCTGTTAGTTATGAGTGTGGGATGTCTCTCAACTCCCCAGCCATGACCTTAATGTTACTCTCTGGGCAGATCTGACTTGAACAATGTCATCACTGCATAGGACTGCACTGCTGCTCCTCCTAACCTGCACAGTTAGAAAACAGGATCTCTTATTCCAGGAAAACTTGTCATGGACCCTAAAGGCACCTATATTGTGTTTGCATGGCCAGGTTTTGGTAGCAGGGGGGTTACAGGAGTGACCTTCTGTGAGAAGCTGCTGGAAGCTTCCACCATGTTCAGAAGAGACAATGCCAGCCAGCTCAAAGGTAGATGTGCCACTGGCCAAGGCTGAGCCCATCAGAAATGGTGGTAGAGCCTCTGTGATTAACTTATTCAAGAAGAAAAAGAAGAGTTGTTGTGCAGATATAACTGCGGCCAGAGAAGAGCAGAGTGAGAAAATGTGAAAGGAACAGCTTTGAAGACACCAAGGTCAGTGGAGAAGGACGGGGAGAAGGTGCACGAGGCACTAGAGCTGAAATTCCTCTGCAGCCCATGGTGCAGCCAGCCCACGGTGAGGCAGCTGTGCCCCTGCAGCCCATGGAGGACTACGGGGATGCAGAGATCCATCTGCACCTGTGGAGGAGACCCAACCGGAGCAGGTGGATGTTGAGAGGAGGCTGTGACACCGTGGGAGGCCCATTCTGGAGCAGGATCCTGGCAGGGATCTGCAACCCCGTGGAGAGAGAAGCTCACACTGGAGAAGGTTTCCTGCTATGACTTGTGACCCTGTGGGGAATCCAGGCTGGATTTTAAGGACTGCACCCCAAGAAGAATGGCCCATGATGCAGCAGTTCGCAGAGAACTGTTGCCTATGGGAAGGACTCACACCGGAGTTCATGGACAACTAGCTCCCATGCAAGGGACCCCACACTGGAGCAGAGGAAGGACTCCTCTCCCTGAGTAGCGGCAGGGAAGAACTGTGATGAACGGACCTAACCCCCATTCCCTGTCTCCCTTTTGCCACTGGCAGGGAGGAGGTAGAGCTGAGAAAGAGGGAAGGGTGGGGGATGGTGTTTTAAGGTCTGTTTTTACTTCTCATTTTACTGCTCTGATTTTGTTAAATTCAGTTAACATCTCTAACTCAAGTCTGGTTTGTCTATGACAGTATTTGGTGAGTGATCTCTCTCCAGGACCTCATCTTGACCCATGTACCTTTGTTATACTTCCTCTCCGCTGTCCAGTTGCAGAAGGGAGTTAGAGTGACTTTGGTGGGTGCCTGGTGTTCAGTGAGGGTCAGCCCACTACAGCACCACACACAAGCTCTGCGATTCCAACTGATAGTGGGGAAAGTGGACTGTGCTCCTCACTAAGGCAAGAGGATAAAGGTATAGCTCTCCTTCCAAGTCTAACTCATCTACAGTGTAAAGGCAAAAGGCCCGTGTGCTGTCCCACATTTCCACAATGGATGAGGGAAACTGGAAAGCTAGTATTATGGAGTTAAAAAGAGGTTAGTAACATTATCACTCAACTGTGGTATATTGGACTGTCATTTGCATGAGACCTGTGATACCACTGAGGCTTTGTTACAGTGTGCATAGATGACAGACACAACAGATAACTTGAAATCTGGAACTCAAGTGAGACGAGCTAGACAACACCTAGGCAACAGGCACTGGAAACAGCATTAGCTGGATCAGTAACAACAGGGAGGTAGGTCATTAGTAACTGGACTCCATAAACATGCAGCTCCCAGGCACATCCTGCTGGAGTGCAGAAATGCCAAATGCCAGTATTAGCCAGAAAAGGGATCACAAAAAAGGATGTTTAAAAACATTGATGAAAGCCATTCGCTGAATTACAAAATGTTCAAAGATCTCTATTTGTTTATTCACTTATTTGCTAAAGTACAGGTCAAATGCAGGAAGCTAATGTTCCCGCAGCATCCCTCTGCCGGAGAACACTTGGAAGGCCAGAGATCAAGACCTCAAACAATTTCCAAGCTCTTCCTGCATTCAAACCCCTTTTCTTGCTTGCCCGTAAGAGTAACCTCATAGACTGATTAGATGCTCACTCAGCCACCGTAACACCCTCAAAATAAAAGGCTGGTTCCTTTCCTCCCTTCCACTTGTACAATCTCTTAAAAAACAGCTGCTCTTGCAGACATCTTGGCCTCCTATTCCACTCTGAAGAACAATTCTGCCACCTTTAGCTGTGAACATGACTTAAAAGACGTTCCAATCTTTCCCTCCTTTGCCATCCCAGCTCCCCAGTCTTCATGAATCTCTCCAACCACAGACACTAGCTGAACTTCAGCCATGGAACTGGCTGCTCCTTCAGTACCTTTAGATAGGAAACATGACAAATGGGAGGTGCCCTGACAAGGGAAGCTATTTCTACTAATTGCACAATCACCCAAATCCATCCCTGTCAGTGCTTCCAGCTGCAAGCTGCTGTGATCACGAGTCATGTGTCTGATGTCATTCATCTTCCTGACTTAAGAGCAGCCATCTCTCTCAGATTATTTTAACTGATGTTCAGATCATGGAAAGGACATATGTACTTTCTCCATACTTTTAAAAAATTATGAACTGGAAAAAATGAAATATGTATTCTCTCAAGTTCAGTTACAAATACTTCCATATGGTTTAAACACACATTTTGAGTTAAATCCCTGTGCCCTCTCCCTGAGCACTTCTTCAGAAGAGAGCAAACGGAAAATGTAATTCTTCAGTAATATGAAGAGCAGGCTGAAGCAAATACAACAATATTACAAACAAAAAAGCACATTAATTAGGACTCTAGAATCAATCTCTGTTTGAAAATGACTCTGTTGAACTCTATGTGCAGGAAATAAAGAAATGGGAGGTTAAAGTCTCCACTTAAAACTATGTGATAAGAGAAGCACATATATATGGATTTGTTTACTGCATGTGATGTATTCATTACTCAGTCCCAGTTACTACAATATCCCTAATGGAAGCTTTTACTTGAGATACTCCATACAATTTCATAGAAGGAAAACACCCTACCAGGGTATACTAATTCACTGGATTATAATACACTTTGTGAAGCATAGGAAAAAAGGCATTAAGCAAAGTCTTATGAAAATTCATGTACAGCTAAAATCTATAAGTCAGAGCATATGAATGTAAGTGCGTGCCTTCTCACTACAAGGCATATCAAACAAGATTTCATTTTTCTGTTCTAAACTGCTTACCTTCAGTTATTGAAGAATTCTTTTTAAAGGAGCAGCTCCTCAAATGAGTAGGATCATTAAATTTTTAAGATACGTCATTGACTAGAACAAACTTATTTCTAGTAAGACTAGATATAAATTAGAGGAAAATCTTATTTTTTCCATGAAAGAACGATTCTCACAACCCTTCCATACTTTCAGAGGGACTTATCTGTATCTCCCAATATGTGCATACAAAGCTGGAATAATAAAACCAAGTTACAGGACCCTTTAGCAGACTAACTTTTTCTTAACTTTTAAATACAAGCAACTTCATTACAGACTTCCACCACATGCCTAAGTGTGCTCACACTGCTTGTCAGAGAATCACTCTACTGTTTCATGGCTACAACTGACTTTGAATGTCTGCTCTGGTTACCCACAGTCAGTCCCAGGGACTTCCGCTTAGCAGAGGAAACATCTCCGAGGTTAAGCAAAGGGTAGTCATGAATTAGACACAATCAGAGGGGTGAAACATGCAGTTCCCATCCCAATATATAGTTCAAATGTATTTTCCACTCACAGAGAAACACAACTAGTTCACTTTCATTGCTTTGCGGAATTTACAATTTACTAAGTGTGAACAAGTTCGGCTTTCTTGCACAACAAAAAACTCCACAACCAACTAAATATATCTGGGCAAGTCCTATAATTACTAAAACTCCCAAGATGCTTAAGTGAGAGACTGTCTTATGACAACTCAAGGTACTTAACCAAATGGTTTTGTGTGACTCCCTTCCGCCCTTCAAAACATGCTCTACTTGTAAGCTTTCTCAGTTTTGGGGAGGCTCTTATTTTTTCTTGCTAACTTCCTGACTAGTTCCAAAAAGTTGCTCCTCACAAAATAGCTGAGAAAGATATACAGGAATTCCCTCATAACCTAAAATTCAGTGTCAAACAGAATAGCAGGAAAAAAAAAAATCTAGTACATAGCTACTAAATATGCTAGCCTTGATAAGAAGACTCCACCAACATGATAACAATGCACCAAAAGTTACAGTGTATCCAAATTCAAAGCATCTGTTCAGAGAAACAGGTCCGAACCACAGCTTACTTTTTTGAAGTGTTTGCACTGATCGGTCAATTATGCTGAATTTAGTAGTTTTAACTTAGATATTCCCGAGAATCAATACTATATATTTCAAAGCAATTGTAAAGCTTTTATAACGAAGCCTCAGTGAAGTAACAACTGCAGCAAAAATCAAACGAAGGAAACAAAAAAGAGGGTAGTCAGAACAACACAATTCTGCAGAGTATGGTGTCATACAGCCTGCTATAAACCACTCTGAGCATTTATTTCTGCTGAGGGGATAAACACAGGAACTCAAATCTACAACCAAATTTTACAGTATCCAGTGCACTGGTACCCAGTGTTTTCTTAAAACCATGTAAACTATGGAGGCTCAATTTTGCCAACCAAACAGACACCTCACGTAATAACTGGTACTGCAAAAACGCCACAGCTAGTAATTCTGAAATGCACACAAGCTAAAAACATCCCAGGCTGTCAACAAATCACACTCTCTCAATTACTGCCTAGCTAGGTATCTCAGCTGTTCCAGTATTTTAACACAATCATTAACTATCTGGGACAGTATAAATGGCACATTAAAACTAGAAAATGCAGAAACATCTAAGAAAACCAAACCACATTATTTACACAGTACAAACAGTACTCATGAATTGTTTAAAAACCTGTAAGGAAATTAGTGAATTATACTTAATAAGTATGGAAATAATGTCTACACCTTGGGAAACTTGAGGCATCTGGTAAAAAGTACATAATGTGTGAAGGCATGTACCTAAAGTACCAAAGGCATGAAGTTTAAAAATTTGAGATCTGTTTAACAAATCACAAGACTGATAATAATTGCAAGTTTTAGCCAGACCAAATAAAAAATGATAAATATTTAGTGCTTAGTTGAAAATAATACTGATACAGTTAACATCTATTTGATATTAAAACAGGAGTGACTGAAGCAAAAGAATCAAACAGATTCACCTGTAGGGTCCTTCCAACACTAACGCAGTAGAGCTCTTCCTCTCCTAGCAATGACAGAAACAGATGAAAATGCCATGCTAATTACATGCTTTGCTCTGATGACAGGAATGGAGTCAGATGGCTTCTGTCATGATTCTGGTTACAAGTACACCTCTGCTCTTCCTCTGCCTGACTGTTCTCATTTAGTGCATAATAACAATCACACCAACTACCTTATATTCAATTTTCAAACTTTTTGCTATGAGGTTGTTTAGGATATGGGTTTTTTTTGTTCTCCCCTTGAATGGACGTCACTTTAAATATTGTCCACATAACCTCACAGACATTTTGACTACAGATGCAATATTGGCTCTGAACAGTCAGTTGAATATGTACACGCTTGGACAAGCTGATATACGATTAACTTATTAGACAATATAAATTTCTACAGTGTTAAAATTAGGACATGTTCTCTTAAAGGACTACAAAACTGTTGTAATAAATTAAATGCAGTGCTTTTGCCAATAATAAAATTTACAGCTTAGCAAAATATATCTGTTCACTATATCACAAAACATCACTAAAGACTGACATTGAAGAGTTTAAGAAACAATAATTTATTAAGTCAAGCGATTCCTTTAGGACAGCCTGTTCTGGCTTTAGAGTTCAACTTCTTTAGAAAATTGAATAAACTGGCTGGCAGACTTTATTTACTTACATGATTCAGGCTATTACTTCAAACAACGTGAATTAACCCAAAGAACTATTTATTCTTCCTCGTTTCATACCATCATTAACAAACTGACACGCAAGTAAAGTTCGGCTCCTGACCAGTGAACTTTTATGACAATTTTACTTGTCTTCTCTTAGAACCAAATGCAGAATGAGTTATATACACAGTCTTGTTTTAACTTCAAGCAACATCTGTACCACAGAAACCTGGAATGGTTCTAATCTAAAACTAAATGTTTTAAAGCTTATATAAGTGTACTATATTTTTCTTTAACAGGACAAAATAATATCAATAGCATTGCAGTCTCAGTAGTCTAACATAAAACACTGTTTCAATCACAATTTTAGGGAATAATAATTTTCTGATCTCCACTAATGTTTCTCAGTTATTAGTGCTTCCAAGGGTACCCACTAAACCAAAAACTAACCTGGAGATAAGGATAATGAAGACTGACCTCTTCTGCCACCACTTCTACCTTGGAACTCTTTTAGTGTCCGTGTCCTACTGCCGTAAATATTGTTCTTTTGACACACATTTACATCTGAAAGTCAGAAGCGGGGAGATTCACCTACTGCACCATTGCACTGACTGCTACCAATTGTACAAAACTTTACAGAAATTTCCTGTAGCCTTCTGCTCAGTGGGACAGAAATTAAAATTAATATATCTGGGTGACAAGTATAGTTAAGACTATATAAAGTTCAAATTTCCAGAAATTTGAAGAAGCCAAATACCCATGCTTCCAGACTCTATTCCAAAGGAAGGCATGTCCTAGTTTTTGCATTATACCACCTCAGAGACTTTCCATAACTCAGCCTCTGCTCTGAACACCAATCCCTCACAAACTGGTCCTTAATGTGCTGCATCACGGTACCAATTAGATATAAACCATCATCCTGTCAACAGTTAAATAAAAATCAAACGAAATGGTAACATTAGAAATTCAGTTCTCTAACCAAAGCTCACGTTTTAGCAAGAAAATAAGTAAGATCAGCATCCCTGGAGGTACTTCAAACATGTGTAGATGTGTCGTTCAAGGACACAGTTTAATGACGGACTTGGCAGCGCTGGATTTGCAGTTGGACTCTATGATCTTGAAGGTCTTTTCTAACCTGCATGATTCTGTGATTCCAAGATTTACTTAATTTCCAGTTGATCAATCAAGGAACTTTGGTTTGAAAAACACTGCCCTCAAGAACAGGACTGATTTCTCAAACAACATTTTTTCCTCTAAAAAAATTACTTGCACAACATATGGTTCTGTTTTAAACTCAGATAACTGTTATGGCCTTTGAGATAAGCAGAAATGTCTCAATATTTGTCCCAGTAAAAGCCAGGCCAGGATTATATAGAGACACATAAAACCCATTATTTCTTGGACATAAAACTCTCAACCCAACAGCAAGGCTGGAAATATAAACCAAAAAATACCGTTGCCCAACGCCCCACCAAGCCAGAATTCTTGTTAGTCGGTGCTATTCCAATATTTCACTCATCAGTATTCCTCCTTCTCAAATTTTTATAATTATAGTCATCATCAGAAGGAAGGTTTGAAAAATTCACCAACTACAGGGAAACAGAGAAACATTCTCTGGAGAGCTCAATGCCCACATACCAACCTTGGTGAATTTAGTACTTTAATTAGCAGAAAATTCTAGATATTTTAACTGTGCTACTGCATAATGGAAGGCAACCAAAGTGATGCACCATTGCTTTTCCAAGCATGCATTTACCTAGGGCACTGCCTACTGCATTCAAAGTCTTAACACAGTGATATCTGCAAAGCTCTGCTCAGGATCAGTGTTACAGTCCAGAGCTATGCTGACAGCAGTGTCTTGATCAAATTCATGTCAGTATTAAATTAGTTTAGTTTGGAAGAGCTAAAAGCAGTTGTACAGGAAGGTAAAATGCTTTAATAGGACATAGTTCCCAGCCTCACTTTCTTCTCCCAAAAGAATCAAAATCAAAATGAAAGCTAGAGAAAGGGCTACACTTAAGTGCTTGCTTCTGTTTTAGATACTATAGCCTGGGGAGGATAAAGTTCCTCTCCTTTGCGCAGTGACACTGGTCAGAACTTCAGACATTTGTAAGAAAAACTGTTAAGGGAAATGAATCCCTTGTGAGGATGAACTGGCACAGCACGCTGATCAAAATCGGAAGTACCTTCTCCTTTCTGGCAGTGGCACTAATGGATGGTGATGAGTTTCTTAGCAAGGCAGAAGAAACTTATGAAGCCTTCTTGGCTGAACTATCAAAAGTCTTGATTAAAGGTCTATGAAAAATGTTATTTATAAAGAATTTTATTTGGTTGGTTTTTCTCTAACTAAAAATTACGCTTGTGATTGAAGTTTTTGTAAGGGAAATGCTAACAGTAACACATAAGTTACAGTATCACCATTCAAAACGTTTTACTTAAGTCAGGCTGATGAGGAACATCACAATTATAACTCTGACTTTTATTTTCAATTTGAATCAGAATATAACAAAACCAGCACACTGAGTTGCTAGAAAACTTTTCCACAGAAATTGAATTTCTCAAGTACATTAAGTATGCAAACAGAAGAACAGCTTAATATATACAAACTTGAGATTTTTGCTACCATTTCCTGCTCCACCATTAGCTAACTCCTTTTCAGTTGCATTTGTAGTTTACCTTTTGACATGAAACTCTTTTGCTTGACTTAGTATGCATTTAAAAGACTGGTCAGTGCCCCACTTTGTTCATGCAAATACATCCACTCAAAAATTACACTTTACATGTGTAACTATTTGGTTACAGGTACTGGCATAGTTGTAGCCCTGTTTGAAGAAGCCTTCCTTACTTTTCTACTCATGTAAACATGAAATGGGAAATGCTCCTACAAGTTTATGTAGTACATCTACGCTTCCAGAGTTTGGACTGATTGTTGCGGCAGAGGCATGTGCTGGACAAAGCACTTTGCACAGACAAATCTTAAATATCTTGATGTTCCAGACTCGAGCTTGCTTTTCTTAACAGTGAAAGAGATTCCAATTTCATATGCTCAATCACGTGTTTAGAGCAAAGGCAATCTACTTCAGAAACTGCTAAAGCAGGGCCCCTGTCGCTGTCCTCCTCAGGGCAAGGTACATGCCCAGCTCCGTGCCAAAGGCTGCTTCTCCTGCTTGAGGCCCATGGACACAACCTATGCTCTACTTCGTAAAACAAACACAACTCCCTGAGAAAACATGAGATGATTCTCTTTGTCAAGTATCTGTGTTTTGATCTGTCATGTATTACCTCATACTGTAAAAACTAATCTCAGCACATTTACACAAATATTTTTCGTTAGCAGCTCTGTTTAAAGATGGGTTTATACCCAGGGATGAAATCCCATTCGGGTATGAACTGCAGACAGGCTGAGCAGAAGCAAAGGTCCCTGGAAGGTCCTCCAGGCCTGTGCTGATGTGTCACACACTCATAACCAGCGCCAGCCCCCGACCCCGCGGCCCGGAGGGGCCGCCCTGCCCCCGACACCAGGCCTCGTTCGTGCTGGCCGGACGTGGAACATCTCCCAAGCATCCATCCCCATTATCCACAGGCAGCGATTACTCGTGACTCAGAGGATTTGGGGCTGGCTTGTTTGTGCGGCCCCGCGCCAACTCCGGAGTTCCCGGCAACGCACATCTGCGGGAGAGCGAGCCGAGGGCAGCTGGGCCAAATCCCAGAATCGCGGCCCCAGTTTTAAGGACTTCCCAGAAGAGATTTCCGCCCATCCCCACAAATAACAAATAAATAAATAAATTACCAACAGACAAAAAACCGCAAACAAAACAAACAAACAAAAAACCCCGGAGCGAGTTCTAGAGCAGTCGAGCTCGAAGGAGATGGGGCTGGGGGCGGAGAAGGGAAGTACGGGGACACCAGCCGGGCCTGGCGACGGTCCTGGGAGGCTCCAGGGACCCCGCCGAGGCCGGCCGGGAGAAAGGCCGCTTTGTTCCCCCTCCCCCGCGGCCGCCTCCCGGCCCGCGAGATGGAGGCGGACGGGCGGCGTCACTGTCCGGTACCTACCGCAGCAGGAGACGACGAGGAGCAGGAGTTGCGCTGACCTCCAAGCCAGGGAGCCCTCTGCGCTCCCCCAAGGGGCCATAACACCCGCCCGCGGGGAGGCGGCGCGGATCCGGAGCTGCCACCGCCGCGCCCCCGACACGGAGCCGGAGCTGCCGCC
>VXBT01003354.1:0-32920 GCA_013400235.1 Oriolus oriolus | reverse complement strand
CACCGCCCTGCCGGCTCCTCCGGCTCCTCCTTCGTCACCTCCTCCCTCTCCTCCCACTCCGTCGCCACCGCAGCCGCCGTGGTTTGGCCCGCCCTGGACCGTGGTCGTCCCGCGCCGTCGCAACGAGGCAGCCGCCGCCACCCGGGGAGGCTGAGGCCCCATCCGGAGGAGGGAAGGTGAATGTCCCAGCGGCTGAGCAGCCCAGATCCCCGGCCCACACAGGATAACCCAGTGGGTGTTTGAGTGCCCTGGCTCTCGGCCCTGAGTAAAACTGCCAGAATCCAAACCCAGTCTGTAAAGCACCGGGATACCGTGGCAGCTGGCGGCTGCTGTGCTTCTGACCTCAAAATCTGCATCTCAACAGTGAGACGAAAAATTACCGTGGGAGCACAAAAAGTGCAACTGCTGTAGATGCAAAATTATGGACCCCATAGAAATTCCTTGTGACACTCCCTGTTCGATTACGATTGCCCGTTTTCCTGCTGCGTGGTTATCTGTTGTCAAAAGCAAGTGGGATTCACAGCACAACTTTTATATTTAGCTTTAATTTTGCAGTGCCTGTTGCAGACCATGAGAAGTGTTTATTGCTTGGCATTCCCGAGAAAAGCAAAAGTTAACTTATGTTGGTAAGGCTTTATAGCTACACCTTGCAAACAGATGTGTTGAGTCAGACCAGCGTTCCTGCTCTACAAATGGTCATTGCTATGGAGAGTGCTCTATGCTAATTCTTCTCATTCATCTCATTTTTTCATAGAATCATGAAATAATTTCAGTTGGAAAAGACCCTTAAAATCATTGAGTCCAACTGTAAGTATAGCATTGCCAAGTCCACTACTAAACCGTGTTCCCAGGTGCCACATCAACATATCCTTTTAAATACCTCCAGGAATGCTGAGTCCACTACTTGCCTGTTCTAATGTTTGACAACCCTTTCTGGGAAGAAATGTTTCCTAATATCCCATAACTTTTCCTGTCAAAACTTGACGTCATTTCCTTTCATTTATTGTTCTGTGATTTCTCCTGCATTTGTTTCCAAATCCCCATTTATTTGGGAAGGAAGAGAAATATATTGGGAGGATGTCTCACTCGGAAGGGAGGAGACATTTATTTAAGGGTGAGCACCTGGGTGAAGATTCAGCATTAATAATTGTCATGAAAGAAGGAAGGTAAACCAGCCAAGCATGAATGCTTTCCAGTTGTGGGAAGTTGTGGTCCAGACAAACAAACACCTTGTACTAGAGATGGCATCATTGAGTTTAACTGAAGAGTTAACTGAATACTCAATGGACTAGTCTTCAGTACATTTGTCCAGTCACAGTTTGAACCTATGAGTGTTCATCTCTCCAAAGTTATGAGTATGCACACAAAATTAACATTTCATTGAAGAAGAATACACTGCCTATGGGTTTATACAAATAAGTAAACCATTCACAGCAGCTTGGCCAACAATCTTTTAGGTTTCTTTCTACTCACAAGTGTAACTAACTTCTTCAGTGAAACCTCAGGTGGCCTTTTTTCATGCACTGTATCCCATTCCTTTTTAAAATTTTGATTATTAACAATGGGGCACTGAGGGAATGCTCAGGAAGTCTGGTCTGTAGCTACTGAGAGAGGCATTACTGCTTTTATGGACAGACACTGCACAAAGCCTATGAACACACAGGGACTTCTAACCCTCCCACAGTAATTACAGCTGTAACTGAGAGATGTGGTGTGATTCTCTTTCCATAGATTTTAGTTGCATAACAAAGAAGACAACACTAATTATCATTTCAGATTAAATGCAATTCCAAGCAACTCAAATATCTCATTTGGCGAAACTACCTTCAACTTACTGCACAAACAAGTGGCTACCCTTTACCATGTACCCAGGATGATTGTTCATGACAGAAAGCAAAGCATCAACCCCTGGCATCACAGGTTTAATTCCAACATCCTTCTTAAAGATGCGGAGTGAAGGATGATATGCAAAAGAGTCTTGCCTCAGTACTAAATAAGCTTGGCAAGCTAAAGGTGAGATACCGAAGTGATGATCTAAAGAAAAAAACTCTGCCGGAGCAGTTTGCCTGCATATGAGATGAGCTGGATCCTGTAAGTCCAGGGAAGAGAATGTGTTAGTAGTCCAGATAAAACACTCAGGATGTCAAGCAACATCTTCTCATGTAACACCCTTAACAAGTCCACCAGATCTATGAATTTCTTTCCTAGCCAAGTTGCCGGAGTAGAAAGTCTTATTCATTTTTGGCGGCTTTTTTTGATACTCCTGTTGGTCTCTGCTGAGAGCTTTCCTAATCTCTTTGATGTTTTGAGTGAATATCTTTACTCCTATGCCTGAAAAGTATGTTGTAAATCCTAGTCATAACTTTATGTACATGAAATTCTAATCATGACTGCATTTTTTGTTTGGTGGTTTTTCTTTACTGTTATCTGAAGATGACTAATAGAAGTTTATTAGTAGGAATAATTTTAAACTGGCACAGATGTTGACAGCATCTTTCTTTTGTATTTGAAGGCAGGTGAAGATAAAACATCCTCAAAGCACACATGCTTCACCTTGAACCAAATCAAGATTGCTGTAACAGGCAGTCATTCTTCTCTCTGATGCTCAAGGCTGGCACATGAAGCTACTGAGGCAGCTTCAGCAAGAATTATCAGGCACCCACTGACAATATCAGCATATGATTTTTTTCCTCCTGTACTTTTCTTTGCAACATTATTATGTTTTTAATGATCAGTTGGTTATAGTCACTTCGGCTTCACCTCACTTCCTGCTAAATGCACTTCCCTTTTGCCATCTTTGCTCTTCTTTTTTTTCTCTTCCTCGTCAGTTCTCCCAGTTCAGACTATGCTGTTAGCAAATGCCACCCACAGATGTAACAGCAGTTTTATGGCCCATTGTAAAACTACTCCACATTTAATTCCTTTCTTTCTATTCCTGCTCTGACTGTGTGCAAAATTGGAGACAATCTTACAGTGTCTCTCTAATGCCAAGTCCTGGTTGGAACCTCTCAGCACCATTTTAATACACAGTAAGAATGAGGACAATTTAAGATGTTGACTAGATCTCAGCTAAATGAAGTAACAGTATTTTTTCCTTTACCAATCTCAGTATTTTCTGTCCCATAACTTCCCTTCACATGAGGTCATAAGAAATATGGCTATAATCAGTACCAGTATTTAACTTTTTGCTGAGCCCTCAATCGCATCAGAATTTACTTGAGCTGTTTTTTGCAGAAGTTTATTATAAGAGTGACAGCAATGGAATTCTAAATATTCTTATTTTGTGTTATTAGTTTTTAGAAACCAATTCTTTATAAACAATAAAGCATAGCAAACAGGCAGCAGAGGAAGTGAATTTCTCTTCTAGACTTAACGTTTATTTTGCAGCACAACATATGAACACTCGGACAAAAGTTATTTGTGCCATCTCTTCAGTGATTTATTTTTTCTAACAAACAGCTGTTTGCACAGCAGTTGTCTAAAGGGTACTACTAAGCTACATTTTTTTTACAACATTAATTTTAATACTAGACCACAGCTACCTCAAATCTAGAGTACGCTACATAACTTCACTGCAAAATGATGAAAGACAGTAGAAGATGTTGTCAGAAATGTCTGGATCATGGCCATTGTGCTAAAAATATATAGCATACATCAGAATCTGCTTACAGTGTGCTGGTGTACATATTCATATTGCTCTTCCATACTGGAGGAAATACATCAAATGTGTTAAGTCATCATTTATTTCGCTGGTATTTATTATTAGTATCATTGTGCAGTCTAGAGGTCAGTCAAGAGCAGGGCCCCGTTTTGCTAAGGACTGAACAAACATAGGACATGCTGTACGCTGAGCAGTGAAAATAGTCCAAATATAACCTAACTGCGAATGAAGTGTGCCTGGAGCCAGTGACAGTGTAGCTGCATCCTTGTAGCTTGCACCCACCCAAACTAATTTTGTAGGGCACATTAGTTTAAGCACCATACTCCACCAGCTGCTTCTGGGATTCATATTCATTTCTTCAAACCACTGCAGAGCATTTGGAGTAAGTCACTGCTCTTTTCCCATGCCTTCTGGACTGAGGACCTATTTGTAGATGGTTTGTAAACTCTTTGCCTAAAATCTAAACAAAATAACTCTATCCCCCTCAGGAGAAATGGGTATGTTTACAAGCAAGTTTTAAGAACTGCCTACAAAACTTCTTACTTCAGTTAAAAGTAATTCATCTCCCTAACTTGATAGTAGTTGGAGTTTTCCTTGCTAGTCATCCAAATCTGGACAGTCTCTCTTACATGTATAAGATATTATGCTTTAAATATTATTACAACTGGTTTATGTTCAACTGACTCTGCAGATTAAATCATGAATTGTAGTCATAAGCTCCGTAGTTTCTCTGACAGTAATAGCACTTCTGTCATATGCTGCATGAATTGCAATTGCCTAATTTTGTAGTTTTAAACAGTTCTGGAAATGTTACCCAAGCTCGTTCATTTATTAAAGTACAGCGCTGCTCCTGAAAGGACAATCAAACAGAAGTAACATCAATTTGGAATAGGCCATGTGACAAAGTGTGACCTAATTCAGCCTGCAATTACACCGTGTAACTTACTGCTTAGATAAGTACCTACAACATGGTAACACCACTGGTATTAAAACTGCTTTGGTTCATTCCTTACTGTTAAGTAAAGCAGCTTAACACTTACTGTGGCAATGTGGACCTAGATGACAGGCAAAGATCAACAAGTGTGATGATATCTTCATTCTTCTGCCTGCTTCCTTAGTAACAGCCCCAGAAGTGGCTTAAGAGCCATTACATTAGCACTATTTTACTACAAAATTTCCAGTGCATTAGATATACAGCAGTGGTTATCTAAAGTGGTTGAATAGTATCAGAAGATGGGAGATAATCGGAGTCTATAGTTACATCGCATCTCAGAAGAAAATTTAGTCTTTCACTCCAGCTGTTAGAGACCTAAGGCTGCTCTTTGCAGCCATTCTCTTACCTTTGGATTTATCTTCTCAGGATTAAGGAATTGGATCTGCTTGTTGATACCTGGAAGAAACTTCTATCACTGAAATCTCTGATTTTTACTCTACAAAACATAATAAACCTATAAGAAAGGCCTGAGTTTAATGTCTAGTAAAACCAAAGTATTTGTAGCTGAAGATATTTGTATAAAGCTTTCAAATGTTTTTTATCAATTATCCAGTCATAGAAAGAGCACAACTGTTCAGCTGATTCATGGATAGAATTAAGAATTAAACTATTATTTTAATTTTAGAGCAAACCCAAAGACCAAAGGGATGAGAAAGGCAAAAAATCCTGAATATGCAAAAAAAAAAAAGAAATAAAAAGCTCAGACAAAAGACTTCATGATTCCAAAGAAAACCAAAAAATCTCTTCAATACTAATAGAACATTTCATGACCAGTTTTCAAAACCTAAGAGGCTAATTAGTTAGTGTGGAAAGAGCTATAAAAAAGCCCACAGGGTTTTTTTTGGTGGATTTTTTCATTTTCTAAATTAAATTTATTTTTTGTTACATACAATTTTTGAAGCAATTATCTTTTCAAGCTCCATACTGACACTGGTAATATTCTTGATTTTTAATTAGGTTAAATTAGAACCTCCTTTATCTGGCCTGCACACGCACATTATGTCTCCACTGGTCATTAAAGCAGAAACAGCAAAAAGTCTGAAGTGGTGAACTACTTCTAAAGTACAGCAGTTTAAAGTTTGCTGAATTTATTAAAGTTTGAAGAAGCACAAAAAGTTGTAGTTTCATAGCCGTAATCATGTTCTGCATGTTGACAGATCTGGAAGAAAACGCAACAAGTGTAATATGCTAATATTTTGCCCAAATAGATTTTTTAATCTTGTTGAGTGCAGCTAGTATTTAGTCACAGTTCCAGGTTATTTGTTTGTACTGTGCACCCATAACCTCCAAGTGGAAGACTTTGAGTCAGAGAGAAGGATGCCAGCCACAGGAGTCCTTAGCAAAAGAAAGATGTGGACCTGTTAGAGTGAGTCCAGAGGATGACCACGAAGATGATCCAAGGGCTGGAGCACCTCTCCTATGAAGACAGGCTGACAGAGTTAAGGAGAAGAGAAGGTCCAGGGAGACCTTAGAGGCCTTCCAGTACCTAAAGGGGCTTACAAAAAAGAGGGAGAGGGCCTTTATACATAGGTGAGTATTGATAGGACAAGGAAGAATTTATTTAGACTGAAAGAGGGCAGGTTTAGATTAGGTATTAGGAAGAAATTCTTTACTGTGAGGATGGTGAGGCACTGGAACCGTTTGCCCAGAGAAGTTACAGTTGTCTCATCCCTGCAAATGTTCAAGGCCCGATTGGATGGTGCTTTGAGCAACCTGGTGGAAGGTGTCCTTGCCCATGACAGGGGGCTTGGAACTTGATGATCTTCAGGTCCTTCCTACTCAACCTGATTCTATGATGATTCAGGGACTTAATCCAGTCTCCTTCCTTAGTGGATGCCAGAACTGATGTCTAAAATTCTCCAGGACCAAGAATGAAGTTGTTGTTTTCCTTACATGATGGCAGTTGGAATGATGCTGTTTTAAAATTCTTACCAGATTTTGTTTGGCTTAGCATTATCTAATGCCCTTTCATTGATGTGATTTGGGATTTGGAGAAAATCGTGGAGTCTAAGCTTGTAGAGGTGTTGATGAGCACTCTGTAGGATAACTGCTAACTTCAAAGGGAGGAACCCCTAGAGGAGCCAGACTTTCAGAGTGGGATTACATTACTTCAGTCTTACTCATCCTTTCCATTGTTACAACCAGTGGAAACTATCCTTTAAAGTCATGATTTGGCTCTTAATGCATGACTGAACTGGATTTGGCAAGAGGAACTCCAGTCTTAAATCCAAAAGCAATGGTATCTCTTAGGTTCATGAGAACTGTGAGTCAGATAATCTAACTATAGTAAGACCTTAAGATAAGCAACAGGATAGCCAGGGTTAGAGGAGAGGGTCTTCTAAGAGCTTCTCTCAAGCTGTTATATACAGATGGAGCAACTGACAGCTACTGGCTTGAGCAAAAACATTCCAAGGAGTACCACACTTTTCTGCCTAAACTTCTGAACATAACAGTTATTCTCTCAAAGGTCCAAATTTATAGCAGACACATACGCACTGGTGTGTGTATATACATATATATATGTGTGTGTGTGTGTGTGTATTACATTAAAACACACTGTTATACCTTCCATTCTTTCTTAGGTACTTTAATCTTAATAGTACCTATTTCAAACAATCCTAGGAGTCATTCTAGTTCTCACCTTCCCTTGCCCCAAATTACATAGTTATTAAAAAATTGTAAGGCTCTCAATAAGACTTTGCATATGACTTAACTCATAAAACTTGGCAATACAGTCATATGCTCACCTATTCAAGCTAAGACATAAACCATGGGCTAATATGTTAAAAGTGCCAGGGATTTACAAAGCTCTGGACATCCCCAAGATGAACATGAACGTTTTAGTTCTGAGGTGTGTACAAAATATGCATGTAAATTAGAACTCAAAGCAAATTTAATTTTGTAGTTTGTTTCCATTTACAGCGGTATTTTATAGACCATTCTAATCTACTCTGACAAAGCTAACTTTATTTGAAATATCATACACAAATGTTTCCTTATTTGTAAAAGCAAACCTGTATTAAACTGCTCAAAAGATAGCAAGTGCATTTCAAGACTTTGTGCATATTCCTGAAGATGTACCTTAGTACATTCAAGTAATATAAATTAAAATAAAATGTCCTAAATTTAATAATTCAGTACTTTAATTGGACCTTGTGGTAGGGTGATATCCTGTAGTGAAGAAAGATGTATTACATTTTTGTTTTAGCATTTCCCCATCTTTTAATTAAAATACAATAAAATGTGAAAGGAAGATTAAGATTATGACATTCACATTCTGTCACCTATTCTTCAGAGAACATATCAACAGTACATTTTACATCTAGTCATTAGAGCTACAGGAGTAAATTAAAGCCTAAGTGTCTAAATCTCATTTGCATCTTTCAATGCATCTGCCATGAGTGACAGTGGGAGATTCACAGCAGAAGCGATGTCCTCATATTCCCTGTTTCCCTGTCGCTACAGAGATCAGTGGGTTACAATTAGAATGATCATTTGGAGGAGCATTTCAATATACCAAAAATACATTTAGGACTAGACGTAGTGGGTTTACATTTTAGTTCTTCACTGTGCCTGGCAATTCTGCACTTTTTTCCCTTTTAAGCTTCAGTCCTGCTATGTTGTGCTGCTTCTTTATTGACATGATTTTTTGAATATATTCCTGTTAGGCATGTAGAAGTCTTTGACACACTCCAAGTGAGCAGTACCACAATAATACTGAAATATTTTCATGGCAATATTCAGAGACTTTTTGAGTTAGAGGCTGTGTTATGAACTGCAGGAATTAGCATTGTTCCTCAAAGTGAATGAAACTCCACTAAAACCAGATTTTCCTGAAATTACTCTTGGATCAAGCTTCAGATTTGCTGTTTGTAAAAAGTTCAAGCATTTGATGAAGTTTCACCTGTCTGCAAACAGACATCTGGCTTTTTTTCCCCCACTGGAAAAAAGTGATAGTGGATAATAGACAAAGGCTTTTGTTTGTTTGCTACAGAACAGCTGCTCCTAATCTACCTTGGACTCACACTGGTATTGCAGTATCAAGGAGGATGTAAGCAAACAAACAAGAGGACAATGAGATCCTGAAGGGCAGATTTTTGACACCAGAAAACCCAGTACTAGTGGATTCAGATGCAATTTGATGCAATATCAATGTAGTTCAGTGCAGTAATTTATTACATTGTCCTTTAGCTCAAACGTGCGGGATAGTTTACTACTGAGCCTGCGTTATTGCATTGCAGGAGATATCGGGGCTCCTGGAAATGCTGGCAGCAGGAATCATTTTCATGTGAACTAGCATGTGAGACTCTTAAAATTCAGAAAGACATTTTGTTATTTTTCACAGTTACTTGTTTATTCATGACTGTTCAGGGCCAAAGGGTAAAGACACAGGCTCTGTCAGCACTAACCCTCTATCACTATCTGCAATCCTGTCCCTGATGACTGGCCTGTGTCACAGAAAGCCAGTTAACTGACACTTCAGCACCCATCTCTCATTTTACTCCCCTGTGTGCCCTCCTCCCCCTTCTTATTCATCACAGATCTAGAGCTGGAAGGATAAAAATTGAGGGGAAGCCGGTATTTCCTCACACTTAATCTTGTGTCCAGAGACAGTATACGCTCTGTCCATGCTGTTAATCTCTTAAATTCCCTGAACAGATAAAGCTTTCTAGAGAAGCTGCTGTAGACACCAAGGAGAAGATACAACTCATTTGGTTGTTTCCTTGGAAGACTTCAACTTCCTAGCCTGAATGTGGACATAAAGTGCAGGAACAAATCCTGGCAATTTCTTCCAGTAGGAGGAAATAAAACCTGATGAAAAGAGGGACAGAACTACTGAACTTCATTCCTGCAATCTGAGGCATCAAAAAACCTATCGAGACAACCTCCCACTCAGCTGCTGTTGGGCTGTTTGCAGGGAACTTTCTGGCTTTTCCTGACCAGGCCCAGTACAGACATGGTGCTCGCTGCTCGAAGGATTGGAGTGTTCTTGACAAAGGAAAGGTCACTGAAAGCTCCACATATTGCTGCAAATTTTCTGTAGACTCTCAGTTACTCATTTCTTGCTCTTCTAACTAGTAGTGCAGAGAAGTGGAACTTACACATTTCAGTTTGCTGACTCCTTCAACTGCCCATTAAACAGACCTAGACTAAAGTATCACTTTCAGTACAGACAATTCTGCATAGGATAATCCAGCCTATCTGTGAGATCTACTTAGCTCTGTGACAATTTGTGACATTTAGGCTTTGCCAGAAAAGAAAAAAAGGAAGGTCAAGAGTAATAGAAGATGGGAGTGC
Organism: Oriolus oriolus; assembly: GCA_013400235.1. Lineage (NCBI taxonomy): Eukaryota > Metazoa > Chordata > Aves > Passeriformes > Corvidae > Oriolus > Oriolus oriolus. The sequence continues at coordinate 22,967 of VXBT01003354.1, read as the reverse complement.
TGCTGACAGGACATGCATGGAAGCTGGCCCAAACTGGCACTAAATCAAGAGATAACTTCTTGACTCTGCTCCAGTTATCCTCAGTGACCTTGTGAAAAAACAAAGTTTTTCTGAGTTTTCAAGGTGAAGAATGAGGTAATACTCTTTTACCCACCATTTTCTTTAAACTGGGAAGCTTTTGATGGTGGATGTCTCACTGCATAAATGTACAGTGCCCATAGTTCAAGGATTCTGATTTTAAGCATGCTACAGTGTGTTTAGGAAACTGAATTGAAAAACTGTCTTTGTAAAATGTAACTATAGTTCATGAAATGTATGTCTGGAAATCCAGCAGGCTCTTAGTATAACTCATTAGTAAAAAGCCTATTCATCTGCCTTCTTTTAAAAATACAAGGACATACAAAAGCAAAAGACAGATCCATGAAGTAGAAATTCACAGAGAGTAGAGATGCAAAGGTAAGGCCTCTGATTCATTTTACTGCAGCCATTAAGGTTCATTTCTTGGGAAATTCTTCCTGTGTGTAGATGTGTACCAAACACCTGGAAATCTCTCGAGTGAAATTTATAGTTGCAAATTGCTTGCAAATTAGACTTCACTGCAATATCAAGCGGCCCTCCCCGCTTATTTTAATTCCTCCAAGAAATGCCCTAGCCCACATAAGGAATATACAAACATTTTTGATATATGTATATATATACATGTATAATTCATATGTTGCATGAAAAAGTACTTTAAACTGCAGTGCATTCAAAAGTGAATAAATTTTAGCAATGGATGCACAAACAGCCTTTATTCTGTATTTGGACTTGCTCATTACATAGGACTCTCCAAATAATAAGGGAGTATTTATTCTCCTACTATTCTTCTTAGCTGGCTAGCAAATAATATTCCCATCATCAAATGGTTTATTTTTTAAACCTGTTGCTAATCTGTTCAACACTGCTCAAAAGCTATATGTCTGGGGTAGAAAACCCTTGACAAATAATTATAATTAAGTAATGAAGATTATGTCACTGTATCTGGTGATTTGGCAGGTAAGGGAATACATGAAGAAACAGAATATATAAGGATGAGCCGGTCTAGAAGATATGCATCCTGTAGTCTTCAGGGTATTCACTAATCAAATTACTGTATGACTTTTAATTATATTTTGTAAGTTAAAGGAGAGACAGAATTATATCTAAGGGATTGGAAATGAAAAGATAGACTGATTAATTTTTTTAGTTATATATAAAGGAATAGTAGTAATTACAATTTGCTAAACATACCTTGAACTATCATAAATTTAATTAAGATCACAAATAAGAACATCTATAAGTATCTACACCAGTGAGGACTAATAACAATTCAAAGGATGCAGATACAAAGGCATATGACACCTTAATGTTTTAGGTCAGAATTTCATTAGATTACTAGATACAGCTATAAAATCTTACGGGACTTGGGAGTTACGGAAGGAGAAGAAATTCCATAGTCACCAGCAATATGAGTTTGAGATCACAGATTCACAGAATATTCTGAGTCGGAAGGGACTTACAAGGATCATCAAGTCCAGCGCTTAAGTAAATGGCTCGTATGGGGATTGAACATACAACTTGCCTGTTATTAGCACCATACTCTAACAAGCTGAGCCTAGTTAAATACAGAGAAAGCCTTCATTAAAAAAAAAAAAAAGAAAAAGAAAAAATATTTTATTCCAAATTTAACAGAATTTTTCAAGAAAACTTTCCAGTTAGCTTGAAATAGCATGGGTGGAATTCTACATGAATTTGAAGTCAACAACAAAAGACCCATGAACTCCTGTGGGAGACAGACAATATTTTGTACTATTTTATTCAACAAAAAATTTTTACACTGCATTTATTGCTGTGGTCTCTGAGTATTTTGCAGGGCATTAGGGCGATGACTTCCATCTATCAGCCACTCAGCTGCTCCCTTGAGGCAAAGTGAAGGTATGCTGGGTGGTGTGCTTTTCTCCAGAAGTAAAATGGAAAGATCCCGCTAGGTCACTCCAGTGTTTCTGTATGAGAAAACTGCAGTGGATGTGGATGCAGGAGGTGAAGTATATCTGGAATCAGGCACATATGCTCTGTGGCTACCACACAGATTTGGCCACTGAAAGGAGCTCTGTAATGATGTCAGTGTAGAGAGGCTGCCAGGACAAAGGTCAAAGCTCATATCCGTACATCTCCTCACCAGCTTGGCTGTGTGTGCTCCTATACCAAGGTCTGAGCAGTGCTAGCAATGAGGAGCTGCAGGGGTAAGGGAATTTGCAATCACATTTCGCTTTCACAGCATTACACTGCCAGTCTTTCATTTGCTGGGTTATCTGACCTATATTTCATCCTCTCCAAAGTAACTTAATTTCTAAGAATCCTCCTCTTTGTACATTTTTAATTCAGAAGAGTAAGTTGTACTGATTATTGTGCAGGACCTCTGAGTTTTACCACATGTGGAATACTATCTACAATTATTTAGCTTGCTCAACAAACAGTCCTTTAAGAGCAATTATTGACAAATTAAAGAAGTCAAGTTAACTGCTGCAGGGATACAGAGGGATCACACAGAGTGTCTTAATCAGAAAAAAACTGTTTGAAACAAGATGTCATCAAAGACCGGTAAATTGAAAAATGTAAAACATCTATTAGATAACCCATTTACCACTCAATCTACTGTCATAATTCTTAGGGGAAAAAAAAGCCAGAAAACAAAACAACAAGCCCAAAATGCTGCTGTAGCTGGTCACTGGTAGAATACAGAAGATAGAATTTCAGTAATCAGGTGATACAAAATTACGGAAATAAAAAAATAAAATAAAAAACCCATTTCTTAATTTCAGGAGAGTCTAATGGTATCCAAATGAAAACATCTGAAATTACATCTTTCTAATAAATTTCAGTTTAAATAGTGTGCTTAGAGATTATACTGCTAACTCTAGGGAACACCTAAATAACAGATCAGACATCCGCTATTTTATTTGAAGAGTACTGATTACACATCTGATGTAGCATTTCTTCAAATGCTGTTCTTCCTTGATCTGAATACAAAGAAGACAGATGTGATTTTTCCAGTGTAACAGGCAACATATTATAAAAGAATTCAAGGCTAAACAAACAACAAAGTCTCATTACAAATGCAAGAAAATTAAACACCATCATATTTTGTTGTTACAATTATGAAAACATTCAGCTTGTGTGTCATGCACTCCCTGCAGGAAAAGAGTAAGTTCAGCATTACGTAAACAACATCAGTGTCCTTATCTGTAGGAAAGCTAGGGAAAGTCACACCATGAAAATTTTCAATGTAAAAGAGTTATTGAGGTTGTCTCCTCCCCTCCAGTCATACACTCTATTTTAAAAGTCAGCATTTTTAAAACTGGCAGCTTCAGTTAAATCCTAGTTACTATATTAAAATAAATAACTTCGGTATCAAAGCTATAACTCATTCTGTTGACTACTACTAAATATTGATATTTTAGATGTGAAATAAGGTCGGATTTTCTTTGGATAGCTCTTCCAATTACAAAAATTTCTATTAATTATAAACACACATAATGTATTCAGTCTCAGAATTAAAACAGTATCAAAGTAACACCACAGTTAGGATTTTAACTTAAATTCTTTAACTTCCTTCTATAAACAGTAAAGTGTTAGATGCTACCAGCTTAAAAATAATAAAAGGAAATTTTTCTAAGTATAGGTCATTGATACTATTACCAAGCAAGATATTTACTTCAATTCTCTTGTTGAAGTTTTCCCATATACTGACCAGCAGAAGTCTCTTTGCTTCCCTAGGAAATTTCACATTCACCCTTGATTTAAACTCCACAATATTTCCTCTTAAATGATCCACTTGTGTTTTTTAAAGATATGGATCTGTAATACTTTTGCATAAAATTAAATAGCCCCTACTGGTATATTTTGAATGCTGGGGAACTCAGAATTATTAGTGGTGATGGTCCATACCAGAACTTCATCTGTGACACCGGGACATGCACATTTCTTCCCAAACATGGTATTCATATTCCTTTCTAAATTCACATGTGAAAAGAGTCTCTCTATTCATTTTGAAGGGGTGCCTTCTGTAATGTGAGCATAAACACATATGAAGAAATTCCATAAACACATCAACTGGAACAGGTAGTATCATACTTTTCTTATACTTTCTGCAGGTGCTAGCCATAATAGGCACAAAATGAAACAAATATTCATAGGGCCAGATGGCAGGATGGCAGGGCCAGAGCGCAGCTAAGCCTCATGGACCAGCAGTTGGACTGATGGCAGATATGTGCATCTTTGATCCAAGGCCAAAGGGAAGAATGACAGGAGGGCAGAGCCATCACCCCAAAGACCCATGTCTGCAGTTGTGGGGAAGGAAAATGCTGAGCTCCCAAGGTGAAAGTCACTGGAAAGGACAGCTTGGAAAATGCGAGGAAGTGAACTGGATATTTGGTCTTAGTAAGTCCACAGAAGCAGGACACTGTGTAGATTCCTTTGTAAATAAACTGAATTTCTCTAAAGAAAGACCTTATTGTAAAAATAATTTTCCCTTACCAGCAGACTAATTGAGCACAGCTCTGAATACTGGCTGAATACTTGAATCAAAAAGCAACAAGATAAAGCTTTGAGAATGGTAGAAAAGTTACTAAAAGAATCTTTTCAAGCCTATTCTGAAACATTACACAGCTTATTTCTTCTTCAGCCTTATCCCCAACACTCACTGTCACCATTCCCAGAGGTTCCTTTCTTACTGCCAGTATTGAAAAGCATAAACACGAGAGAGAGTCTGCCTTTCTACAGCAGATTTCTTTCATGCCTCTTCAGGTTTCAAAGCAAAGTCCAAATACAGATGATGTGGGAAAATCACCTCTAACAAATGAGAAATTGATGGCAAATAAATAGGGGGAGGCATAAAAAGAAAACTTATCTCTTACTAAACTTTCTTTATCTTTGCTTCAGTGTGGAAGGCATATACCAGTCCTCACTGTTTTTAAAGGAGAGCTATTCAAAAGCCTGTGTTGGCACAGAAGGGTGAAGAATCAGGAGAGATTCCAGCTAAGCAGTGGCTGGACTCATTATCAACTTGCTTCCTCCAGCTCACAAACCCCCAAATTGTGTCTCCATACCTAATGTCGTCATGCAAAAGCATACGACGTTTTTCTCTAACACCCCAATACACAATTAGGCTGGGTAACTTAGAAGATGCTACACACATAAATGTGCCTATGCCTTTTTGATAAAGTCTTGAAGAAATATTATTATTAAATAAGCCTATGTGTCCTTGTGCTTTATGCCAAGATTAAGCAGACTATCATATAACAGCCAAAAGAGTGCAACATCACACATAGGGATTTAATGGGAACAAAAGATCTCCCACATACAGATGTGAACACTAAGCAACTTCACCAAGTGCAGTAAAATTAATCCCTGTAATTTAGGCAGTTTATGTCTTTTAGTGTTTAAATCTATGGATATGTCTTCAATCTTGAGACAATTGTATAAAGCTTCGTTTGTAGTGAGTGTTGTTCATTTGACTACATGAAAGTACATTTCATTAATGAAAGGCTTCCTCTTATTCAGAATCACATATTTTGAGTTTGGGGCCATAGATAAATAACAGTGTACACAAACTAAATGAAAGTAACATTTGCACTGTGAATTATTTTCTTTTCACTCTTGCTGGAAACATTCCCTTCCTCCCTGCTAGTAACCATAAATCTTTCTCTGTACTGCTCTGTTAACTTCAATAAGAAGTACAGCACAGTAGCCAGTGCTGGCTTTCACTTACTGTAGCTGAATGTTAAGCAGAATTGCAAAATGTTAAGTTGCAACATAACTGAATAGTTTTTTAAGTCTTCGTGTTGGGTTTCTGTGGCAAGATTTTGGAAGTGGGAAGGCTATAGGGTCGGCTTCTGTGAGAAGTTATTAGAAACGTCCTCTATATCCAATGGAGCCAATGCCAAGCAGCTCCGAGATGGACCTGCAACTGGCCAAGGCTGAGCCCATCAGTGACAGAGGCAGCACCTCTGGGGTAATGTATTTAAGAAGGAGAAAAAACTTGTGCAGCTATGGATGGAGCCTGAAGGAGACTGTGACCCTGTGAGACACTTACACTGGAGCAGCCTTCTGACAGGAGTTGTGTCCTTGGGGGGGACCCACACTGGAGCAGCCTGTTCCTGCAGAACTGCACTCCAAGGAAGGGACCCATGCTGGAGCAGTTCATGAATAACTGTAGGCTGTGGGAAGGACCCACTTTGGAGAAGTTCATGGAGGACTATCTGCATTGGGAGTGGCCCCACACTGGCACAGAGAGAGTGTGACAGGTCCTCCTCCTGAAGGAGAAATAGCAGCAGACAATGTGTGGCGAACTGACTGCAGCTCCCATTCCCTGTGGAAGATTGAGAGTTAACAATACTTCTCACCTCCCTCTAGACACTCCAGTAGGAAAACACTAATTTACTGATAACCTCATCGCGGCTGTCTCGCTTGCCATTTTCACTGTTTCACACAGGAACATATACACTGGTACCATGCATCATTGATAGAAAAGTATTTGGGATCTCTTTCAGCAAAGATTCTGCTCACAAAACTTCACACAAGAGAGGGAGAAAACTTGTGTTCTTTAGGGCATGAGACCCATATAACAGAATTGCATAACTTTTTCATATGATCTTGTTAATAATATTCCAGTGTTTTGTGGCTAAGTTCCTAACTACAGATATCTATAACCTCACGTCTGAAAAACAAAATATCACTTTAGTTCTCTTAACACTGTCAGCAGCAATATGTAATGAGAGGATGTGTTTATACTGTTGGACTGAATTTCTCACAGGCGTTCTAGTCCACAGTCATCCATACTGCCTATGTGTTGATCTGTCTGCAAGGAAAAGTCTGGAGGCAGGCAGATGGTTTCAAAGCAACCGCAAGTGGTCACAGCTGACAAGATTCCAGTTGTGATTCCAGTTTGCCTGCCTGCTGCCCCCACGTACTCTGCCCTCTCCTTGCTCTGTGCCACCTAGCACAAGGCACCATAACTGTGCCCGATGCTGTGACATGCAGTGCTGGAGTGAGCAGCTCTCACCTTCTCACTTCTGCTGTAACAGCAGCAAAGGCGGTGAGGATGAGCACTGTTTTCCCACAAGTAATAGTTTGGTTGCATGAATCTGTCCCAGGCCTGGTACACACAGATCAGGAAACCATTTCACTTAGAAATAAAACTCCAGTGTAGAATATCCTTGTTCCCCTGAAACAAATCTTTAGTCTCGAGTAGCTCACCATATTTACCCTTGCTACTAAGCTGGTCCTCATCCTTTACAAAGTGTCTATGACCAAATTAGATCACCTATCCTGTCTATATTAGTTTCCAAGACACAGAAGACAGACTGTTTCTTCCCAAGCCCAGTCTGCGGCCATGGCAGTGACACTTTTCCTGAAGTCCAGGATAAGTCAAAGCTAAGATGCCTGACCTAGCCAGCATTATGGCATTGCTCTGCAAGCAAGCTGGTGCAGGTATGCTCGCTGTTGGTGAGGGGAGCAAAGCTGAAGGGCAGACAATGTCATCTTTAGAGAGGGGACATGCTCTGCGCCCACTTGCTTCTGGAGCGTATACTGACAGTCAGTGGCCAGAGCTGAGCACGTGGGATTAGGAAGACTCTCCAAAGGACTACCCCCTCTCCCAGTCTCCTCCACATATGCATTTTTGCTGTTCTCCCTTCATCCACCCAGCAGTAAAGCAAGCACTGTGAAGGGGTTCTACACTCTACTAGTCACACTTGCAGCTCCTCAGACCTATACTGCAAGTCTAGTCCTCATCTATCAGACACGTAAATAAGCAAATTTCAAGCCTTGGTAGTTGCAGGCTGTGGTCAACAGCCTGTAGTAGTTATAACACTCCAGACTAGATCACAATTTTGTCCAGTGTGGGTCAATGTGGCATTAAGCAGAGGTACTACAATCAGAACACACCACCACTTCACTAATCACAAATGCCCATTTTGCTTTCCAAGGACTCATGAAGGAGCCATAGGTTCTCCAACCACATCTCTAGATTTAGGTCAAGCATTAAGACAGACAGACAGACAGGAGGCTAGTATCATTAGCTTGGTGCCTTCAGGGATACAGCTGTATCTGCCAGGAAACCAGGTGTTGCAACCTGGGGCCAGAGATCTTTTCCAGGCAATTCTCCTGGATCAAGGCCAGCAGAGAAATGAGCCCAGCCTCAACAAAGGAATGTAAGTAGTGATCTGGCAGGAGCCTGACTTCTAAGGTAGTCTGCCCTCTTCTCTTTTCCAACATACTGGGAGGCAGAGGAGAGTGAAGATTTGTTCCTGGGAGACTTCTTTATGGCTGTAAGTACATGCTCAAAATGACAGGATAAAGAAATGAAAAATGAGACATAAAAAGTATGAACATCAGCACTAAGTTTCTGTGCCTGATTTTTGCCCATTCCTGTTAAACTGCCTGTAATCAGAGATGTGTTACAGCATGTTCACAGCTTCTGTAGCACCCAGCTGCCACAGCCATGCAGCAGTCTCTTGTCAGCCATGCAAACCCAGATGATGGGGAGGAACACAGCATTTGGGCCTGTTAAGATCTGAAAAAGTAACAGGACACACTAAGCATATATTTTGGAAAACACAGGCCTGATTTCCAGAGGGAATATTTTAAAGTATTTCCAGGCCAAGGTGGACAGAGGATAATGAGATTTTTGCCTTTGGGGTACAGGTACCTCAAAAAGAACTGTAAAAAGCAGTGGTCCCTGTGGATAGGGCTATTCCCCCAAGAGGGACAGGTGCATCTTCTCTGTGATTACAAGGCAGAGGTTTTTCTTTTGCTGCTCTATAGCAGAGTTGCCATAGAGCAACTGTTTCACTGAATTGAAAATATCTGCTCTTTGGTTTTGCATGGGAGTTGGCTCCTGGCAGAAGGAGAGGATGCTTTCCTCCTCTTGAGGTTTCGTGCACATTGTGGGCTGTGTTAGATGTGGCAGGGCAAGTGATCTCACTAATGCATTTTGGTTTCCCTATTTTAAAACTGCAAAGAACAGATGAGTCTATCCTTGATTGGAAGTTTTGGCCAAATATTTCTTAAACTGTGTTTTCAGAACTGCAAAATACCTTAGGACTGTTCCAAAATCAAATCACATCAGTGCCTGCCCACTCCTTGTCTGAACTAAGCGGCCAATAAAGTCATGGCAATAACTAAAGAAAAAGATACAGGTGCTGATATTTATATGCAGAGAGGAAAACATTCTTTATGAGTCTAATGGTATGCATTTGGTTCTGCCATTTGTACACTTAGAGACAAACAAACCAAAAAAGCGAATACATAATGATGGTTGTTCCTGATGCCAAGGTATGAGTGGTCAAGTACATGGTCATATCAGTGGCAGTGCCTCATTACCTAGTGGAGTTCCACTCAGGGATGGCTCTCCAGAGCTGCTGACTGTGTAGAGTAGGCATAAGCAGGTTATCAGGCGGCATAACCTGCATTAATTCTGTTTGATACTGAGGAAAAGGTAAGTATTGGTGAGTTAGGAGCAGGCATCATGCAGCCTTCCAGTCACAGGTCTCATGGGATTTGCTGTCAGCCATGGGAGCACTGGGCAGCATGGTCATGCACATGGCCTAACAGTCCAGTGAAGGCTGAAATTATATATTGATCATATTTCCCATGTTACAGTTTAATCTGATTATTACATTTAAAATGCCTACTTTACATATCTTGGACTGCTAGATCACTGAAGCCAAACAGTAAGTTTTAAGCAACAACAGAATAATTTTAAGAATGCAATAAGAAACAAATGAAATTACAGCAGGGCTTCTGCTGTGTCTGTAATTCAATTTCTCACTGAGCATGATCAGCTCTTCCTCTCTTTATGAGGAGTGTGATAGACAGGACCTGCCCTTTGCTCTGTGAACAGATGTAGGGCTGGTGGAGCAAATTGTTTCTGGTGATGACTGCTTTGGCTCACCAAAGATACTAGAATTCAGAAATCTTCTAATCACATAAATGGTGAATTAGCACTGGCAGTCCTTCTTCCAGTGTTAGAAAGGGTGTCAGTGTCACCACCTCTTGCTAATTCTCTGTGTTATACAGTACATGTAGATGAAGGCAGCAAAGAATTTCCTTTACCTCAAGCTACTAAATAATTAAAAGTACAACAGTTTAAATCCCTTGGTGCTGGAGGGAGGGGTAAAGGCAGTGGAAGGGCTAAAGGTGGGCAAGAGGTGGATAAGAGGTGGGCAGTTAAGCAGTCTCTTCTCACTCTCAAAACTCATTCAGTTGTAAATCAGATGACCTTCGTGCTACTTTTCCATTTACTTTTCATGGAGAGATTCCGAAAACCCAGTAGCCTAAAGCAAAAGCTTAGCAAGCCAGGCTGCAAGCCAAGGCTTGCTTGTTATGACCTTTACTCATGAAGACTGTCTTCACTTTCTGAACTGGTTTTGTTTTACCCATTGTCAGAGACTGAAATGTTATGGTTCATGGCTTAAAAAATGTTATGAAGGACCTTTTGCCCATGATGACAAAACTGTATAAAGAAGCTGTGGTCACCAAAGCCCTCCCCTCCCTGAAGATGCCTCCTAAGGGGAACTTTGGACTGTGAGTTAAGCCACCTAAGGGAACATGAGATAAGGTAAAGGTGACACTATTATTCAATCATCTCAGGTCTAGGAAAAAGCAAACAAGGCTGAGGGAGAAGAATGCATCCACAAGAAAGCCAAACCTAGCAGCTGTCCTGAAAATCATCCCTGTCTGGGTTCCATAGCCTTCAGTCTCTCTGCTGAGGGCAGGTTTGCACAGACTCCCCCTAGACAAGGCGGAAGGAGAGTTTTGGGTGTGTGGCATAACCTCAGGTCAGAGACAGTGAACACCCATCCTCTCTTACACAAAATGGCTCAATTGTAAAACTCCTCACCCCGGGAAGGCCACATCCATGGGATATTCACATGAGAAGCAGCTGAGAGGGTGTCATAATCCATCAAAGACCCCCCAAAGTGCTCCCCAGACCTATTCCTGAGGCCTTGCACCAGAGCACTGCACACGATGCAAAGGGACTCAACAGATCCAGAGTCTGTTACAAGAGACAGTGTCAAATTTGCCCCGCCCCACTCCCCTACAGGGGGATGTACCTGGGCATTCCCACCTGGCTTAAATGTATATTAATCCATCAGACTCTATGTTTTTGGGAGGGACCCTCACCACCAAGAAGACTGGATGGAGAGGATCAAGGGGAAATTGTTGGGATCCATGGAGTGGTGGTATTTTCTACTTAATCTGTCTCTGTCACTCTCTTTCTGTCCCCCCACCTCTTTTCTCTCTCTTTCTGTCCCCCCACCTCTTTTCTCTTTCTCTGTCTCTCTCTCATTTACTTTTAAATAAAATCCATACTATTGACTTTGGCATATAGTCTTGTTTGCACCTTAATTCGGGCAGAGGCACTTCTAATAATTTTCAGAACCGGATCATAACACCCATGTAGTAGGTATTTTCCAACCAGGGGGGGAAATGCAAAACTTGTCAAAAAAAGCATAAAATTCATGAACAGCAATTGAAAGGATGCTGTTTACAATAGGCTGCATCTTGGTGCCTGAGCTTGGCAGGAAAATTTACTTCTGTTAAGTAGTAGTAACTTCTGGTCCATGAAACACTCTTGATGATATCATTTTCTGGACTTAATTGAGAGTCAAGTTGTAGAGGGCAGCATGATATAAAATGTGACAGGCATTGTACATGGAAACCTTCATTGTAAATGCCGTGAATGGGAGGATGCAAAAAGATGTGAGGTAAACACAGAAATTGTTAGAAAGGTTCTATAAGGGAAAATTGAGTGATATGATGAAAAGGGAGGCCAGCTGCAGATGGATGCAGAGCTGGCTGCATTTAGTCTGTACTAGAGGGAAGACAAGGCTCAAGGAGGTCAAGCTGCAGCAAAGCCACCATAGTCAGGATGGGAGATTATGAGCACCTATAAATAAGCTACGATGTAAGAACTGCCTAATAGGATGTGAAGGGTGAAGTGAGAGCTTGATTCCAATTCAGCTGGAAAACTTTAAGATTGCAGTAATAATTCCAGCATCCACTTCAGAACTGAAGTTCAATGGAGCAATATATTATTAATATCCCTCCTTTTCTGTACATCTTCTTTCCCCAGTGTGCTACCACTGTCTGTGAGTTCACTTTTGATGCACCTTTCTGTTTCAGCAATGATTCTTTTGTTTCCATCATCTTTCCTCTTCCCAGGCTCTTTTTTTCTTCTGCTTTTTCCTAGCTCCTTGCCATTTATTTCCATCTATTTCCCCTCTTACCTTGCTTAGTCCCATGTCCCTCTTTACCAGCTCAGTCCTAGTAAATAAATGCTTGCAGATAAAAAACATGTTAGATTCATCACTGACTGCTGTTTTTAAATGCAGCTCCCGATTTCAGCAGCCAGAAGCCTTTCATTGGTATCATGCTAGAATAATTACACAAGTGGGGAAAGGGAATTGGACTCCCATATTTACAGTTGTTGAAATTACAGACTCAGTGTTATGACCTGACCCTGAAGGTGAGGGTAACTGAAGTTCTTTTTAATAGATTCCCTTGGGGTGGATTAGAGTGAAACAACACTGATTGATCAGTGTTTAAATATATACATGTGTAGGGCTTATTTTAGAACAATTTGGTTGCAGTAGAAAGGAAATATGTAGCCATTTTGGTTATTATTCTCTACAGTAATATAACAATACAAAAGTTTAAAGGTATCACTTAAGAAAACATATAAGAAAAAGAAAGGAAAAGAAAGAAAAAGAAAGGATAGAAGTAGATAGTGGAGAGGAAAGATATCACCACCTGTGGATCCAGAAATGAGACTTGATCATTTCAATTTCAATGTCTGTTGGTTGAAGTGGTTGTTACAGTCTTGATCCATCAGGATAGGGGAGGCCCACAAAACACTGACTTCAGTGGGTTAATATAAATTCAGGTTTATGTGGGAATGCCCAGGTACCTCCCCTGAGGGGGCAGTTTTACACTGCCTGATGTAATCCTGTGGATTTGTTGCAACACTCTGGATTATGCAGTTCTCTGGTAGAAGGCCTCAGAAATGTGTCTGGGGGCACTTTGGGGGCCTTTGATGGTACATGACACTTTCTAAGACAGCTGTCTCTCACACCAGCCAGCAAAGCTGAACCAGTTATGCCCCATCAGAAGAGATTAATACCTTTGGCCTACATGTGAATGTCTTGGTACTTCCCCGGAGGGGGGGAAGTTTTACACCTGAGACAGTTGTGTAAGGGAGGAAATTAGCTTGATAAAAAGCACTATCCCACCTAGTTGCATCTGTGTCTTACTGGTCTTCTCCCTTATGTGGCTCAAAACCCAGCTTGTTACTAAACAAAGGCCGGTTTGTTGTGGACATCTTCTGGTGATGAGTGCTCACCCCCTCTGTTTTTATGCAGATCAGAGATTTCACCATCACACACAAAAACCTCTCCTCCCCACCTTTGGTTGGAGGTGCAAATCTGGCCTCACCAAAACACCCTGTTGCTTTTGCAAATGGCTGATTGTTTGAGTCATTAACCATTAACTTTTCAGTCTCCCAGTCCGTAAGGCTCAAAAAGAGTTGAAACTCTGCAGATAGTTCCACATCATGCCCTTACACACACAGAATTGTTTCCCCTCTCTCCTACACCTCCAGCATATGGGGTCAAGGTGCTTGAGGACAGCTGCAGCTCCAAGTGGGGAGGACATTTATGAGACCAAGAGACATCTCTTTTAGAGAGACTGACTGCTTCCCACAACACATCAAGATGCAGCACTGCAGTAGAACCTGGGGGTAAATCAGGACACTCTTGACTGTGAGCAAGGCTACCAAATATCTGGGGTTTTCACAGACTTGACTTTTTTCCAGTCCCCAAAATCTTTCTGGGTGAACAGATGACACATGAAAGCCCTTTGATGACAAAATCATTGTCCCTACTGTACTTTGCTGTCACAAAGTGATGTTGGGCTGATGCTTCTCTTAGTGCTCTTACACAACAAAAAGATCATATCCTCTGCATTTGGCAGCACAGATCCTAATCCTGACTCTAAAGACTGTCTATCAAAATTTTCCCTCGGCCAAAAGACCAAGTGGTTAACAAAGAGGAAAACAATAACAGTCCAGCTGTAAACAGTGAGGGGGTTTCCAGTGTCCCAAGGATAACTACAGTCTAATATTTGGATTATCCAACAGCATCAGGCAGTGCCACAACTGATGGCCCTGGTGCAGAGACAACCCTCAAACTCCTCTAAAACTAAATGCAGATTGGTAGCCAAAGACTGGTCAGTCTGATCTAACATTTCAATGGATGGTCCAAGTGATAAAAGCATTAAAACTACTGTACATGCTCTGCACAGTCACAGAACTCCTATGAACATCAAGGAAGCATGAGACAGCCACACTGAACACAGTCTGCCTATGAGACTGATGTGTTAGGCTGCCCCAGACCAAAGGGGCACAGTGTCCTTCCTGCACACAGCCGGGAGTGCAGGGCAGCTGCTGTCGGTGCTGCAGCGACACTGGCTCCTCAGTGGAGGAAGCCAGCCCAAGCCGCTGCTGGTCTGCGCGCGTCTCCCTGAAGCAAGGGAGCAGAGAGGGGTGCTTTGTATGGGTTTCAGAGTATTCTTTATTCCAGAGGGTCCAGGGACAAACGACAGGGAAAAATGGCTGGGGTCCAGGGTTTTATACTCCAGGGAAAGGGGCGGAGAGAAGGGAAACAACCAATGGGATCCAGTGGAGGGGGTGGAACAATAGGAACTACAACCAATGGGGATAACACGGAGGCGGGAGCTAGAACAGGGAACAAATAGGGTGTCAAACTGGGGAGAACTTTCTAGAGGGAGGCGGTATCTTTATTTTTTGGTGACGCCCCCCAGATGTGGAATATGGGGTTATATTTGTTGAAGTGGTTGGGGCTTTTGCTCACCAGAAGGCCCTGTGGGAAAGGCGCAGCTGCAGGCTGCACGGTCAGAGATCGCTGAGGGGTGAGGGGCAGCCGCGAGTGAGGGGAGAGTCAGCTGAGTGACAGTTGGCAGTGAGACTGTGATTGGCTGGAAGAACGCGTGGGCAGCATGTGAGCAGGAAGCTGATTGGGTAATAGGACACGTGGACAGCAGCACTGCAGCTGTGCCAGCCAATGGGTGCCCTTCTTCTGTTAAGTTCTGTCAGGCTTCGGTTTGGTTTCAGTTGACATTAAGGGTATAAAGAGGGGGTGATTTTTTTGAAATAAACGGATCTTCTTGGGACATACAAGGGGGTCTGTTGTCTTTGTTCCCCATTGCTACACCCAGATCCACCCTCAGGGCAGTCCTCAGCATCCTGGCGTTCCCACCATTGGATAGCCAGGGCTTGATGGGCATTAGACTGCCACAGCCCACCAAGGGACTGGGTGACCACAACATGAGACAGTGACTATCTTTTTCTGGCACGAAGGGTCACACAGTGACAAGGGGTGGCTACATAGCTGGAGACTATGCATCCATGTGGAGGGAAAACTCTAGTAAATCTAAAATACAGACAACAAAGTGCATTGGTTTATTTGTTTTCTTTGGTGGGGTGGTTTTTTTGTTTGGTTGTTTCTTTAGTTATTGACATAATTTTTCTGTTTGTATCGCAAGTTAGTTTCTTGGAACTTTTTAGTACTGTGAGAGTAATGCAACATCTGCCAATACACGTCCTTACACAGTAAGTGCTGCAATCAATATAATTCCTACTAATTGCTTCCTCTGGAAAAAGGGGGATTTCTTCCTCTCCCTTTGGTATGGGCATTTCTGCCTATTGTTAACATTTTTTTAAAACATCTGTCTTTTGAGTAGTATGCTCTCCTAGACATGACGCTGCCGAAAAAATATGCTTAAATTAGGCACACTATTTTCAAACCCGGCTACTTAAAACTTAATTGTTTAAATAAAACTATAGTCAGTGAAACTTCTCACTAGTTTGCCTGTTAGCATCAGTAATGTTAAGTGTCAGTTCTCTAGAAAATTAAGGCTCCAATAAAATCATCTGCCACTAATTAAAAATTGTTGTTTTAAATGATTTATTTTGATATCTGAATGTTGAAAGCAATGTAAATGAGACATCTGCAGAACTAATATTCAGTACATCATGAACACTCAACTGCTGTCCATCAGTTTATTATCACACGCGTAGTTAGAATTAAAAATTTAGATTTGCTTCTTTGCTTTGATAAATTGATTTATAAAAGGCCTGCAACATAGTATCAGTGTAAAAACCTCTTTTGCCCTGAGCTCAGAAAGATTTTTTTAAACTCCTGAGAGCTTTTGTTGGTTAGCTGTTAGAGCATGTGGGAAGACAGCACCAAATGTACAATTTTGGAGAATACAGCTGCCATTAGTTAAGCACAGAATATGAATTAGAATGTCTGTACTGCTGAAAATGTTCAGAGCCTTTAAAAAAAAAAAGCCTGCATTTTATATCAGCCAATTTAAATGCATTAGTTCTGAGAGTTTTTTTGCAATTTGTCATGACAAGAAGCCAAGATTTTTTATGGTCCTTCATATAGAAAAAGCATTGAGTTATATTAAATATTGTATGTGTGTGTGTATATATATACTACACATATATTCCATAGAAAAGCTATCTTCAGTATATGTAGAGACTGCAAAACCAGCCGAAGTTAAATGTGTCAGCACAACCTCTTGCATGTTCATTACATGCAGTTTTTTGAACATATTCTTTCACACTACTGTCTATGGAGTACTTTAAACCTGTTTTCACTAGAAAAACCTTCCTGTTCTATAAGAACCATAGCAGCCCACCATCCTAAAATAAGCTTTCTGACAGCCCTACAGGATGAGTGTGCTATTGCATTCTTGGTTCTTAGCTGCCTACTCTTTGCTGGGAGCTGTTGCCATCCCCATTTTGCAGGTAGGAAAATCAGGGGGATACTTCCCTTTTACACTTACTGTCAGCATGGCCAGTAGATTCAGTCTGCCCAGGTCTCTGGTTTCAGTTCACCCAGATGGCCCAGAAGTGGTGGCATGATTATTTTCATTCAAAAAGATGTGGATGGGGACAGGCTTACAATGAGCAGCTTGGGTACAATATCTCCAGTCAGTACAGCCAGCTTGGTCAAGAAGAGGTGTCCACAGCCTCACTCACACCAGCAAAATAGTATTTTTGCTGACATGGCTGTTACCAATTCCCTGGAGAGAATTAAGGCATGTAGCACTTGTTCATCTGCTTTCTTTTTTAACTTTATCTCACAGTGGAGTCTCTGCCTGTAGAAACCAAAAAATGACAGTGAAAAACCAAGAGATTTAGACCTAGGCCTGACATTACATTTTTGCCTTGAACAGCAACCAAAATTTTGAAACTGATTACCAGATGTATCACAGGTCTTCATGTAATAATCATGATGAAAAAAGCAGTGATTAAGACGTGGATCACAGGTCTGCCCAGAAAATCCTTTTAGAAAACAGAAATCAGCTCCTGAGGCAAAGCTGATGATTTACCTTTGGAGTAAGGTAAATCTGGTACTTGCTTACCTGAAGTTCCAGCTTTGATGTGGTGGTTTTTCAGTTCCTTCTCATTATTGACTCCCATGGCTACCTCTGTAAAGATAGGGCCTGCATAGGCCCACGGTGTAAGCAGCATCCCAGAAACACCAAAGTTCTCATGTCTGAAGCTCTATTAGAAAAATTCTTGGATACTGCTTAATCTTAGAATCAAAATATCACACCTTGGAATAATTTTTTTGCTTCAGTGACTTGAGAGACTAGCCTTCGTAAGAGGAAGGTACACCACAAATCTTATAGTATTTCTAATGTTAGTGTTCTTTACACTCAGTAAGTTCACCTTCTACAATCCTCAGTCATTATAGTCCCCTCTTCCTAAAGAATTATTGAAATTCGATAGTACGGTTCTGTAGTTTGATACCTACATTGAGAAGGTAGACAATTTTTTATTTCAGATATACATGAAATACTTGAAATAAATCTTTAGTTCTTCTCTCCTAACCTTGACTACAGGACAAAAAAAATTATAATGAGCTACTCCTAAGTGACCCATTATAATAATTTTCAGCTTAGCTAGTGTTGGTTGCTCATCTTGAATGTATATTTTCACTGTTCTTATAGACACCATATCCACTGAGAATGAAAGCTTTTCTTCAAATAAGACAAAAAGTCTCATTCAGATTTTCTACAAATTCCCTGACTATTGCAAGAAGTCCTTTCCTCTTGGAAAGTAAATTAGGAGTGCCAGCTCTCCCGATCCATTCTGACAGCCTTTCAGTCATTTCTGTGAGAGAGAAATTTGATCTCTACAGTGTATTAACCTTTTGTTCCTTCTTTGAACTTGGCCAACAAACTGGGTCAATTAACATAAATGGCAAAAGAGGCTGGACATCTGGGGAATGACACCAAATTCATTTTCCATAAACTTCGAAGTAACCAGATGGCAAATGATTCAAAGGCCTATCTTCAAGAACCAGCTGTATAGTCCAGTTACTAGTACGGTGTTAGAAGTCAGCCTTTACAGTAAGAAATTATACCTACAACTTTGGCAATGACCTTGCATTAAAAAAAAAAAAGGTTAAAAATAAGAATTGTCACACTACAGGAAATTTATAAGGAGCTTATCTGTAAATTAGGTATAGGCTATCAACAGTTAATTATATAAAGATAGCACTTAACAAGAAACAGGGTACACATCTTACCTATGCAGGCTGTATATTCAAAACAGATTAATGTTAATTAAATGGTCCATCAAGCTGGAGTTTGCAAAATCGATGAGCACTGACAGCAGTATAATAGAGATAAATCTAAGACACTGTCAACTATAGAAGGAAAAGTTTAGACATTACACATAAGCCGTGGCATCCAAATTTTGACTGGAACGTTCTCACAGATTCAGTGTTTACTTTGGGTGGGTTTAAGGGTCAGTTCACAGTATAGGGGGAGACCGGCTTTCAATGTTAGTGGCTTTTGGACTGAGATAAAAACAAGTCATTCTACCGATCTCACGTATTTAGGCTCAACTCCCCTCACTCCACAGAAGGTAGATGAAGCATGACTTTTAGAAAGAGATCTAAATCTCATGCAAAAACTTTCTGCTGAACATTTACACTAAAGTCGAAGTGACATTTGACTAAGCAACATCCATCACTTGGTAATTCATTTCAGCTCCCTTTGCAGAATATGCAAATTTAATTAGCACAGTTTTTTTGGCATAGCATTGTTCCTAAAGAATGGATATTGGTCCTTCTGGAACTTCCTCTCCCTGATCTTTGTATTAGAAATACACTAAAATGACTTCCAGTTCTGAAACAAAGCAAAGTTTCAAATCAAAATGTCATGGAATATTAACTCCATACTTAATGAAATGCAAGTATTTTACTTGTTTCAGTTTAATACCAGCCCGACCTAGATGTATTATCTAATAACCTCATCTCTTTTTCCTCAGAAGACCTTCTTGATAGCAGGATGTCAAAACAAAAAGGGAACAAAGTACAGCTGATAAGCCTCTTCCTATCCAACATCTTTCTGTAGCAACCCTGTGCCAAGCATAGCACTGTGGCATAGAGACCAGAGCATCCCTTGATCATATACTGAGATAGCTACATGACAGAATAGAGAGAAATACATTAGCTATACTTAACATGTATTTTTAGTTTCTTTTCTTCCCTTGACACTTTCCAGCCAGGAATCACTTTGGAGAACTGCAGAAACACAAACATCTCTGAAAGACTTTTCTCTGCCTGCTCCTTAATTCAGGTTCAGAAACTTTCCACTTTGAATGAACGAATGACTACCATGGGAGCATCATACAGATATTTTCTCTTCGAACATTACAAGTACTAAAATGAACTTTGCCTGGTTTCTACAACTTGTAAGTCACTTCTGTTGTACTTATCTAGAAAGGTGCAAGCTCCCCTGAAACTTGTAAGCCCAGCTCATCTGTGTATCATCCCTCTGCTGCTGATTACCTAGTGCTTAAAAAAGGATGAGCTCACCCAACATCTTGGGCATGTATGATATCTTCTTCCTTTAACCAATCATCTGTTTTCACACAGTGCAATTATCTCTGAGGGGTGATTTCTCCAAGGACAATGAGCTTAAAGGTTATTAAGAAGGGTACTCACATCTGTGTATGCTTGCACAAAGGCAGCATGATTTCATTTCCATAATAAGCCATAAACCAAAGTGCTTTTTAGTTTTTGATCCATCTGTGGAGTTTCCCCCAGTCAAAATTCATAAGAAACATTAGCCAGCTATTTTCAATTGACTACTCTGGTCAAATAAAATACCAAATAAAATAGTAAAAAAAAAACTTCTCAAGAAACTCATTAAATAAAATAATAGCTTAGTATAGGAATCAAAGGATTTATGGAGGTACATCCATGCAGAGGAATAGGAAACAAGTAGCAGCACATCCTAGACAAAAGGCTAAGAAAAGAGCATTTGAGTCATTCAGCCTCATCAACTCCCATCCCGCTCTACTCTGTGCTGGTGCAGCCTCACTTCAAGTCCCATGTGCAGTTTTGGGTGCCACAATTTAAGAAGGATATAAAGCTCATAGAGAGCACCCAAAGGAGCACAACCAAGATGGTGAAGGGCCTTGAGAGGAAGCCGTATGAGGAGCATCTGAAGTCATTTGGTCTGTTCAGCCTGGAGAAGAGGAGACTGAGGGGAGACCTCACAGTGATCTACAGCTTCCTCTTGAGGTGAAGTGGAGGGGTTCCTTCTA
This sequence comes from Oriolus oriolus, assembly GCA_013400235.1. Taxonomy (NCBI): domain Eukaryota; kingdom Metazoa; phylum Chordata; class Aves; order Passeriformes; family Corvidae; genus Oriolus; species Oriolus oriolus. The sequence goes on along the minus strand of VXBT01003354.1, from coordinate 2,230 downwards.
TTTGGTGACCAACAATACAACCCCAGGGAATGGCCTGAACTTGTGTCAGGGGAGATTGGATATTGGGAAAATATTCTTCACCCAGACGGTGGCTGGGCACTGGAACAGGCTCCCCAGGGAAGTGATCCCCAAGCCTGTCAGAGTTCAAGAAGCATTTGGAAAATCCAGTTGGGCACATGGTGTGATTCTTAGGGATGGTGCTGTGCAGGGCCAGGAGCTGGACTTCGATGATCCTTGTAGGTCCCTTCCAACTCAGCTTATTCTATGATTCTGTGAACTCCACTGTACATGACAAGCAGTTCCTTGACATTCACATAAAAGCCTGAGCTACTTTAAGTACCCAACATTTCATGGTGCCACTACTGTTGTTTGGGAACTCCTCTTTCTTTTATTTGTCTTTGACAGCATCTTTTCTTCATTTTAGGGATTGATTGAGACACCCACGAACATTCACTCAAATGTTTCCTAAGCTCAAATATTTTGATGTTACTTTTGTTCCGTGAGCAGACTGAATACCAAAACACCCTGAGAAATTGTTTGAAATGTTTTGGAAAAAAAAAATAGAAAAGATTTCTTTTTCTCCAAATCCAAAATAATTTCAGCATTTTTATATCAGCATATTTAATTTTCTTGCATTAAAACCAGCTGAAGAAAAGTTGATTGAAGACCACATGAAGATGCAGCAGTCTGTGAGGTTGAAGTGCCTCACGGGACCTGTCATTCTAGTACCCTCCCTCCTGCCTAAGAGTTAGGCAGCTTTTTCTGCAGTGCATGATTGCCATGACAGTATGCCAAAATGCAGCATGAGAGAAATGTATAGGCAATAAGAAGATCAGATCATGGGGTAAAGGAGGGCCACAAAATATTTGCACAAATCCATGAAACCATCCATAACACATAAAGGTTGAACTTATTTCAGAGAGAGTTTTAGTGCAGTTCAAAAGATTTTAACTTGGATCACATGTATTCAAGAGGAGGTTCCTTCTTTAGTTTTCTCGTTGAAATAAAAATAATAATAATTTTAAAAAATACTGTATTAAAGAAGTTACAATCATAGCTTCATGATTTTAAGTAAAAATTTTTGAGTGAGAAACAGCTTTAAGTGAATCCAAAGGAGAACCACAAAGATGATCAGAGGGTTGGAGCAGCTCTCCTATGAAGACAGGCTCAGGGAGTTGGAGTTGTTGAGCCTGAAGAAGAGCAGGGTCAACCTTAGAGCAGCCTTCCAGTGCCTAGAGGGAACTACAAGAGAGGTGGGAAGGGACTTTTTGTAAGGGCATATGATTCATCACTGTTTGACCCATATGAAAGTAAATGTAAAGTAAATTTCTATAGGAAGTCAGCTATAATTACCAGCCAAAGTGTTGGCAACCTAAGCCCATTCTGGGGTGATTTACAATGACACTGACCCCACACAGAGCTCTTAGTTTCCTTTGGAGGTAGGTTTTGTTCTCAGAAATGTTGACTGTCATCTGGTATGGTGTAACTTTCTAATCTCTTTCTGAACCAGTTTGAAAGTGTTAACAATGCCCCATAATTTTAAGAAATAATTCTCCTTTCTAAAAGGTAAGAAGATTCAGGTGTCAGCATTTAGGGACCTTTGAAAACATTATTATATTCAGGAAAACTATCCATAATCTTGCACAGAGAGAAAAAGTCTTAGAAGGGATTAGAAATTACCAGTGTTCTTTGTCAGTAAGTACATAATTCATTCAATTTAGTTACTGCTAATCTTTTTTCTTCACTTTTTTAGAACTGACCTAATGTGTCAAATTCACATACATTTCAATAGAAACACATTTTCTAGTCATACAGAAAAGATTAGCTATATATAGCATAGTCCTTAGGAGTTCCAAACTGCTTTTAAATCCTGCAAAGCAATAGTTCATAACTGTGCTAAGTGATCCTTTTATATAATTGCTAATAAGAACACTTGCACTCTTCCCATACTGAAAGTATCAATTAATCTCATATATTAGAGATAACCTGGCGTTAATGCATCATTAGACCAACAGCATTGATTTCAGAAAGTTTTTATTATGTGTATACATTTTAGAAAGATCAGACTATTAGAAACTTTGGTTTGGAAGTGCCCTTTTGCATATGCTTATCATTATTGAGCTTTGTAAATGACCCATTCCCCAGTCACACCAGGGAACTGATCACACTGAAGTAAGTATAATCTGTTAGTCTCTGCAGCAACCACTATACAAAATTGTAGTGGGCTCCT
>VXBT01003353.1:25607-36684 GCA_013400235.1 Oriolus oriolus | reverse complement strand
TACCCAAAACCAGGCTGTGCCACCAAGGTGAAAACTGTCGTAGAAGTGAATGTGGTGACTGGCAAGGCAAGTTACATTCTCAGTGCTTTAAAAATGGTGAGATTTTGTTCATCATTTGTTGTTGAAGCTATCTGATGGGTTTTCATTTTGCTAATGTTATGCAATATTGAAGCAGTAGCTTTGATTTGTAAGTTCTCCCATACAAAGTTTTAATTGACAGAATGTGATTTGGGATGAAATGACAAATGTCTTGTCATGATTGTTGATTCAAACACAGTATAGGAAGTGTTGGAAGTCTAAAGGCAACTGATTAGTGATTCAGTCCTAAGCAAAGGAGTGGCCGTCCTACCATTAACTCGTGCCACTTTATTGCCTAAGCAGAAAAGATGCTCTTAGAGCCCGACGAGTTCGGCTAGAGCTTTCCCATTAGCGTCAGCCTCTGAAGGATCCAAACCTAAAATGTCTGTGTTTGATGTGTACTGAAAATAAGGTGAGCCTGTTCTTATGTCTCCTGTGAGTAAAGGGAAAGCTTCTTTATTCCAAGGAAGTAATAGTGATGTTGTTTGTAAAAGTTCAGAAAAGCCTAAATTCTTATTTCTTTGTTCATTTCTGTTAGCTTTTGAGTAAAGACAATGGTTAATTAGATAGAAAATACCAACAAGAACCAGGATACAAAAAAAGTATTTAATAGGGTTGATTCACTGCAGTATTTTTGTGAAGTTTAGGTCTTACAATTTTCTATTTTGCATTTTTGAATGTGAAAATACATGAGAAAACAAGTCTGTTCATCCTCTGGCATTGCACAGCCTTCAGTTGCATTTTCAGACAGAGAAAGAGGAAAAAAACAAGCTCTTAGCAGAGCTGTATCTGTTAAGTTAAGCAGTGAGATACAAGCCAGCTTTGTATTTTTGTAGTGTATATAGTTAGGGAGAGATGAAAGAGGAAGGGCCTTAGCTATTATTGCAAGATACCAAACAGAAGATTCTCCAGACAGGAAATGTATAGGAAATTCTTGCTTGTTCTGATTCTGCCCTGGTGAGTTAGAGATCAGTTTCATCTGGCTGCACAGTAATCTTTTGGATGAGTCTTTGAGGTGAATTTGACCAGGCTGTGTGTGTGCTTCCACAGAGACTTTCAACATCAGCATAAGACTTGAGATAAGGAGTTGTTTGCTGAATGTTTTGGTTGAATTTTCTCTGCATTAATTGATTTTATGCAGACTTCCTGAATGTATGGAGAGGAGTGGGAAACAGTTTTAAATTTGATTAATTATGTTTGCGTATTTAGTAGAAAATAGCTTATAAAATACAGTGTATTCTGTTTTTTCTTGAAGGAGCTTTAAGTGCAGTGAGTACTGGGCTTCAAAATGTCTCTTTTGAAGATGAATTTTATTTGGTGCTCAGCTTGTTGTTTTAAATAAAACTCCTTATATGTTCTGGTGAATATTTGCAGGTGATGAAGGGAGTCAAAGTAACCACCTAAGAGCACCAGGTGTATCAAAGTGGGGAAGAAAGTAGTTACCTGAGCTGTAAAATTCTGGACTTAACCTGCTTATTATTGCAAACTGGGACATTGGCTCCATGCCATCTCCAAGTGTGTCAGTCACAGGCTCAGTCTATGCAGCAGTACTCACGTATATTTTGAAGGGCTTTTAAATAAACAGCTGGCTGCCAGAGAGTGAGAGCTGGAAGTTATGGGTCTTAGTCACAAACAACAAATTGTAGGGCAAAGCTGACTATTTAAAAGTACCTTCATTTCCTGCTAATGACGCTTAAGTGTTCCAAGGCTGCTTTTGTTCAAAGTCTTCTTTCCCTGACCTTTGTCAGGTTTCAGAATCTCTGGATTAGAATATTCAGGGTCTCAGTCTTTGAATATTACTCAAGGAGCATGCCAAATATGACAATAATCTCTCTGGAATTCATTCCCAAACTTCTTGAATTCTGCAGATATGGAAAAAATGACTGTTTATAACATCATGATTGGAATATCCCTCCATCATGCCATTAGGAAAAGTTAAAACAAGCACTTCTCTGCTGATTCTGTGCAAGGGCTGCTTGCCAGCAAATTACTTTGCATGCTGATCTTTCACATATTTGGAAGAGGATTTTTTATGGCACTTACATCCTACTGTGTGGACACAGGGTCTAGCACACCAAATTTCTCTTTGCTAAGACAGGTGTTCCTTTCTTGTGGTTATTTAGAAAAAAGCAACACCTTTTTCTCTTTCTTTTTGCCCCTCAGCAAAGCCTCAGGCAACTGTCTTCAGAAGAATTTAGTGCTAGAGACACACCACCTAGCAAAATTTTCATGGACATGATTTCTGTTAAGGGAAACAGTGGAACACAGATAATCCCATAAGGATTTGCCACTGATAGGGGAGGATTTTTGTATTGCTGTGCAAGTTTAACGCATATTGTGTTCTTTAATTTAAATATTGAATAGAATGAAATGCTTATTCTCTATCTTTATTCATAAAATCTTCAGTACTAAAACAGTTGTCTAATTGAAACAGCACCTATCTATCCTGTCACTCCTAATTACACGCATTTAGTGATGAAATACTCTTATTCATGTATATATATGAGAGCAAACAAATCTGTAATGTAGTAATATAAATTTTCAGTCAGGCTCACTGTTTGAAACCATTGCATTGCCAGAGCAGGTTAGATGGAACAACACAAAGTCTCTGCTCTTGCTTTTGTAAGAACAGTGCCAAGTATTGCCCTGTAATGAAGATGAATAGTGCTATAAAAATGTGGCAGCTTCACAATTGCTTATAGTTCTACACAATCCAATAGAAAACTAAGTCCACCACTGAATTTCTGAAGGTGGGTCAATAAAAGTAACGATCTCCATACAGTTTTCTGAGAAGCAGGAATTATTTTTGTGCAATATTGTAGTTATCCCTCTTACTAGGTTCTATGTGGTTTGCAAAAGCAAACACCTCAATAATTTAAAACAGAAAACAAATATGAATAAGTTTTGCTTTCTGATTTCTTTTTCCCCACAGAGAAGAGTATTGAAGCTATGACAAATGCTTAGAGGCCCCATTGGTAGCTCCAGGAGCAGTTAGATAAAGATTCTAAATTGTCACATAGTATTTTTTTCTACTGAACTTATATGCACATTTTGTATGTTATGCAGTGACTGTAAAATGCAGCAAAGTGAAAAAGTTTTAAAATTTGAAGATCATACAAGATTTCTGAATTCCCATCTTTATAACTTTAGAGCTTCTATTTGGGTAGATTTTTAAAAAGAACAGAGAAGTTAATTCTTTAATACTTCAAGAAATGAGGCACTTCTTTTTAAGTTTTAAATCTTCATCAAGTATGGGGTTGGGCAGTTTTTAAGGCTAGCTTGTTATATATTGTTTTTCATCTTATAATTGCTACAAAATTCTGGTAAAAGAGTAGCAAACTGTCGGGACCAGACTTGAGCTTGCCATTGATGTGTATTGTTTCTATATCCTTAGGGACATGAAGCCTTTCAGGGAGGCTTTCAAGAGGAAGAGCTAATGAATTGCTCTGAAGTTGATACAAGCTTCTCTGGGAAAAAGAGCAGGGCCTGAAAAGCCTGTGATAGAGGGCAGCTGTTTTCAGATACCTGCATTTAATCTCAGACGTGCTTTCCTGCCAGCTGCTGCAGCACAGAAGATTAGCAGATATGTCCATAGCACTCAAGCAAGTCTTTAATAAAGATAAGACTTTCCGCCCAAAACGCAAGTTTGAACCTGGAACCCAGAGGTTTGAACTTCACAAACGAGCACAAGCATCTCTCAACTCAGGTGTGGACTTGAAAGCAGCTGTGCAGTTGCCCAGTGGAGAAGACTATAATGACTGGGTGGCTGTTCATGTTGTTGACTTCTTCAACAGGATCAACCTCATTTATGGAACTATCTGTGAGTTCTGCACAGAGAGGACCTGCCCAGTGATGTCTGGAGGCCCTAAGTATGAGTACCGGTGGCAGGATGACTTGAAGTACAAGAAGCCCACAGCATTGCCAGCACCCCAGTATATGAATCTTCTCATGGACTGGATCGAAGTGCAAATCAACAATGAGGATATATTTCCTACAAGTGTAGGTGAGTGTAAAGAAGAAGTTCTAAAGCATAAACTGCCTTTCATTCTTGTACTAAGCATAATTTCTTCCCACCTTCATTTTCAGGGACATTAAAGCTGTTGAACAGCTGGTGGGGAGGAGGAGGGATTAGAAATAGTGTGCAGTGAAATGAAATGTTATTTGTCGTTGCTAGGTATGGTAGTGTTTGTTAGCCTTAAATGTTTTTCCCTGATGAGCCTCTCGGGTTAATCACTGAGGATGATCAGCATTGCATTAATACCTTCCTGAAAGCTAATCAAATTTCTATGGCTTTGCATTTTGTCTGGCTACTTAGACAGATACAGAATGGATGGAAAGCAAAACTAGTAAGAGTGCTCTCCTAGTGTGTACATCTATGTACAAGACAGTGGAGAGTCAGGAATGCAAGTGAACTTTGCCTTCCCACCCTCTCTTGATTTCTCATCCAAAACTCACAAGATGGGAAGTGAATTATTCTCCAAAGTATTGTTTTCAGTACTATATGTAACTAATAGCGTTGCTGTTATTTAAGCAGACCTCCCAGATGAGAGAGCTGTTAAGAGCTTCACAAATTTCCTTTTATAATATTCTCTCTGAAGAGTGGCACAAGTCAGTTGAAGTGTCCTTGCTGAAATAATTCCCTCTGGATAAGGTCAACTTAGTGGAAGAATGTATTGTGTGGTGTAGACAGCATAAATATTTAGCTGTGGCTTCATGCAACAACAACAGAAATGTTACACCTTAGAAATGTCAGTGTACTTGCATGATTTTTAGTAGTTTTAGTTAATGGGTCCTGATTTACTTCTTTCGAATGGAAAAGCTGGGAGCTTGCTGTAGGAGATGTAAGCTCTTGTATATTAGTTGGCCCAGATGAGTAACAAACAGGAAGAATGCCATGTTCATATTAGTTCAACCCAACATTTTGGTGTTTGTAGGCAGCTGGGGCCTGCAACTAATTGGTACAGGATGCATCAAGAGGCTGTGTCTATCATTGTTTCCAGACCTTCGAAATACCTTATTCTTGGACTTGATGGCTGTTTATCTGGACAAACCTGTGGTTTGTTTCTTAGTTTCTATCACTTTTCTGTTCTACTCTAATAGGTAGAAAGGATGCATTAACTACATTTTTAATCTGGACTTTGATAATATGGCAAGAAGAAGGAGGACATCAGAGGAAGCAGTATCATATATTTTGCATAGTGAAAAATGGGTTTGATTTCTCAAGCATTTCTTGGTTTTTATTTATTCAGGATAAATGATTTTTGGAGTTGAAGATTGGTTAAAGATGCAAAGAAATAGGTGATTTTGCTTCTGCTGGTATTTCTGCAGGCTTTTGTTATACTGAGTTTCTACCTTGAAGTATTCCAGTATTGTTCTGTTTTCTTGTGGTTTGCATATGTAGGAACTGTTGTCTGTCAGCAGATACAGGGTGCAGGTAGCACACTGGTGTGCTGATGGGTTTTACTTAACCAACTAATGATCTCTAACACACAAGCATTCAGCCCTAGATGCTCCCCCATTATATTTGTAGTAAGATACTACTGAAGGAACTTTTATCCTGATGGCTTACCTGTTGTAAGCTAAGAATGAAATCAGTAAATACTCTCAGTCTACAGGTTTTCTCCTCCCAGCAGCTTCTGCTGTTGTCGATTAAACCAAACATGAAGAAACTGAAGAAGGGGAAAGGCATCTGGTCACTAAAATGGGGCTGGACTCTGATAAAAATCAAAACAGGAAAGCTCAATGTTTGTGAAAATCTTTCTCTCACTCTGAATTGACCCAAAGGAAAGGGACAAGTCAGCTTGTATTGGACTGTGCCATATTCATACTACAGACTGAGATGATTGGACAGTCGCATAAAGAAATTCTACAGATACCTTTAGAGCATTATTGGAGCAGCACTTGTGCTCCTATTCCTTTCCTGCCTTCTCTTCAGCCTTTGCTGCAGATACCATACTGGCCACCTGCATACTTCTCATTATCTTTTTGATTTACCACTTTTCATATGAAACTCTTGATAAAATTGTTTGGCAGGCCTTAGATCTTTCAATTCAGAAACATATATGCTGTGTTGAATTTGGTGTTCTGAGTATCTCTTACGTCAGCAAGTCCCTAGGCACTCAAAACAGTCAAAGGGAAGTTTGGATCTCTTCCTGGGGTAAGTTGCCTTTCAAAAGAATCTTTCTGATTGATTTTCACATCCGTCCCATGTTTGGATGTGATACTACCTACCAACCTGAGTACTGCTTGTAAAGCTGTTGAATGAAATGCAGTCACTGAGCATGTGTATTGTTACCTGTTGTGCGCTTGACAAGTGATCAGAGAGGGAAACTTTGTTGCTTCGTTGGGCACTGTTTGTTCCTACCTGTTCTGCAGTAGCCTTTGGTTAGATGCACCATAGGCATAGTACTAACTAAAATCTCTATTTTTATTAATATAAATTAATGGCGATGAATATGACAATTGTTCATTCTTCAGAGTAGCTGAAGTAGATCTTGAAAGATGATGTGCTCAGAAAACAAAACAAGCCTATGTGTGCCCTTATTAATAGGACAACAGCTTTAAAATGTTGAGTGGCTGTAACTTATAGATCACTTTATTTCTTTGAGTCTTTCTAGTTTGCAGATAATGGTTCTGGAAAAAAAATGTGTGTCTAGTGGATGATATTTGGGTTGACTTTTCCATTAGCAAATAAGTTTGGTGAAGAGATCCAGAGCTGGATTAATAAGAGCTGTTCACAGAAACCCTGAACACACTTTCCTCAGCTTAATCCTATTAAACTTTTCCTCTTTCATTTGGCATATCTCATGCAAACTATCTAAAAAAGGGTTTCAAGAACTGTAATTAAGTGCAGCTTTCACTGAGGAGCTAGTTTAAAGGAAAATAATTTCAAAGTAGGCATAGCAGGGTTTGGTGGGATCTTTCGTTTTGTGGTGGTGGTGTTCCTCTGTGGTTTAAAAAAAAAAGACCACAAATGCAGTTGAGTTATAAATTGTTATAAATGTTATATTTAACCTTGTCAGTGTTTATACTGGCACAGTGGCCTCTGGCCTCTCATCTGTGTTCTGGTGTTTCCTCTCTGCTTTCCCCAGTCCTTCTGGTTTATTCATTTTCTGGAAAAGAGCCTCTTCCCTCAACCACTCTCCTGCTTACGATGGGCTGGTTGCATGGAAACAGAAGATCTGTCAGGATAAAAGCAGGTGCTGAATATGAGGACTACTACTTTGTACAGCAAAACTTTAAGGACTGTTTTTGTAAAATGGCCTCACAATCTGTAGAGGATTGCAGACATGATTATGTTCCTGTTACTATTTCCATTATCATCAATTTCTTTATCCATTTAAGTGGATTTAATGCATGTAAGAGGCTGACAGCTCTGGAAACAAGCTATGTAGATACCCATATACAGACCTCTCTCAGTCCTCAGTGAGTGAGAATGCAGTAATAGAACAGAAGAGAGTCTGTATTCTTGCTCAGCCACTCCAGTGAAGCTATCCATCCCCAACATGAATTTGTGTAATGTGCTTGAGGTTTATTTAGCTTCAGGTTAAATTCTTTTTCTTTGGTAAATACTACTTGCTCTTTAGGGCACCTAGTAGTCTCACTGTTCAACACTTTTCAAGGAATATAGTTCTCAGCTTTTGGTAAACAGTCTGAAGAAGTAATTTGGAGTGGAAAGCAGTAGATTCTTGGAACAGATGCAGTTTTTGTTGAACTGTAACTGTCATCTTTCACCGTATGAGTTTTGGCAGTGTCAAAAAAGGAGCTAAGAAAGAAAGCAGCTCTATTGTTCTGTGCTCCCTTTAAGTCCTGATTCCCAAACACGATAAATTCAGTTGCTTTAGGTTCTTTTCTGTACTCGTTGTAGCCTTAAACTGGGAGTAATTATGTCTTGTTTGCATTTTCAGTGAATGGAATGCTGAGTTTTTTCTGTTGTAAGAGTCACAGGAAAAGATACACAGAAATTTAAGGCCACAGGGGATTATGTCACTTATTCTAATCTGACCTCCAGAATATCACAGGCCAAAGAACATCACCACATGATTTCTTTATCAAGTCCACAGATTGAAATGAGAATATGGTCAAACAACAGAAAATTTTGCTGAAATTAACAGAAAATTAACTTCTTTTTTGTCTTAACATAATGAAAATTTTTTCCCAAGGAAGAAAATAAAGCAGTTGAGAGAGAATCCAGAGATACCATGTGCCATCTCTATCCTTCAGGTTTTCAAGACCAGGCAGAATAAAGCCCTAAGCAATCTCTGATAGGATGCTGACTTCCCCAAACCAGTGCTAGCCTTAATTATCCTGTGATTCTTAATTCTAATTTCAGCACTGCCAGGCTGCCTAAGGAACTAAATAGCTAAATTGATTAACACCTGATTAAGCAGTTTAAGAAACCACAGTTTGACATTTAAAGGAAGTACAAAATCACTGTTAAGCTATGAGAGCTTTCGTATAGGAGGATTTAAAAAGTTATTAATGTAATCAAATAGCCTAGTTATGGCTGATCAAAATTAAAAAAATACTTTAAAAATATTTAAAGCCTAGGACTTCAGCTGAAAAATTAATGTATCTTTATAAGTACGCTGGCTATTCCATGTTTGACTAGTAAATTTGAGTAGCTAGCAGGTTCAGTTTTTGCACAAAGCACATGTGTGATGCTGCTTCCAAAAAGATGAGCCCACTATGTCACCACAATGCACCTACAAAAGCAGACCAAAATTGTGGAGGGCCCTTGTGGATATGATTCAAGTTTTTCTGTGGTTTCCTACTAATACTGTGGTATAATTTTTCTGGATCTCTATCAAGTACTAACGGTTACTGCTTGGGGCACTTTTCTGCAGCGGCAGGAGAGCAGGTGACTGGTGGATGTGCATAGACTCTGCTCAATGACTTTTACTGAGCAAAGGTTTCTTCACAATACAGCCTATAGAAATGTGGGGAGAGTGTTTGACATCACTGACCTTTTCTTGCAGTTACCTCTGTCTTATTCCTGTCCCAAAGCATGACGAGGTATCCACGGTGTGAGCAAAGTCGTGTTTGCTGGCACTTCCTGCATGTACTTTTTCTTAATTTTTTTGCAGGTGTTGCAATTGCACTGTCTAGAAACTGCCACTGTTCCATGCACACCCACCCCACAATAAAAAATATACCAGCTCTACAGCTGGTATGTTTCCTTCTTTTTAAGACAGAGCTTTGCCAAGGACCAAAGGGAGGGGTCAGATTGCTAGCTGTTGGCTGGTAATTCAGTCACTCAGTGCTGGATGCATGTACCTGTAGGCTACCACCTGAAGGCTAATGTAAAATCCAAACACTCCTTTCTGCTTGATGTTCACACCTGTCACACTATTGATGAATTTGGTGTATAGAAGGGTTTTGTTTTGTAAAGCTTATCTGCTTGCCCCTGTTGCTGCCCTTTCTTGATGTATGTCAGGGGGTCATCAGCTGCCCCAGATATATGGTAACAATCATCAGGATGAAGTATGGTCTTAGAGGCATGAAAATAAAATAATGTAGTCCTAATTTGTTTAAAGTATAATCTGAATTTGACTTCACTGTTGAGTGGCTGGAGTGCCACTTAGTGTGGTTCTATGGATGTGCTTGCCAAGAGCTTTGAATTAATCTTTGTGTCAATGAATTAAAGAAAACTCTGCAAGACACAAGCTGTTCTATAGCTATAGTTTTTTTCCAGTTGTTAAATTTTATGAATTCTGTGCATATATGTATGTTACAGCAGCAGCACAGCTATCCTCTTAGAGAGTTTGGTGTCTTAAAATACAAAAGTCCTTGGAAAATATCAGGTAGGTATTTTACTACTAGATTACACGTCTGAGCTTCCTCCTTGTCTCACCTTTTTCCTGCCCCTGTGGCTCAGGATCTAACAGGTGATTCTAAGTAAACTAAGCTGGCAGATGAACTAGCCCAAAAACCTAGCATACTTCAAGAGTATCTTCACAGAAGATTGATGAAAATTGCATTAAATCCACCTGGATGGTGAGTGATGCAGTTTACTAGAAGCTAGCTATCTGGTCTTCTTAGCATTGCATTACTTGCTGACTGATAATGTCTTGGTGGAATTTGATTCCCTATTTGTATCTGATATCTAAAATTCCTTGATTAGTTTAGGTATTCTACTTACACAAGAATTGGGACTGAAGCTTGGGAATAGCCTAGACAGTCTTCAAGCCATATCACTGTTATCCTTCCCACATGCCTTCCTCAGTGTATCCCCTTGGTCTGTTGCTAGGTGTACCATTTGAGGTACATAAAGGTCCACTGCCAGCTCAGACATATGAATTAACCCATTCTCTGGTCTAGTTCTGATGATGAAAAAGAAAATATATGCAGTAGAAGGTAAGTGCAAATATATTTATATATTCTTTGCTCTTCCATGAGAAAGATTTGGCACTGCTGGTATGAAGGAATGCTGTCTCACCAGGAGAATGAGTCTTATGCCTTGTGTGATGTATTTTCAGTATTATGACAGTCATTAAGGGCTAAAAAGCACTTTTACTAACAGACTAAAAAGCAGGTCTCAGTGGCTTTCTTCTTCCATTCTTCATTTCTCAAACTTGAGGGGGAAAAAAAAAAGAAATCAACTTAAGTGGTGGCATGAATGGTGGTGGAGGGAAAACTTGTGAAGAGAGGGGTGTGTTAGCTGGCTCTGCAAAGGTTTCAGGATCTCTGCTCACTCTGATGCTGGTTTTGGAGGAAGAAAGGAGTACAAAACACCTGCAAGAAGTGGCATCCCATGTGGGAACTTGGGGTGGTCTGTCCAGTAGCTGCCATGTCCCTTGCTCTTGAGGAATTCAGCTTTCCAGCACATTGTCATTACATACATTGTGGGACACTACTTAAATTAGTCTCTCTGAGAATCAGCAATGCCAAAAATGCAACTTCTACTGATGCCTTAGGTTTTAGCTTTTATATTTTACAAATTCTGTATTCTCTGTATTCCTAGTGTGTAACTTTGAACTGTCTTGCAGCCTGTTAGCTG
>VXBT01003353.1:0-18902 GCA_013400235.1 Oriolus oriolus | reverse complement strand
GTACAATCATGTAAAAAGAGAAAAAAAGGAAAAAAAACCAAACACAAGTGAAGCTTGTTAACTCAAAGAAACTAGGGTTATTCACTCATGTGGACATTTGCCACCAGCAATGTGACAAAGTTTTAGTTTTGCATAGTTTGTGTCTCCCGCAGATAATTGGGTTGCAGGCCCCTGAGGACATCTTTCTAAAGATTCAGCTGCTTGCATGTGAGCTGAGAAATTCCACAGTAAGGCAAGCAATGATATATATATACAAGATGAAAAAATTATCACATGGAATATAGCTTTAGCCAAAATGAAGGTTTTCCTTTTTAATCTCTCCTGTCATCTGCCCAAGCTTACCCTAGCATGTCTCCTATTATAAGGCCTCAGCTGTTAAAGTACACAAAACTTTTCATTCCATTTACAATATGTGTTAACAGTTCCTCTTTAAATAAACTTTTAAAATCTTTTAATTCTCAAAGTGAATGCTGGTGACAACAGGATCTTCCTTGGTTTTTTTTCTGTATGTGTGTTTTTATAGGGCTGATTAACAAAGCTATATTTGTTGTATCAGGATCGTGTTTTGTTGATAGTGCAGTTTCCCCTCACATTTTTTATCATCAGGCTGGATTTCATAAATATAGGGCAAACAGTCAGGCTCTAAATGTTACTGACTTTCAGTGCGATTTTTGAATCTAAAATCCGAATCTTTTATAAAACTTTTCTGCGACAGGCTGATTCGGTATGGCATAACTGGGAGCATTAAACTAATGATTTCTGTCATTGGAAGTATTTCAGAGTGTACAGGCCACATCAAAGAAATAGATGAAAAAACCCAAACAGTTCTTTTCACATTTGTAGTTTGTATTCACTGCTTAGCTAAAACTGTCCTAAAGGTGACAGAAAATTTCTTGAATGGGTGGGTTCCTCAGACATACACCAGTACTATTGTAGTGCACCAAACCCTGTTTAGGGGATGTGTAGCATGGGACAACAAAGCTGGATTTCTGCTTTGACAAAAAGTTCTATGTCAGGCAGCTGCAGAGATCATGGGAAAAAAAAAACTACAGCCACCTTTGAAAGCTATTTCGGCTCTTGCTTTATCCTGCAGTTAAACCCATAAAAGCTCACTGGAAATAGCAACAACTAATGAACTGTACCTCCTTTCAGCATCATGAGTATATATAGCTATGGAGGCCACAAATGGATTTAAAGGTCTTATTAAAATACTGTTCCTTTAGAGAATTCAGAGTCCCCATTTCTTTTAATAGTTTGACTTTTGGAATTTTACATTTTTGAACTAAACAAGTCCTTTTCAGTCTTACTGCATGTTGCATATTTTAATTATGTAAACTGTCACCTGTTAAATTTCTGGCCCCAGGCTGCAAGACAGATATTTGCAAATGTTTCCAGTGATAACTAGCTTTCAGTCTTCCAGCAATGAGGAAACAAACTGTCCAGTGTCAAATTCATATCCTGCCTTCACCAAGGATCCTGCCTTCACCAAGGAACCTGGCTGAGCATGTACCTAAGTTATCTGCATCCCTGAATCTGTTTACAGTCTCTGAATCTCTTCCAATCTCTTCCAGTGCGTTCCTCTGTTGCAGTTGGGGAAGGAGTTGCTCTGTGAACCTCTCAAGATACCTGTAATCTGTAGTGTTTGGTCTAGGTCTGGTACCTAAGTTACTCTGTCAAAGTACTCCCTTAGCTGTACACCTCCAGATGAGAGTTGTACAGTACAAGTCCAGGGTGGTTGATGCGAACAGGCCTCCTCATCTCCTAAAGTGATCATGTTTAAATCACACCCTAGCAGCTCTTCTGTAAATGTGCTCCTTAAAGGCTATGAGTGCAGCATGGTAAGACAGTGAGGTCTCTGGCACTGATCCTTGCATTTGGAGCTGTACTGATTTTCATAAATAATAGGGCAAACAGAGTCAGGCTCTAAATGCTATTGACTTTCAGTGAGATTTTTGAATCTGAAATCTGAATCTTGTATAAAACTTTTCTGAGACAGGCTGATTCTGTATAGCATAACTGGGAGCATTAAACTAATGATTTTTGTCACTGGAAGTATTTCATGCAGGCCTCCTGGACGATTTTCCTGCTTGATTTCATACTTGTCTGGACAGACCTTTCTTGACCTCTGGGAGGTGATCCTTGCATATCAGCCAGCCCTACTGGAACCTTCTTCTCGACAGGATTTTATCCCATGGCATTCTTCCAAGCAGAACCCCAAAGAGATGGAAATGGCTTTTTGTGTAATCCAAATTTGATTTTTGCATTCCTGTCTCCTTTTAGGATCTGCCCTACACCACTTTATAGTCAGTGCAGCCAAGGCAGCCTCCAATGTTCATGTTTCCCAACAGTTCTTCCATTTTCTTTAAGTATCAGAGCTGGCTGAGCACCTTTCCTTCTTGACTCTTCCACTCTGTGTTCCAGGAGGTTGCAATGCACTCAAGAAGTATCCCAGAATACTTGAGTCCTGCTGGACTGTCCTTCCAGGAGATCTGAAGGGGGTTAAGGCTCCCCTTGAGGACGGACCAGAGTTAGTGGCTCTTAAACTTCTGCATGTTTGCTAAAGGCATTATCTGCTTTTTCCTGAGCAGGCAAGCTATAGCACGTTCCCACCATAACAGTGCCCATGTTGGTCTGCACACTAATCTTGATGCAGAAGCTCTTCACTGACTCCTGTCCTGTCCCAAGGCAGAGCTGTTTGCATTTTAAATGCTCTCATGCAACAGGTCACTCCCCACATCACCATGTCTGCCTCTCCTTCCTTCATTGTGGTCCGATAACCATTCCATCAATGTTTATAATGTGGTCACTCAGAAGAAGTGTTACAATTTCTGATATGCATATAACTACATTTTAAATGGCATTTTTTCATATAACCCTGAATCGGACCTGGCTAAACTGTTCTCTGCTGTATCTGGTGGATGTCAACCTCCTTCTTCCAAAACCCCTTGAGGCAGTGTAGCTGACAGCTGCTGCGAGACACAGGCGGGTGGCTCTGGGGGGGGATAACAGAAGTTGTAACAAGCAAAATCTATTTCTGTAAAACTTCTCAGAGTGTAGCTACTTATAAACACTTGTTCAGAAAATACATTTGGATGGTATGTCTTGTAGGCAAAGAGAAAAAGATATGATGGAAATACAGATTACGAATCAAATCACAGATAAATTTTAAATTATTTAAAAATGAAAATTGCCTTCACTGTAGTCTGGCTGACTACAAAAACTAGAATATTGATGATCAGACTTACCAGTTTAAGATGATTTTTGCTTTTCTTTTTCTTCATAGTATTTTCTTCTTGAATAAAACAAATAATACCTTTCTCTTGTTTTTATTTTCTCTCTTCTTGGCTGCTATATGTTCCCAGCATTCTCCTCTGTAATGTATATATTCATCCAGTCTAGATTTATTCAGCCAGATAGTAATATAAAGCTTTTATCTTCCACTACCAGTTCTCTTACCCAATGACTAAAGTTTTGACTAACAACCAATTTATCAGAATATGATCCCAAAATGGCAAGTAGTTTGTCTTCCTGGGGGAACTTCCAATACTCTTTGCAGAGCGAAATGGACACTGCTTTCTTTTTGAAACTTCCTATTGCTGATTCTTGTTCACTGAGATAGACAAAGAAGTGAGTGTGAGGCCTCTCAGCTGCAGACCTCAGCCACTAATTCAACCAACCAGCCTCTGCAGGCTTTGGCAGATGGTTTTTTCTTAGTACTGCACCTTTAATGGCCCATTTCCCCTTGCTGGCCAGGGACAAGCTGTAAAATTACCTAATGGTACCTTAAAGATACCTATTAAATTTGTCAGCTGCACCACATTTGAACGCCACACAGTGCTTTTTTTCTAATGTGATTATTCCAAGAGAGATAGCCACAAAACTTCCAGTTTATATTTCACTTGCTTTTTAACATCATCCACATTTTGAATTTGGTTTTTCCTTTTTTTTTTTTTTAATCAGAAGCATGAAACTCTCTTAATGTTTACTTTTAATGTGGGTGATCTCAAAGGAAAAGGAAAGCTTGGAGTAGCTTTTAAATTCTCAGAAATTATTAATGATTTGATCATGTGACTATGTGAATGACAGAAACACAAGGTTCTTTAGATAAGCCTTGCACTGGATGCTGGAAATGTGTAAGAGGCGGCACATGATTCACGGCAATGGACAATCTCAATCTAAGGCCATACACAGCATTAACTTCTAGGAGGGTGGTGAAACTTTACTGCCTGAAGGAATAACATAAAGGACAGCAGGAAAGTTTTAAGAGTTTTCTGTGATCTTGAAAGTGGGAGGAGATGTTTACAAAAGTCTTACCCACTGAGGGCACCAGATTATTCTTGGTGATGCAATACACCTGAGCACTAAGTTGAAATAGGAGAAAATGGCTAAACTGCCAAATGAATAACTGCCGAAGAAAGTCAAGCAGGCCAAGGTGTTATGAGTGGGTGAGCTAAAAGAATAAAGAGCAAGAACCCAGAGAATGCTGAAATAGATTGTACACTGCTTCAGTGGCCACTGAAATTGGTCATCCAAGAATAATCTGAGTACTCATGTTTATGAGGTACTACTGCAGGGAATGGAACAATTAGCTTTCTTACTGTTGCATTACTTTAGAATTGGATGATGGATACCAACTTAGAGAAGGACTCAGTTTGTTTTAACTCTGTAATCCACCCATAGAAGAGAAAATTTTACTCCAGTGAAATCAGGGAGCCCCCTTTTACAGCTGAATTTGTTGATAGAGCAAATCAACTTATTTTTGGCTAGTTGTGTCTTAAAATAACCCTTTTGTTTGTTCTCTTCCAAAACTTTTGATCCAGTTGTGCATCTGATATTTATTGACTTATTTTTGTTCAAAATTTTACTTAGCCTATGAATCTTGCAAAAGCCGTTAGTGTAGGTCAAGTTACTGCATCTTTTGAAATGCTTTCTGTAACTGTCCTTTGTTAATGACATTAATATATTATTATTCTGCTTAGGTTTTTTCTTTAAAAGAGGTAGGATACTCTTGCTTATTGGTTTTCCGGACTAATTTTCAATGAAATTAGTGGCAAAGCTTTCTTTGATTTCCAGGTACCAGATGGACCCCATGGCATCTAAAGAGTCAGATCATATCTATTAATGACATACTGGAATAATCTGTTAAAATGATAGCTCCTTTTGCACAGACAATGGTAGGTTTTGAGTGCCTTGTAAATCCAAGCATCTTTGGCCTATACGTTAACAGTAAACATAAGTCTTATGGGACATATGCAATCAAAAGATTCAAATTTTCTTTATATGGTTTTTGTTCCTGGTTTGGAATTATGCTGGATCCAAAACCTGTCTGTCAGTGATAACTTTTCTGCAGCCTTCCCTGTATGCCTGTGTGTGGATCTGTGTGTGTGTGTGCATGCGTGTGCCTGCTGATATAACCTGAAATTTCTTGGAAAGTGCTGTCACCTGTAAGTGTAAAGTCCTGTGTACTCTGGTTCCTTTTCCAGAATGATTTAAAATAGCTTTCCTCTCATGAATCATCTCTTGATATGCACTGAGAATATTCTCATACACATACAAGCTTCCTAAGTCAGCACAAAGGGTCAGAAAACTCCTTGCATTAGAAGACATAAGGGCTGTGATGTGAGGAGTTAGAACTGCCCGACTATTTCTTCTAATGGCCCACTGAAAATGAATTTAGCACAGTAATCATCCTAAGAACAAAATTTTCTTTTGTGATATTAACCTGTCAACTACAGCTGCTTGTTGATGTCCTGAATTTTGTCAGATGCGGGGCCTGTATTTTTCAGTTAACTGCTGGAATATCTCTGTGCTGCGGACAGGAAGTCTGGTTCTGAGTGCATCACCAAGACTGTGCTGCTTGCTACTTCTGATAATGCTTCATCTTGCTGCTTCTTGCAGCCCCTCTGGAGAGGGGCCCCTAGAACAGCATGTGTCTTCCAGTGTCCCTGTGAAATTAATGGGCAACCCTGATGTTTGTTTCCTGAAGACATCAGGAGTTAAGGAAAATAAAAGCTGTGCTGTGGTACACTCAGCATGGAAAGCCAAAACCACATCACTGCCCAGAAATTGTCAGTTCATGGTAAGTATTGTATGAACAAGGCTATTAACAAGTAGGGAGGAATGTTTTTCCATTGATAACTTGGCCAAGCTCCAGTGCTGTACAAACATACATACTTTTTCCTTATGTTCATTCAGTGGGTTAATAAACTCTCTTTTCCCTTCCTAAGCTGTTACACTGCCAAATGGCTGCTATATTTTCTGTCCCAGAAGAGGCTGCATTTTGTTCACCTGCACTATAGTTTCTGCTCTCTGAAGTATTCTAATGGTTTTCCAGGCTAATTTAGAATATATATATATGTAAATGCCATACAGACTTGCTCAAACACAGCAATCCAACAAACCTAATTTTGTTACTATGGTGAAAATGGATCTTCCAGGGCAGATAAGTTATACTGACACATCATCATGACTCTGCAGCTTTTTATGGCAGTGTTCTCTTTGCCTTGAAGAGTTACAGAGCTATTCTAATGGGTTTATCAGGCCGATTATTGTCTGGAGTAAAATCAGTTTTGCTTGGAACAGGCAGCAAGAGTGTTCTGCTCTGTGGCGTTGCAGAGTTTCTCTTCTATTCCTCTGGAGCAACAGCAGCAGAAGTAATCAGTAAAGGGGAGGAGGTAAGATTGCAGTCAAGTAACAACCACTGTAAGTTTGCTTTAAGTCTAAGCAACCTGGCTTGTGCAGTGCAGGAATTCAGGTCTCTGTCCTCTTATTTCAGGGAGAGTTTAATTCAGATGCTTTGCATACTGTTTCACAGTATTTGCATTGTAAGACTTGTCTGTGATGAAATTGACAATTAAGTGGCAAATTTTATTGCCATCACCCATTTCTTGAATTAGAGCAGCAGAGAGCTATTATGGATGTTCAAATACTGCAGTGTTTCCAACAATTTTCTGATTTGTAGCCTGTTGCCTTTAGAGTTCTCTCCAGGATAGCACATGAATACTTTTGTTGAAGAACTGATGGTGGACCTGCCTGCTGATTTATGTTACTCAAGAGTAACACTGTTAGGAGTATTCCTATTTAAAAAAGAAAAAAGTACACCACCTTCCTTAGAAAGCCACATAATCTCAAGAATGTTTCCCTTTCTTCTGCTCCCTCTGATTTGACAGGAAAAGGGAGGACAGTATTATGACGATGTAGGTACATGGTAGTGTAGATTATCCCTATTATTTTGCAGCTATCTGCTTATTTATGTGAGGAACAAAGTCCAGCAAAACTAACATCGTTTTCATTGGCCTTTGAGACAGACACTTCCTTGACTAACACACTGCAATAACATTACACATTGGCTTAAATCAAGATAGGTGCTTTTGCAGCAAAGAGCATCTTTTGCAAATTTTTGTGCTTTGGATGCATGAAGGAGGAAGAGCGGAAGGGTTTGGTTCAGGTAACTTCTCAAAATTGTTAGATTCTGGTAATATTGGTTTTTTACTACTTACTATAAAATTGGAAACAGTCCTTACTTTACCAGGTTGTTACATTTTTAAGCTTTGTTTGCAATAGAATAGTGTCAATGCTTTTGATGATGGAGAACACAATCCTTTTTTCCCCCACATGTATTTTTAAAAAAGAATGAATTATGATTGTGGCCTGTAAAAGAGTTTTCAAATGGGCATCCAAATTTCTGTGCACAATTGCCAAAGGACTTAGCAGCTGCCCTTGAGTAAAGCAAGACTTCAGACCACACAAATACAGAAGGTAAAATTGGTCATGCATCTGGATCACTGAAGATTTAGCTAGGCAGTCATTTTCCTTACATGTTACAGACAGGAGTGTGAGCTAGTTGAGAACTGCAGGTAACATGGCAGACAAAAGGCCAGATTGTTCTCTCTGGTTCCTCAACATTGTTTCTGTGAACTCATGCATTCCAATTCTTGCCTAGAGAAAATCAGGCAACAAAGACCAGCTGTATAATGACTTTTCTTCTGTTTCCTCCCTAACCTGTGCAACTGACCTACTTCAGGGATGTTGTGATGCATTTTGAAATAAGAAGATTCAAGACTGTCATATGTCAAATGAGATAAGTTTTTGCCTGTGGCATTCATCTCAGACTGTTGTGGCAGGGGTGGATGGTGAGGTGCTGCAACCTTCCGGAGGTGCCTCCAGCGAGGGAGTCGCTCGGCAAGCCACTTCACACACACACTCGTACACATGCACGCTGGGTAGCTGGTAGTCCACAAAGGAGCTTGACGGCAAGGAGCAGGGAAGGGTCTTCATATGGGGTTCCACAAGGTAGGTTTATTGAAGCCATGCAGGTGAAGGGATCCAGGATCAAAGACAAGAAAATGGCGGAGGGCCCAGGTTTAAGTATGGGGTCGGAAGGGGCAGGGAAAGCATCAGGGCCAATCATCTGAACGCACAGGGGCGGTACATGCAGGGGGTTGAGGTAAGGGAGCCAATGAGGGAACAGGCAGGGAGGAGCGAGGGGACAGGCCCAATGGGAGAGCCAGAAAGGGACAACTTTCTAGAGGGGAGACATATAGGGTAAAAAGAGGCGGGGAGGCCAACGGGCCAACTGGGGAAACCGAACTGGGCACATTAACATAATACAACAAAGCATTCTTGGAGAGGCTTTTTTGGTCACCCTAACCACAGAGGGTGCCTAGGACTCATCCTTCCAGGGGAGAGTTGTGGCTCTACTGTCCCTTCAGTTACCCTCCTTTATCCCCACCTAATTTAATTTCTTTAACTTTTGATCTCTCTTTCTTATCCCATTTTTTTTTCCATTATACAAAGAGCAGTTTTTGTATCAGCAGGATTTAAATCAGGACCTTCACAATGACATTAAAACATCTGTGTTTTAAATCAGCAGACCATTAGCTTACTGGTAATCACAGCACAAGACACTCAGCATATATTTCCATGTGATTGTGACCAGCTTTTTGAGCAGATAGAAGTTGTAATTGTGCCTTTGGGGAGTGAGTGTCATGAGAGGAAGGTCATGACACTCTCTGCAGTTATGTATGTGGAGTATGCAGAGGAATAAGACAAGACATCAGTGTTGTGATTCACTTTGCTAGCACTGTGCTGTTCTTCTCTTTGATGATGGATAGATCTGGATCCTCACTCCAGCATAGGAGCAGATCACCTGCCAGCAAATTAAGAACATGTAAGAAACAAAGTTGATAGCCACAGAGAGCCATTGGTATATGGCTGATTTTGAAAAGAAAGGGAAAATCCCTCTGTTTTCTGATGACTTAAGAACTTCATAAATGTATCAGGCAAGCTGAGTTTTGGAAGAGAGACCTGCTTATGTGAGAAGTAGCCTTTCCAGCAAGTCAGCGGAAACAAAAAGATCAAAGGAGTGTGGGGAGATTGGAGCGCAGGGGAAGCAATGTGGATGTTCTACTATGCTGATGTGGTGCAAAACCAGATATGGTGCTTTAAANGATGGGCTTTAAACTGAAGGAGTGGAGGAGTGGGGTCCAAGGTGGCAAAAATTGTGCCATTGCTTCCTGCTGGGGAGCAGGTCATAGCAACGAGTGCAGAGACAGATGTACCTTGGCTGCCCCTGAATCTGAGGATCAAAGCACAAAACACATCGTGGGTGCTCATGGCTATAGTGAATCCTCTCATATCCCTCCTGGGGAACGTGGTTGCTTGATTATACTATTTTATATATATAATATGTATATATGTTACTGCCTGCATAAAAATGGATGCAGCATGGGGAATAAATAAGAAGAACTGGAAATGTATGTGTTTGCAGGGCCATGATCTCATTGCAGTTGCTGAGACATGGTGAGATTGCACACATGACTGGAATATTGCCATGGATGGTGGGTGTGATGGGAATCTGCTTTTTAGTAAGGACAGGTCAGAGAGGTGAGGTGGTAGAGTTGCTCTTTATGTGAGAGTGCAACTGTAATGTATCATGCTCTAGCCAGCTGAGAGTTTATCGGCAAGAATTAAGGGACAGGCACAGTTTGGGTGGCACTGTTGTGGGTGTTCACCATAGGCTACGTGATGAGAGGGAGGAAGGTGATGAAGCCTTCTGTGAGCCTTTAGAAATAGCCTTGTGGTCACAGGCTCTGGTTCTCCTGGGGGACTTCAACAACCCTGGTATTTGCTGGAGGGACAACACAGCCCAGCACACACAGTCCAGGAAGTTCCGGCAATTTACTGAAGATAACTTTTTGAAGTGGTGGAGGAGCCAGTGAGAAAAGGTGTGTTGCTGGACCTTGTACTAACAAACAAGGAGGTAACAGTTGAAAACATAATGGTTGAGGGCAGCCAACCCTAACAATTCTGTGATTCTGTGATCTGTCAGAATAGTATATGGGTGCAGCTTTTCTGCAGGAGTACATCATCCCTTGGTACAGCAGTGGCACGTATGGCCTACACTCCCTGAGAGCTACAGGTACAGTCATATTCACTGTGCTTGTTACTGGTTATACCATGCCTGTTGAAGCCCCACTGTATTTTTTCCCAGTTGCATACATAATTCTGAGTTAAAGGAGCTTCTGCTGTATGGCTGAATCATTTGAAAGCTGCTTGCACATTCTTAGGATGTATTGGGGAATTCTAGGGTTTCAAACACCAGCTTAACCGAAAGGATCCTTTTGTTACTTTCTTCGATTATGGCACCACTGGGGCTTGGCCTACATATGAATCAAGGCTGCCATTTCAGTCACTTAGAAATACTTCTTTCAGAAAGAATCAGATAGCTCAAAAATTTCAGTAACATCTTTGTTTGTCTTTTAATAACCATAACTGAGCGGTCTAGTTTGGGGGGTTTACATTCTGTCTCTTTACAATATCATGTTGCAGATAGTAATACAGTCAGTCTTTTAACTGGGTTAGAAGGCGGAAGGGGATAAGGCCAGGCTCTCTAGAGATGAGCCTGGGGGTGACAGGCCAGAGTTTGTGCAATGAACAGCCCAGCTGAAGTGCACCTACACCAATGCATGTGGATAACAAGCAGGAGGAGCTGGAAACCACTGTGCAGCAGGAAAAGCTATGATGTATTTGCCATCACAGAAATGTGGTGGGATGATTCTTATGACTGGAGTGCTGCAATATATGTCTATAAACTCTTCAGAAGGGACAGGCAAAGCAGCAGAGGGGGTGGGGTACCACTGTACATTAGGGAGTGTTTTGATTGTGTTGAAAATGATGATGATGAAGATTACAACATTCAGTGCCTATGGGTGAAGATCAGGAGAAAGATCAGCAGGGCCAGTGGTGGGAGTCTGTTAAACCACCCAACCAGGATGAACAGGCTGATGAAGGCATTCTACAAGCACTGGCAGTAGTTTCATGGTCTCCATCCCTAATACTTGTGGGCAACTTCAACTTGCAAAGTGTCTGCTGGAAATAAAACACAACAGGGAGAAAGCAGTCTAGGAGGTTCCTGAAGTGTGTGGAAGACAACTTCCTTACATGACTGGTAAATGGGCCTACTAGAGGAGATGCCTTGCTAGGCCAGTTGACTGTGAACAGAGAAGGATTGGTGGGTGATGTGGTCGTCAGTGGCTGTCTTGGGCACAGAGACCATGAAATGTTAGTTTTCAATACTGAGTGAAGTAAGGAGGGGCACCAGCAGAACTTTTGCCTTGGTCTTCCAGCAGGCAAACTTTGGCATGTCTAGGAGACTAATTGATGAGAGTCTCTTGGGACTCAGCCCTGAAGAGCGAAGGAGTCCAGGAAGGCTGGATGTGCTTTAGAAAGGAATTATTAAATATTCAGAATCAGGCTGTCCCCACATGTAGAAAGAGAAGTTGTCAGGAATAAGACTGACCTGTTTAAACAGAGGACTTTGTCTGGAACTTGGGGAAAAAAAGAAATCTGTTGTCTCTGGAAGGAGGACCAGGTAACTTCAGAGGACTATCAAGATGCAGTGAGGCCGTGCAGGGAGAAGATTAGAAGGGCCAAAGCCCAGCTAGAGCTTGATTTGGCCTTCAGTTCAGGACAATGAAAAAACTTTCTATAAATACATCGGCAGCAAAAGGAGGGCCAAGAAGAGTCTCTATCACTTGTTGAATGCAGAGGGTAGTGTAGTGAGGATGAGGAAAGGCTGATGTACTTAATGCCTTTTTTGTCTCAGTCTTTAATATCAAGATCAGTTGTCCTCAGGATATGCAGCCCCCAGAGCTGGAAGTTAGGGACAGGGAGCTGCGTGAAGCCCAAATAATCCAGAAGGAGGTGGTTAGTGACCTGCTATGCCAGTTAGACACAAGTCTATGGGGCCTGATGGGATCCGCCCCATAGTAATGAGGAAACCGGAGGAAGAGCTTGCCAAACCACTCTCAATCATCTACCAGCAGTCCTGGTTAACTGGAGAAGTTCCAGCTGACTGGAGGTGGGGATTAGTCTCTCCTGCTGTGCCTGCTTTGAGAGGACGAAAGGAAATTACCTTAAGCTGAGACAGGGGAGATTCAGATTAGTAATTTAAAAAAATTTTCACTGTCAGGCACTGGAATAGGTTGCCCGGGGTAGGTGGTGGAGTTGCCATCCCTGGAAGCATTCAAGAGGCATCTGAGTCTGGTGCTGGTGATGTGATTTAGTGGTTTAGGGACTACAGTCATAGTTCTAGGTGGACAGTTGGACTGGATGATCTTGTAGGTCTCTTCCAACTCTTATGTGATTCTAAGGCAAAGACTGCTGTGGCTGAAGTGAAGGACAGAGAACAGGCTTCTTAACAAATAAATGATCTAAATCTAAGTCCATTCCCAAGAGCCATTTGTAATTACTCTGTTCTGTGGCTGATTTATTTATAACTATGGAGTTGCAATGGGAACAAAACATTAGGCCAAATTCTGACCTCAGAATATAGATCTAGAATAATTTTGCTCTGATTTTTTCAATTTTGATGGCATTACTTTGAGTTCATTCTACTGTAATTGAGGTCAGAATCTGTTCTCTTTTATCTACTTTTGAGCATAAAGAGGAGCAGGGTGTATGTTTAAAACAGGGCTTCAGCCACCTAAATATGCTCGTTTGTACCTTGAGGCTGACCAGATTTTGAGCCTCTTCTGTGTGCCCGGGACAGACAGACCGACTGACAGGCTCTCCAAGGTTGAGGAGTCTAGGTAGCTCACTACACAGTTATCAGTTTCTTTCAGTCATACTAGGAGATACTTTTAAACTCTTTTGGACATTTTGTCAGTTTGTAAATCAGTTTCACTGGAATGGGAGGGAAGTCAGAGAGCCATTACCAATTCTGCTGTGCCCAAATGATATATTTGTGATAGCAGCAATGTTTCACTCTTTATTTAAGAGTAAATGAATCTCCACACAATTGGAGAAATTCTGCAACAGCAAGTGAAGCTATGCAATTTGTCTGAAATCTTGATTCATGTGAGGAGCAGGGGGAAACACTGCAAGTTTATTATGAATCCTAGTCTGTTCTATACCAGCTTTTTTTTTTTTAATGTGTTGTGTACCTGTTCTCAAATTGACTGTGTAATGCATCTAAAAAGCTGTCAAATGAAGTCCTCTCTCGCAGCAGCTCTGTGGCTTTTGCACTTAGTGCCTATAACTGTGAAGTGGGAACATGGCCTGAAGAGAAGTTAAAGGATTTGTCAGCTTGGTTTATTCGGATTGTTTTAGGCAGTTAATACAGAAGTAGGAATGTCTTCACTACAGCAACATTCTTCAGTAACAATTATATGCCAGCCCTTGGAAGGTGAAACTAATTATTCTCCATTTTGGAACATATCTGTTCTGGTTTAGAAAATACAGTGCTTTCAAGAATTCTTCTCTCAGTTCAGCAAACCAGCTTGCAGGGAAAAGTGTCAGTTATTCCCTTTCCCCCTTTTTTAAGACTTGACATTTTCTTGGGTATGTTTTTTAATTTCTGGTTTGGGTAGATTTTACAGAAATGTAAAGCAGGTTGCTGCTGTAATCATTCCTGAATTTAGCCATGCTCTGATGGCGGAATGGTTAATAAGCAACTACTTGGGGTTTCTATTATATTTTTGATAGATTATTTTGCCTTTGAAAATAACAACAATTGTTATAATCCAGGTGCTTGGCTAATTGTGTGGAATTGCAATTTAAACATTGCCAAGACATCTGTACATACTGTCATTTCTGTAATGTAACCATGTCTCAGTTCATGTCTTGAGCATTCAAGCCTTCTCCTCTGTGACCTTCCATAATAACTTTAGCATTTAAATGAATGGATTTGACAACAAAAAGCAAACATTTTTTAAAAAGATAAAGTAGCTGTGCTTTAATAGATGCAGTTATTTTTCCGATCCCTGGTTTATACATCAGGAATAAGAAGGGCAGCACTGCATCTCTGCAAGCTACTTTAAATTATTTCAAAAGGATTTGACTCTGTAACGGCCAGAAAACCCCAAGACATTTCCCAACATTATCTGCACCTCAGCAATGGCAAATGTAGAAGCAGTTCAGGGATGCTTCTGCAGGCTGATGTGCATCCCTACTCATGTGCTGATGGACACACCAGTGTTCATATCCACAGTGGATATATCCTGGTACCTCCTTGGCCAGGGACTCCAAAATAAGGTGCATGTTTATGTTGATCAAAAGTAGACTGGTTGCAGCCACAGTTGATAATTTATGTCATCTGTAATCAAAAATCTGGTTTTGGTATGGAAATTCTCTCTGTATGTCCTCACATCACCCTCAGTGAAACTGGGCAATTTGTCCACTTACGAGTGCTGAACAATATTTAACAGGAGACTAAAACTTGAAAACTGGAAAGCTTGCAACAGTGTTAATTTGGTATCTCCACCTTCCTTCTGCCAATAATAAATGTTTTTCTTGTTCATAGCATGAACTGGGTTTTTAGGGAGTATGGAACTGGTTGGCTGAGAGGTTTTTACTTTATTTTTTAAGAAGCAATAGCTGCATTTATGTGGTTCAAATCCAACTAAAACGTGAATTAGATAACTAAAAAATCAGGAGACTGTGCAATGAAACAGAGTAGCAGTAAAGTTTCAAGCATGGCACTAAAGTCACTATGTCTGGGAGACAATAATAGAAGGAGATGAGACTTTAAGATTTTGGGGACAGCTTAGTGGCACATAACTCCATGCAAGATCAGTCTTTAATAGAGAGCAGTTGTGAAGAAATCATTGGTGTTCCATTATGGATACCTGACAGTGTATTAGCAAATGGTGCTTTTGCCGCTGCTTTGGAGTCTCCAGCTAAAAGGTAGTGTAACTTTAAGTGTTTTGAAAGAGCCGTTCCTGTATCTCTTCAAGAGATTTTCTATTAAAGAAGCAATCACACTGGTACGTGTAACTGGGAGGAAGTTGAAAACAAAGGGGTCCTTCTGTCAGTTATTTCAAATTTGTTATTAAATTTGATGCTGTGAAATGCCACTGTTAAGTAACATGAGCAGGAAGAGTGTCTGTTACTTCTAAGAAGAGCTCTGTATGTATCACTTTGGGGATCAGTTATTGCATGACGTAAATCCATTGATGCTAATGGGTTGGTGTGCACTGCAGTGAAAATCACCTTTCTGAACGTTGCAATAGTGGATGTATTCATTAAATTATACAGGGAAAAAAAAGAACTTATTCCTGTCAGTCTTGATCCATTAAAGTTGTTTAAGTATTTGGCTATCTTTGGAGCTAGCTATCATATAAATGTATGCATAAAGGGATCTTGTGGATTGGAAAGGAGGCCTAGGAAGTCATAACCTAGTTTGCAGTTACAATCTCACACTTTGCTGTAAAGCTTTTGTCTGGGGAGGATGACAGCATGGTTATGACAACCTTGCCTTCTCTATTCACAGGTGTTCCCTTTCCAAAGAACTTCCTCCAGATCTGCAAGAAGATACTTTGCCGGCTTTTTCGGGTGTTCGTTCATGTCTACATCCATCACTTCGACCGTATCATCCTTATGGGGGCTGAGGCCCACGTCAACACCTGCTACAAGCATTTTTATTATTTTGTGACAGAGCTCAACCTCATAGACCGCAAAGAACTAGAGCCTTTGGTAAGTGTGGAGTCTGAGCAGAAGCTCTAGGAAATTTTCCTCCTCCCTTCACCAAGTCTTCCTCATCCTTGTTGCAGTGAGTTTTTCCTTTAGGAACAAGGTCTGTTGTTCAACATAGACGATATAAAGGGATGAACTCTGCCTCTCTGCATAGACCCATTCCTTCTGCTGCAGTACTTGTGAAATCCTCAGTAGGCTCTGTAGAAAGAGAAAAGTGCAATGTATTTTGTATGGAAAAATACAAGGTAGGAAATGGTGGCATTTGAAAATAGACGTTCATTTGTCTTCTGCTTCTTCCTCTACTATATATTTAGTATATAATTTTATTCTGTCTGTTTTCATTGGTCAGTAACAGCATGGCAGTAACTCATAGCAGTCACTTAAATGCATGTGAAGGGAACAGTTATCTATATAAAGGTGAATTGTGAGGTTTTTTAAGTCTTTAAGTAGGTGTTTGTGAAGGTATTGAGTGTGTTAGATCCAGACCACACTCTGAATCTAAGTCAGATAGATGAGGTGAGACAGGTTCAGATAATCAGCAGTGTAACAAAACCAGACACTTCCTTGTGGACTGAAATACATTAAAATAAAATTCATTGTTTCCAGAAGCAACGGCCCAGAAATGGAAACACTTTTGCTGTTGCTTGCAAATGCAAATAAAAAAAGTATAAGCAGAGAAGGAAAAGTAAGGGACAATTCAGAAAACAGTTCAAATCCTCACTGTGGGTGTTTAACTAACTTTAAAAGGGATCAGGGAGACATTTCTCCTTAGGTCAGAGTTTGGAATATACTGCATCACACAGCCTGTTAGGAAGTGTTGGAATCACTGGGGGTTTTTTGGGTTTATTTCTTACACAGAATCACAGGACAGCTGAGGTATTGGCTGGCACATGTGGGTATCATGTAGTCCAAATCCCTATGTCACCTCGAAAGGATACCCAGGACCACATCATGTTTTAGTTTCACATAAAGGCACAGTGCAAGGCTATGTATAGGATAGTTGATATGAAACAGTTCTGAAATTGGGGAAAAGTGATGTTTGCCTGCATTTCTGCAGGAATTGGAGCTGTTGCAGGTGTGGTTCTTGTATATACTTACACTGATTGGAGGAGACTGTGAAGTAAGACAAAATGCATCACCTTGTTTTCAACAGTTTGCAAGGCCCACTGAAAGGCACTTCATTTGGCATGTATTGATCAGTTGAAATATATCTATGCTTTTCTCTGCATAGGAGAATTTAATGTGCTGTATAAATAGGTCCTAAGGGATAGAAGGCAGCTCTGCAAAAGAGAATTTTTCTGCCAGACTAGTCATGCTCAGTTAGCTTGTAGCTATTAAATGTTGAAGTTGAATCTTAAGCAAGATATAGATCAGAGTATCTCAGAGACAGGAATAGGGGTGATCTTAAGTCTGTTACAAGAGCTTTAGAATACAGAGGACAAAATAAAAAAATGATTTAATGCTGCAGTTAGTGGGTGCTAATACCCCTGCACAAAGCTGACACATGAAGATTTGAGGCCAGTGGTGCAGGAGGTTACTCAAGTCCAGCAGCAGAGCAAGACAGGAATGTCCTCCAGTTGGTGTGTGCTTTCCTTTTGTACTCCTCCCTTCACAAAATTATTCTTGGGATCATTGGATGATTATTAACTTTGCTGGGATTCACCATCTCCCAAATAAATGTTTCAGCTGCTTGTCTCTTCCTGTCCTTGACTTGGGTGAGTGTCAGCAGCGTGGAAATGCAGCAAAATACATGCCTGTATTTTTCTCTTCAGCTGAGTGAGGAGAAGGAAGGGAGTTGCCAAACAAAGCAGGCATTGTAAATAGTCTTGAATTTTAATGTGTTGAGGACAACCTGTGGACTTCCAGATTCACCATGACAGGAAATGAGCCTGCATTATCTCCCTTAATTAGAAAATGGGCCAGGAGATGATTAAATAAACAGACTGCCACATGCTTTAATAAATGGGAAGACAACTGATTTATCAACATAACTTTAAGAAGGGAGAACAATTGGGGAAGTTGGCAGTAGATGAATCATAATATTAGTCTGCATGACTTATGCTCTATGTTTAAAATAGGTTTTATCAGCCTTTTGCAAGCCAGTGCAGCAGTTTTAAAATCACGTGAGGCAAATAATTCAAACAGGGTTCTCCCTCCCATCTGGGAGTTGCATAACTTGTCCTTTCTGCAGTCGAAGAGGTGGTTATTGTTTAAAATGCTACATGCCATCTTCCCATACCCATCAGTAGGTTAATTTGACAGATTCCTGAGTCTTTCATAGACTTGTTTTTTATGGGGACAAAAAAGGAAACTGACATGGTCACTGACCCCACAGGGGGTCCTGAGGAAAAAACACATGTCCAGTTGGTTAATTTAGGGAAAAAGAAGTCTGAAAGCATATTATTTCTTTTCTGCAACCAACAGACAGATGAGGCAACACCTTGAGAGGTCTCAGAAGGCTTTTAAAGTATGCCTCTGTGGGGAGGCTATGGGGAAACATACTCAGATTTAAAATGTGTTATTTGTTTTGTGCTGTCTCCCTGTGTGACCAGCTTTATTTCCCACTGCCAGTAGTTCAGCTTAATTCACTTCTGAGCCTCTTCCCATGGCCAAAACACCATAGGCAAAGGGGTGCCTATTACCTCCATCCCACCCTCAGCCTTTGCTGGTGACAGCTTGTCAAACTTCGAACACAGCATCTAAACATACTTTTTAGTGAGAATCTATGCAGCTGCCTCAGCACATTAATTTGTTGTCCAAACATTAGCACAGCTATGGCAAGTATAGCCCCTCTACTTCCTTCCTGTTATCCCTTTTCTCTGACAGTGTATTTTACAGTATGCTGGACTTCAGAAATATGCCATATAACTTTATAAGCACATCATGAGCAAAACAGGCTTTGTTCATTGCCGCGGTTGCCCGTCTCG
>VXBT01003352.1:30206-45438 GCA_013400235.1 Oriolus oriolus | reverse complement strand
AATATAATATAATATAATAAATTATAATATAATATAATATAATATAATATAATATAATATATAACCTTCCCTTCCCCTTCCTTCCCCTTCCCTTCCCTTCCTTTCCATCTTAGACACCAAAATCAGTTAGTCAGTTTTGAGGTTTCTTCAGAAAGTCAGACTGGATGTAGGCATCTTCCACCTGTCAAATTTTGAATCTTACTGTCCCATGGGAGGTTTGAGATTCTAAACAATCACCAGGCCCTGGCTGCTGGTTCTGTATGATGTAGGAGGGTTATAATTCTCCAAAGCCTCAGCAGGTGCCTTATCTTTGTGCTTGACTGACTTCCAGCCTTGCTTTGCTTTCTTTCTTAGAGCAAAAAATAGTGTTTTCACAGCTTTCAAGATTTTTATTTTTTCCTAGCCAATATGAAAAATCAAAAAAACTGTATATCATTCTTCCTGTTTTCAAACTTGCTTTATCTTCCCCCCACATGTGAACATGAAAAAAACAGCAAAAGACATAGGGTACCAAAACTGGTTCATGCCACAATTGCCTAAACTTGGTTTTTGTTTTATGTAGCAACAAATGTAAATCTGCAGGGTGAGAGGTAAGTGGTCTGCCATACCTCTAATGATTCCGAGTGAACTACTAATGTATTTAAATCCGATAAAAGTATCTTGTTCTCATGTATTTGTTTCATACTTCATATGTAGTGTATCTTATATTCTTAGGGGGAAAAACCCAACAAAGCAACAACAAAAATATTTTTATTCTTTATTGCAAATCTTTTCTGCTGAATTGTGGACAAGTTCACATTTTGGTGAATGTGAATTAGATCACATTTTTGTTTAAACCTTTTTTTGTTTCAGAACAGGAATCAAATTGTGATCTCTGCAGCAGGTGATCTATGACTATTCTGAGAATTTAACGTATCAACATATTGTAAACATGGAGACAGCTGCAAGACTGCAGAAACATAAAAAAAAAATGCTTAGAGCTCTCTTTGTCATGCTTGAGAATAGCATTAAAGGGAACCATGCACATATGGATCTAATGGTGGGCACCATGCTTAGAATTATTCCACTCAAGCTGCAATCCACATGCTGCTGCATCTAAGATGCTTTCTGTTCAATACAGGGAGATTATCAAACGTCCCATTGTCACCCTGTACCAGGACTCTTGCACAATATCCATCATAATACTTGGAATACATCAAATACATCAAATACAAATGCTAAGGGGAAGAGCCTTTATCTGAGATTTGTTGTATGCTTTCAGTTCCTCTTCACTGTAACAAACCTTGAGGCAGTTGGCAGGTGGTATCAGACAGAACAGATCTCCAGCCGCTTCATCTTCCACTTGACAAATAGACCATTTCACATCAATCTTGTGGTTCAGTACACTGAGAAAGTTTACAGCATCTTTCTGTCCTGAAATCTCTTGATCTACTGTTACTACCTGTCCCTATATGTAAATTACTATATTGAATATGGTTTTCCCCCTATTTCCTCCAATTTCTCAGTTACAAAATAATGAGAACTTTCTGTTTGATTCACCTGTATAAAGCATGATTATTTCTGTTGAAGTACAAGGGCGTGTCCTACTAAAAGATGAAACCAAGTGTTTCAGAGGCAATTTATTATGCTGTAATGAAATAAAATTCTAAATATTCTACGGTTATATTACACTAGGAGTTATTTCAGTATATTACAGGGTATTGTTGGGTATCACTAAGAACCACGAACTCTGGGGAAATGAGAAGATGTTATTTCAATTAAAATTGTGTCATGTTAGTACACTTAATACTGACATATTTGTTTTAAGTCAGAGTAAATACGAAACTTTCTGATTACTTAATCTAAGTGGCAGCTAGTGAAATCATGTTGCCTGCACAGTAACAAGAATCTAAACTTTATAGACTTTAATGAGTATTCTGCGAGTGACAGAGACATTATATGTATATTTGGCTGCAGTTACTCATTTAATAATGTCTAATATTCTATCAGATCAAACTAAATTTGTCTATGAAATAGTAAAGAAACCGATGGCCTTAACTTTTAATTTTGGACATTAAAAGCATTCAAACAATTAATTTACCTGAAAAGTGTGGCTTTTTTTTTTGTTAAATAGAAATTTCTGGAAAAAAATTTCAGGATTTATATATATGAAACTTTAGCTTGCAACTAGCATTAAATCTTTACCTGATAGAATTTTGTGTCTAACCAATTTGTTCTTTTTCCATAGCACTTTAGTGTAGAGTTATCTGACTGACAAATTTGAGACCACAATATTAAGTTTGCATACACTTTGCTGATTTTTAAATTAATTTAACTTTAATATTCAAAATATTACTGAAGACAAAAAAATGTTGAGTTACAAAAGAAGATAAATTGGTCATTTTAAAATTAAAATAGATAAATTCTCCCTAAAGTAATGAAGGTAATCTACTGAAAAACAAGGATGCTCATTAGTTTCCAGTTTTATTCATAGAAATTCATAGCATTACCTTGAATTCATAAATTGTGAGTTCTTTCTAGATGAGAAATGGCCTTCAAAACACCCTCAGTTGTATATTTATTATTCTGAGAGACAGTCTGATCTTTGTACGAAGGGCAGAGAATCATAATAATGCACCATAATGTTGAATGGTATTTTTAAGGCCATCACAGGAGCCATCTGTCCTCCCATTTGTTTAAGCCATGGCGAGGTACTGACCTCTGAAGGTGTACTAGCCTCTTCCTAACTTAGTACCAACCTTATTCTGACTCCAGACAAGCTATGCAAATTACTATACGGTAGCTTTTTATGTTGGAGCGTTGTGCCGATGTTACCCAAGTGACTGTGCACACAGCAGTAATCTAAGATGCATCTGCAGCCAAAGACATCTGGCATTTCATCTTCATTGTGAAATTCATTAGGTGCCAACCAGTCCTTTCAGACTTGCTCCAATTTGAAAATGACCTTATTCACCAAAAAAAAAAAAAAAGATGTCTGATGAATTCCATGATTGGGAGGATATATTGCTGTGCACCAAACTGAGATTGTCACCTTCAAATATGTAGTTGAATTTCAGTACTTTTCCAAAGCTTAGAAGGTCATATTTCTTACGGAAAATTACTATCTAGAGCACTAACAAGAATGCAGAACCCATGAATCGCAAGGTAGAGGTTTTTGGTTTGTATTTGGTTTTGCTTCTTTTTTAAACTTCTCTTCTTCTGCCTTTATTACATGGTTGGTTTGGCTTTTACTGTTCATTTATCTGGGTAATAAAGGAAAAGCTCTGAATTTGGCCTTTCATTGTTATATAAAATGATCTATGGATATTAATATTTGTGAGAGGTTGAAAATGCCCAACAGACAAAAATATTACCCTCTTATGCTCTTTTCAGTTTAACAATTAACAGAACAAGCATCCAAAGCCCCAAGTTATGACAAGCACAGAAACATGTAAACATCACTAAGAATTAACAGTGGAAATCTTTTGTCAAATGTTGTGAAAGGTGTGTCTAGAGTAACCTCCCAAGAGCCTTTATTTGAGATGTGTACTGAGAATTTTTGATATTAATTTCAAAAGATGATAGATTTGTCAAATGATTATTTATTGCCATGTTAAACTGACAGTAGCAAGCCATGTCAGACTTCCAAAATGAAAATTGAAAAGAGTAAGACCAGGGAAGGATTTTGTTAGGGTTTTTTCAATTTCCCTGGGAGAAAAATACCAATTTATGCACCATCGTTTAACAGCATAAGATGCAGGTCAGAAATAATTATATGTGGCAAGAAAAGTGAAAAATTTTGAAGTGACAGTTAGACTGGATTTACTATTTATTTTGAAACACTGTGTCAGTCACTTACGTGCTTTTCAAAGCCAGAAACTTATTTTGGCTTTGCAAAACCTTAGGCCATTCTCTTTCATGCTTACATTACTGATATTTTTAACAGGATAATCTGAAATAAAAAAGCTTCACAAGAGATTACATGTTTAAGAGATGAATTTTGAGAACTTTAAGACAAAGTTCTCTCCTTGCTCTGTCTACCTACTTATTACATGGCTTAGAATCTGACAGAAGGATCCTGCTGGTTTCTGAATATTAGCATTCTTTGGTGGAGTCTCTCAGAAGCATTTTTAAAATTCTGAAAAATAAATTTGTACATACTCAGCAATTATTTGTAGAGTGTAACAACTAAATTGTTTGGGTTTTTTTCCCCGCCTCAGATGAACATTAGTTCTTTTTTTTAGTAGTTCCAATGTAATAATTGAGACACAGGTAATTTATTCTTACATGACCAAATACAGTTACCTTGTGATACATTGGGCTGTAAGTCTTTCTCTCCTCAAAAGTATTGGAAGTGAAATACAGTCTTGTCTCTCTGGAACTTATTCAATCGGCACAGTCAGTGGGAATTTTCTGCTGATTGAAGAACATTTGATGCCTTATTAAAAGTCGCTAAGTGTTTTATTCAAAGAATCATAGAATCATAGAATCACAGAACCATTGAATAGGTTTTACTCCTAGAATCATAAAGTGGTTTGAGTTGGAAGAGACATTTAAAGATCTTCTAGTCCACCATCTTCACCATAGGCAGGACATCTTCAGCTAGATGGAACTGCTCAAACTACCATCCAATTTGACCTTCAAGGTTTCCAGTGATGGGACATTCACCACCTTTCCACTGGGCAGTCTGTTTTGGTGTTTTAGCACCATCACTGTAAGAATCTTCTTTCTTACATCTAATCTAAATCGAATTTTAAATACAAGAGCACTTGTCCTATTGCAACAGGCCCTCAATGAATGCAATTTGTTCTTCAAGTACTTAATATCATACAGATTGGAAATAATGGGAAACGATCCCATATTTTCCCACTATTGTGGAACTGTGAAAATATAAAATTTCTTATTACTGAAACTGCGTTTTTGTATTGCCTTGCAAATTTTTTAGGTAGCATTACAGGCAATGATCTCTCATTTTCAGTCAGTGTACCTGAGGCACTGTAGCCATTCTTTCTAAGGCCTTGTCTGACTTGGTGGCAGCGCTGTCTGCAATGGATTAAGTTGCTTATGGAACCGACATGATATTGTCCAGATATTCATAGTAATCATGGAATGGTTTGGGTTGAAATAACCTTACAAGTTCATCTAGTTCCAACTCTCTGCCATGAGCAGGGACAACTCTCACTAAACCAGGTTGCTCAGGGGCCTATCCAACCAGGCCTTGAACAATTTCAGGGACGGGTCATTCACAATCCTACTGGGTAATCTGCTCCATTGCCTCGTTACCCTCATAGTGAAGAGTTTCTTCCTAATATCTAATATAAACCTAGTCACTTCCAGTTTAAAGCCATTCCCCCTTGTCCAGCCACTACATGTTCTCCATCTTTCTTGCAGGCTCAGGTACTAGAAGGCACTTGTTTCATTCTACATGTTTTTCAACACTGTGGTCTCTTTATTTTCAAAGTTACTGTTTTAATATGGCTGGTAATGGTGGGTAGAATTGTTAATGTTTCCTGTGAATAGAAATACCGGAATAGTTCACATTTTCAGCTGGAACCATGTTATCAAGGACAGTTTGCATTTTTGACCTAAACGCTTTTCATGCTATTTTGATGTGAGAAATTGCCTAGAATACTTGCACTTGTGAAAGATACTTTATAATTCTGAAATATTTAAAATAATTATTATTATATAAAATTTGTTTTTCTTTCATAAAACTCCTTCAATGTCTCTGTCATTGGGCAAATTTATCTCATATATTCTATTTGCATTTTTATCCAGTATATGACACCCTATAATTTAGAAAACATTTATCCCTGCCAGATAGATTCTAAATTGACACATACATAATATTAAATAAACAATCAGTGAGATACCTCACTGGTCAAATGAATGTATTGTTGATAAATGTTCCTTTGTATAGTCTTTTTCTGCTTTACACATTTCTTTCTCAATCTTCTAGTAAGTAGATCTAGTTAGCTGAAAGAGGGAAGCATATTCTTCTAGATCAGTATTAGGATCATCTTCTACAGATGGTCCATGCAGGCAATGTAGAGCTTTTTTGATGTCTCATCCACCCTTATTCTGGTGAAGATACATTAATACAGTAGGATAAAAGTTAAGTAATCCACGGCAAAACTTAAGCCTTTTCTGTAGAACTTTATCTAGAACAATCCAGTAAATATTCCATATGCTGCCATTTCTAGAAATCCTTGAGTCAGAAATTCAGAATGAATTAATAGAATTAAACCAATTTAAACCTAACGAGTGGAACAGACTGGTTGTCTTCATCCTAACACTGTATTATCATACTGTTAAGAAAGTAATACTAATTCATACATTTATTAATTTACTTTCTAAAATTCTGAAATCACACAAATAATATTTTTTTATTTTTGATCTCATATTCCTGGCTTTGACTTTATCTCTGAAAAGTTTTGAAATTATTCAAAATCTGAAGGAAGAATTTCTTTAGGGGCGTGGGGAACAATTTTGCTTTGATTTTACCATAGCTACTGATTAAGTGACAATAACTAATTGTGTCAGTAACTACTTTTCTTATCCTAGAAGGCTTATGAAAGTTTCTGAAAGTTTCTTTCTGTTCCAGTATTTTGATATGTTAGATGAAGTCACATGAGATTCCTCTTGGACAAAGTAGTTTCAAGGATGACAAATCTTAGACTAACCTTATCAGAGATAAATATAGCCTTTAAAGAGGAGGTTCAGCAAATATTAGTTGATGTCTTTTGACAATTCTGACTCAGGACGGTCTTGCAGGATTCATTGTCTTCCATGTAACAATGCCATGATTGAACCTTGGAGGACATCCGTATATTTAGAAGTTTACAACACATTCTTCTTCATGTTTGTATCAGATCTATATGCAGACAGCCTCTTCCTTCTCTAAAAGATAAATAAATTGAATTAATAAAGGGTTTTTTCCTTTTAAATTCAGTTCTGCATGTTTCCTAAAGAGACATGTCTTAATCAATCATACTCGGCTGTTTGCTACCAGTATTCATACTTGGGCTTTTTCTGGAGTTTGGGGTTTCTTCAATGCTTTTCATCACTGTAGAACCTGTACCTCTTCTGCAGGTTTCTATATCCAAAAAATGATACTGTACTAGGTAAGTTACATACCTGATTCAGTTTTTATTTACACTTGGTCAACTCAAGTGCCTGCAATGAACATTATAATTTCAAAGCTGAATTCTATCTGCAGAGTTGGGATAGTGGTAATTAAAAATTCAGGGTTGCTTTTCAGGGCAAACTTGATCTAGAATGTTGTCAGTAAAACCTGCCTGGAACGGTGCAATGTCAATTTTACGCAATCATTTATCAAACTATTTTATAAACACAGCATGATTAATGTACAAACATCAAGTAGATATGCATACACACAGCTGACTTATTAAGTTACCTGAAATATCCTGCACAACAGTACATTATACCATACAGGCCTATTTATTCATCTCAGAAGTCTTGAGCTGGCAGATCACTTAACTAATAAGTGATGAAACTTCCATTTCCTTTCATACAATGAGACATAAAAGCCTCCAGATATACATAAACTACCTTTTGAAAATTGTTCTCAGAGAAGTAAATACAAGCTATGTAGATGAAAGAATCTACAGCACTAATTTAAAATGACATGCCAGTTTCAAACCAAACCAGGCCACGTTTCTTATTCATAAATGTCACTCTTCTATAGAGATGTTACACTTTTGACATGGAGTGAATTTCTAGCCACTTCCCAGGAGCTTTGTCTCAGAGCTCTCAAGCAAACAAGAATAATGTCACAAATTGTGCAGAGGCTTGTATGAGTCTAGTTCAGATGTATATTCATCTCAGTTAAGATGACCTACTGTTCTTCTGAAACATAACCTGAAATTCCATGTTAAATTGATCATAATTGCTTAAAGACTTCAAAATAGAGTTTGCTATGAATTTATGAGGAAAGTAGTCAAATTGTTTTAGTCATAGTAATAACTCAAGTCCTTGAGACACAACCCATTTGTAAAAGGATTGAATCATTATCCTGACATTCGAGAAAAATATGTTGTGATAGCAACTAAACTGAAGGAAACATCTTACATAAAGAAGCCAAAATTATGCAGAAGAACTTCACAAAACCATGGGAAAAAAAATCCCAACCTTGTCTTTTGTTCTCTGCAGTTATTTTCAGGTGGGAGAAGGTCAACCTTAGTTTCTGCATTGCATTAGCTTTTAACTGGTATTATAAATGTCAAAACATCTTCATTCTGTTGAAGAAAATAAAGGAAAGCATGGAAAGCATCCTTCGATTTTTATCTCTTCTCATTTGTTTTGTTTCCCCACAACACTATGTTTCTATCACAACTTATCCAGCTGCAATGAGACAAAAGGAATTGATAGGTAGAAAATGTTGTTTGATTTTTTTCTACAGTTTTCTGAGTATTTCATGTAGAAAACTGACCATTAAAGATGCTGAAATAATCATTCTTTTTAAAGGTGTTCTGGTTCAGAGAAAGCACGTTGTCCGCAGAGATGCGAAGCACTTAGCAGTAGAGGAAGACAGTGGGCTTTTTTTTCTTTTTGCATTTTTATAATGATCTTTTTACACAGAATTTCTTCTACTAATAGAAACAGTTTACCTTTTCTTATTGTTTTCACTGTGCTGTGATTTTTCTTATTTTAAGGAATTTTCAATTACGATATTCAACTAATATTAGAATCTGTGAAGTAGCTTAACTAAACCTTAAATCCTTTTGCCAATAAATGAAATAAGATTTTGGCTATTAGTTTAAAATTAAGAAGTGGGAAATCTTGTTTCCACCTCCATCTACTTGCCGCAAGCAAGTGGCCAAACATCTCATTCCTCCACTCTATAAAATGCATGTATTTCTTTCCATGTAATCACAGTGACAATGTTTAATACTTTGTCCTCAATTTTCTAATTCAAGGTATAGGTTTAAAATATATTCTACTCTTTTCTTCACATCATGGTGATTTTGGAGTTAATCATAGATGAGTTCTGGCTGGTTGTGGATAGGATTGCCAGTCTTTTCTTGCAGCAGTACTCTTCCTCAAAGAAACTACAAATAAACAAAGAACATAAGTGGTAGCTGTAAAAATATCTGCGACTTCTTTTGAGAAAGAGCGAGTTCAGTAGCAGGGAGCACCAGTGGAATGCTTGCTGCCACAAAGATGCCAGGAAATACTAGGGTGGAGTATTGAGTGTTATAGCAAAAGTACAAACATACCAGACCCTTGTGTCTGTTTCTCTTGTCAATACCAAGCCTAAAATCCATGGGTTTTTACGATTGTTTGTATCCTAAAATTAACACTATTCATACAGTAGTTCTGTGAAGCTGAATGCTGGTATTCAAAGGGAGATATAGTCTGAACCTTCAATTCATCATGGGCCACTCCTACAAAAATTGAATATGAATTCATGCATACCATTGAATCAATTTCTTTTTAGTTTTAGGAGTGTCCTTTCCATATCTTTTTAAGAGAATTCATAAAAAGACTAGCTACTGGGAATAGCCCAAAGGCATATTTGAGCTAATGCATCCTAAATGAAACCTTAACCTTCAACCTTCAGTTTCTAAAAGCATATTCTCTAATTAGATAGTGCTCTTTTCATGCAAGTGAAAGGTGTAATGCTGATTAGGTTTATATTGCTGAGGGAAATTTTGCCACTGCAAGGTCAACATCTGTTGACTTAAAAACTAGAAGGCATAATTCAGTATTTGAAATCATAGCTGCTTCTAGTAGGGTTAATTAAACAGTAACTCATAATTTCCTGAAAACTCATAACAAATGCGAGCTAACCAAAGCTGAAGATTTCACTTTTTCACATTCTGATACGCATTGCATAAATTAAGCTCACATAACATACAGGTTAACAGAGGTAAAACTGTGAACCTCAACACAGACAGGTTTGATTGCAGTTTTTTTCTGGGTTGATTCAGTTTTTTGCCTTGAGTCTTCTGTACTAGAACGCAATTAAGGAACAAAAAGCATAATGACATTAATGATAGGTACTCCAACCTCAAAACACACTGGTTTAATCAAGAACTCTGAATGTGACTTCATGCACAAGCCCTTGTCAATATGTTCTTATTTCTCCCACTTCACAGCCTGAGAAACAACTCCTTAGCTGGAATACAGATTAGATACAGAGAGAAAAATTACACACACATTTTTTTCCTGAGGAAACAACTAGTTCTTTTGTGCCTATCAGTGTAATAATATACGCATTTCCAGTACATTGCTATGTACTATCGGTCATGTACTATGATGGGTTTTCTTTTTTTTTTCAGTTTTGGTTTAGAACTTGTAAAAACAAATTCCAAACACAAGCTTACACAGATACAAATAAAAAAGAGGTTTCCTATCAGGGAAGTCACATTCCCTATTTAATGTAATATTAAAATCTACAGAGTTTGATAATTAATCATAATAAGGTACCAAAAGCATAGATGTAATGACTAAGCACATGAATTAGTATTTATTAACAATATTATAAGATTAATATGAAATTATTAGTCTAGAAAGCCAGTAAGCTAAAACAAAGAAAATATGCCCGACTCATTAATAATATTATATACTCCACAGTTTCTTCAGTACAAACCTAAAAACTATTATTTTCATTTAGTCTTGGTTTCCTCATAGGGAAAAAAATTATTTTTTCCCTATGAGTTCTCATATAATTTTTTCTCTCATCACTTTATGGAATCATAGAATAATTTTGATTGGAAAAGTCCCTTAATATGATCTAGTCCAACCCTTAACATTAATTGGAACTGCCAATTCCACCACTAGGCCATGTTCCTAAGTGCAACATTTACATGTCTTTAAAATAACTCCAGGGATGGTGACTAAACCACCTCCCTTAGCAGCCTATGTCAAAGTCAGCCAAGCTTCATATTGAAGCAATTTCCCATAACACACAGCCTGTTATTCTACAATCTAAAGAAACTGAAGAACACTTTGAAATTAACCAATATATCAGAATGTATTCAATTTTTTAGATTATATAAAAGAGCTATTTTTCCATTAGCTGAAAATAATTAATTACTATCCATAATATTACAAATTTCATATCTTAGTAGGAGTATAATTCTAAGTTGTTTACATCAGAGATATCATGTTGGTTCAAATAATTCAATAATTTTCAATGTGTTTTCCCAGGTAGGACACAAGGACATTAATGCCATCCATAGTGATTTGTGGAAAAATCACTGGAGTGATTCTCAACCAGTTGAATCAATTTTCACAGAGGACTTGTAGGGTGGCATGCTTGATACTGAAAAAGGAGTGATGATGTAAGATTGAAACCATGCTTTAAGAGAATGAACAAAAGTCAGCAGCAGATTGCTCTCCTTGT
The DNA here is from genome assembly GCA_013400235.1 of Oriolus oriolus. NCBI lineage: Eukaryota > Metazoa > Chordata > Aves > Passeriformes > Corvidae > Oriolus > Oriolus oriolus. Next base: position 34,088 of record VXBT01003352.1, on the reverse strand, counting down.
TACAGTAAGCTGTTTCTACTCCATCCCCAGAAAGTTCATTAAAGTATGGGAAACTTCTCTAACACCCAAAAATGCAAAGTTCACCCATAGAAAAAGCAAATTCTGAAGAAATTCTCTCAGCAGAGGTTTTCCTTGTATGCACTTTCTTGATACTCAGGTTCAAATGAGCCAAAAATGCTTTCTAGATAGAGGCAATCTCTAGCAGTTTTGTACATTTGTATATACAACTTTCTTACTCTGTTTGAACTTTTTGCTACAGCATAAAGTAACACTTTTTGCTACAGCATAACGCAAGAGAAAGACTTGAGGAGCACAAAGACCAAATGACCCAGACTTTCACAAGACAACTTAAAATCCTTTGTTGTCTATAAACTACAGAATACCTGATGTCAAGTAAACAAATGTTAGCAAAAGAACAATGGTACAAGACTTTATATTTGTTTAATGTATCAGACAGACAGCCTGTCCAAAAATACAAAATATTGAAGTAATTGAAGTAGGTAGCTGGAATACTAGGAGTTACTTGAGCAAATCAGGTCACTTGAAGAAAATTAGCATAATGCCACTGAAAAGTCCTTTAATAATGGACTTCCTTATAATTCTAAAATCACTTAATTAAAATTCACAAGACTTAATAGTAGGTCAGCTACAGAAAAAAAGCTATGTCATTAAATAGTTTATTTTCTTTTTATTCATGTCAGGATGTTGTATCTTCCCCCATCAAGCCCTTTACAAGATTTATCTTATTTTTGATCTTCTGTTTGGCTTTTTTCCTAATTTTTTGTGTAATATTTCTTTCAACAAACTACACAATTAATTCCACCACATGTATTTGTTTGTTCATATAATACAGGAGAGAATTTTTACAACCTGGTACTCTTTTCCTTCTAGTCACTATTTCACTTATGAGATAATGTCAAACGGAGATGAATATTGTCACTGGGTAATGTCCTCCCACTGCAAGATGAATGTCAAGACATTTATGAAAAATAAAGGATCACATGAAACAGAGATATCTATTTCAAAGCAGAAAAGCATTTTCCTGTGAAAATATCCAGTGCTGGTCACAAGATGTCTGTTCATTTGGATTGTTTTGAAAAGATGAAAAAGATGACAGTCGCCAGTAGATTAGTCACTTTCCTGCTTGACATTCATCATAAAAGTTTCATTTCATAGTATTTTAAGAATATGATTTAAAAAATAATTTTTTCCAGATACAAGCAAGAATGTAAAACAAGTATTGTAATATTTTCCTACATATTTTGTGGTTTATTAGTTGCACAGAAATGGATCATTTGACAAGTATAAAATATACAAAATCACTAGCTAGAAAATGTGAGCATCATTTTATCAGATAGATGGATAGATGAAGTATTGTGTAGTTTAGCTTGGCCCATACCTAACAAGGCGCCACTGATGAAACTGAAATAAATACACTTTATTGTCACTGCATCTAGATTTGCAGATACCTTAACCAAGCAGAAAAAAACTAAGTAGCTGGCAATACAAACATTTTTGAAATATTATAGGGCAAATATAGATACCCTTTATGCATTTGATCTGGGATTTACACTATAAAGACATTTCCCAGCACTATAGGCACAGACTTCCACTTTGTTGCAGCAAGTGTTAAAGTTAACCTAATCCTCTGAGCTGCCCTAAATGACAATAACTACAAAACACAGATGAAAACAGAAACTAACTAGGCATGGTTACAGCTGCCTTCCCGGTTTCCACTTCCAGTGCTTGATAAATAAGTTTCCTTTCTGTATCTTTCACTTTGTTTTGGCACCAGCAGTATAGAGATACGTGGTATGTATATATGGTGCCATGAGGGCATAGTCAACAGAAAGGCTCCCTGGACAAATAGCTTCAGCAACACAGCTTTAGGAAGCCAAATAAAAATTGTATAAAGTGTTTAGTATTCAATAGAAACAAAAATAAACATTTTTTTAAATTAAGAATATTCAAGTACATGTAATTAAGAGGATAATTTTGCAGATACTAATGAAAGTTGATTTCTTACTCTTTTGTTATAAGAAAAGAAAATTCTTCTATTAAAGTCACCAAAAATATAATAATATACGTGACTTTTCTGTTTCATTGGTTATAATTAGTAGTTTCATATGAGGTTTCCACTACCGTATGAGAAGCAGACAACACTAATTCATGTGAGCTGATAATCATGTTGCAGGTTGGTTTAATGAGATTAGTGCTTTTTTGTAATTATTATGGTAATACACTGCCTGTGACTTGTACAATTCTCTTCTATTAATTAGTATGTGATTGCTTTAGTATAATTCATTTCTTCTGAAGTCCCAAGTTTATTATACTAAGTTATATAGTTATTGACTTTATTATGTAGTTTATTTCATTATGGATTTGGTGGGTTTTTTGATTGTAATTTCATCTTCCTCAGAGCCCACAGATCTCACTGTATATTCTTGGGATTTGTTTCACTGAAAGAATTATACAAAGTATACAAACTAAGTCAATACTTGTACTCAAATCCTGAGAATGACCATAACTTTTAAAGCGCAAGTTGAGATATGGTGAAAACACTCTGAGAAGCTGTCATGTCATATCACTCCACTTAGCCTGATTCTCAACTTCCAAGGATGATGCCTCATATTAAGGGAAATGAAGAAGGTGTCATGATTTCTGCAGTTTACTATTTAACATGGATATAGAAAACTATGTAGCAAATGGCAGTGTTAGAACCTTGTGAAGCAACAAAAATTTAGGGCAGCACAAATGCGTCGCCATTTCCTTCCACTCAGCAGGTGATGTAATGCACTGCAAACACTCAGGAATGCTGCCCAAAGGTGGCTGTGTGAAGCCCCTGAATTCTAATGATGAGTCTGTGTCAAGATGGTTCTGAAAAAACAGTGCAGAAAAGCTTCCAGTCAACACTGGAACCCTTAGAGTAATGGCCTGAATGTATTTCCTATGTATTTTACAGTAGATTTGCTTTCTATCCTGTTCTTATGTTACTTTCTGTCCCTCAAGCAATGTGGATGAAAATAAGGGATATTCTGTTAAAATCCCTGTCTGTCAGGAAATTTCCTTTGAAAAAGAACAAATGTGGTAATTCCATAACTGAGCAGAAAGGGAAATTCATGCCCAAATCCTGAATGAGTTTGACAATTTGTAGATAACAGAAAAACTGTATAAAAGGTATTCTATTACTCCAGACCTCTGTAAGGAAATGATATGTGTTTCTCCCAGAAATTTGAAATTCATGACACATTTTTTGTAGAAATGTGAAAAAACAGTGATCATATGTGGTGAGGCACACCAACCTATTACTGGTAATAGATAGATGCCTTTGCAGTCAATAGACAATAAAGATTGACATCTTCTTATGAACTAAAATTTTCTGTCACATTATAAAGACAGACTCAAGCTTAATCTTATAATGAGAGCTTATTCACCAGTACAACTGCTGAATGACTAAATAATTATAGCATTTTTTGTTAATTGTGTGTGAAGCCACTCATAATACTCTCTTTGAGAGGAAAAAAGAAAAACAATAAAATTCCTGCTAGTCAAAAATTCTAGAACAAATATGTAATGGCTTTTTCTATACAGATGTTAGATGGATTACCTTTTTCTTACACTGAATACCTTAATTATAAAAGCTGTTACATCTAATTAAATACTGTTCTCTTCACATGCAGTGTACCCATGTTTTTTCACACAGTAAACTTCATATGGGCAAATTAACTTTCCTCATAACTATTTTAAAAAGCGCAAGAGTGCTATAATAGTTTCCTCATAACTATTTTAAAAAGCGCAAGAGTGCTATAATGGTTATTTCTTTGCAGTGCACAGTCTCAGTGTGTACATAGGCTTTTATGACTATGCTAATATTATTGTTCT